>CM067509.1:14160014-14638243 GCA_034509495.1 Acestrorhynchus altus
ATTAATAAGGTCTAAATAACGTGGTATTAGCTGTCATGGTATTAGTTCTTACCAGAATTAATTTTTGATCTGTGGATTATAATCCACTGCTGTACAACTTTCATTTCACGGACATTCATTAAACTGTAGTTGTCTTTTTTAAATCATCACAAAACTCAAAGGCAGGCAAAAGACAATATCAGTCAAATGGTAGATTATAATACAGAGTCAAAATAGCAGTGAACTGTTTAGTGAACAAAAATTTAGTATTAAAAAACATTGAACTTCCATAATTTACCCAAAATGCACTGCTCAACATACTGCGATGTGGTTTTTTTTTTTCGTGGATATTAAGAACATTTACTACCCATCCTTAGTAAAGAGGCTAAAACACAACTTCTGCTCATAGTGAATTCACATACTAGTGCATCTTAAAAAATTAAACATCACGAAAACCTCATCACAATATTCAGAACTTCATTCACAAAGGTCATATTACATATTCATTCCATGAAAAGGGACAATTCACTTTGTTTTACTGTTGATCACTGTGGCTTGCATCTCATGAGCATCATAAATTCTAAATCAAATGATCAGAATATTTAATTCAGCGGTTGAACACATTTCTAGAGCATGCTACTAGATCATGCTCAGATTAATCAACTAGAAAAGAGAAAAAGGCTTCGCATCAGATGGAGTTTGTGGAAGGTGTGTGAAGCTGAGCCCCCTGTAGCTGAGGTGATCCTTGGAGGAGAATGGAGAATATGGGGAGGAGGTAGGTGTGAAGCTACTTCTCATGGAACTGAAGTGAGGTGTGAGAAGCGGAAGAGGAGGAGCTCTTTCTGCTAAAATTCATTTACTGACTTCACTCCACGTATGACAGTTTACCTTTTTAAAATAAACTGTGGACAAAAAAGGCTCCAAGACTTCACAACGTGATTTGAAGGCTGATAAATCAAACTCCTGATAAGAATAACTGTATCTGCACGGCGGAAAACAACTTGGCCAAAGGTTTATCGGCAGGAAACTAGAACAGCGAGTAGGAAACTGCTTTACTTCCAGTTCTATTCTGAGTACCTATGTTTCACCAAGAACTCCCAGACCTTAGCAGTGATTTGTGAAGGCCTTTTAGATGTTGATATACACGGTGGGAACTGGCCATCACGTTTAAATGGCAGGAATGTAATTTCCTCTTAAGTTACAACAACGGGAAGGACATGACCCTTACATTTTAGTTGTCTAAAGGAAAGATCGTTCAGTCAGCACAAGCTACACTGATCCAAATCAGTTCTCTGGGGAGATGGCAGTGAAGAGCCACCAGTGAACTTAAGTTCTCAAACATTGTTCAGAACAGAAATAGTACCATCCTGCCAATCAAGGATTTCTCAAGACAACACTTAGTTAGAATAGGTGGGGAGAATTTGGAGAGTTGGATCCAAAATCTGCAAGAGCTCATCAACTTCGAGCTGCACAATATTTTATTTCAGCATCAGCATTGCAGTGTGTGCAATAGTCACGTCGCAGCACACGCAATGTCATGCTCCAATTTGATTGATTCAAAAGGAAAACGCAGTTTTCATTTTCCTTGACACACCTACCAGATGCAGAGCCGGATCATTTACTTCCGAGGAATTCTGTAGGATTCCTGTATTCGTTATTACTGCAATATATAATTACAGAACAACAATATATCATGTAATGCTTTCCAACATCACACTGCCCTGTAAGGTCGTGTCAACACTTAACAAGGCATTTCTGAAAAGTGAGGTTTTTGTCTGTGCTTTGACCGTCTGTCTTTATAAAAACATAGCTTTCGGTCATTGAAAAGTGAGCCGTTGGAAAACACTCTCCAAAGTGTTGTTGTGTGGACACGGAAAACCGAGCTCAATAATACATGCATGCTTCTGTCTGGATCTTCTTACTATATATATATATAAACTATAAAAAACTATAAAAAACACTAGATTATGGAAATCTAGTTTATATATATATATATATATATATATATATATATATATATATATATATATAAACTAGATTTCCATAATCTAGTGTTTTTTATAGTTTTTTATAGTTTATATATATATATAGTAAGAAGATCCAGACAGAAGCATGCATGTATTATTGAGCTCGGTTTTCCGTGTCCACACAACAACACTTTGGAGAGTGTTTTCCAACGGCTCACTTTTCAATGACCGAAAGCTATGTTTTTATAAAGACAGACGGTCAAAGCACAGACAAAAACCTCACTTTTCAGAAATGCCTTGTTAAGTGTTGACACGACCTTACAGGGCAGTGTGATGTTGGAAAGCATTACATGATATATTGTTGTTCTGTAATTATATATTGCAGTAATAACGAATACAGGAATCCTACAGAATTCCTCGGAAGTAAATGATCCGGCTCTGCATCTGGTAGGTGTGTCAAGGAAAATGAAAACTGCGTTTTCCTTTTGAATCAATCAAATTGGAGCATGACATTGCGTGTCCTGCGACGTGACTATTGCACACACTGCAATGCTGATGCTGAAATAAAATATTGTGCAGCTCGAAGTTGATGAGGTCTTGCAGATTTTGGATCCAACTCTCCAAATTCTCCCCACCTATTCTAACTAAGTGTTGTCTTGAGAAATCCTTGATTGGCAGGATGGTACTATTTCTGTTCTGAACAATGTTTGAGAACTTAAGTTCACTGGTGGCTCTTCACTGCCATCTCCCCAGAGAACTGATTTGGATCAGTGTAGCTTGTGCTGACTGAACGATCTTTCCTTTAGACAACTAAAATGTAAGGGTCATGTCCTTCCCGTTGTTGTAACTTAAGAGGAAATTACATTCCTGCCATTTAAACGTGATGGCCAGTTCCCACCGTGTATATCAACATCTAAAAGGCCTTCACAAATCACTGCTAAGGTCTGGGAGTTCTTGGTGAAACATAGGTACTCAGAATAGAACTGGAAGTAAAGCAGTTTCCTACTCGCTGTTCTAGTTTCCTGCCGATAAACCTTTGGCCAAGTTGTTTTCCGCCGTGCAGATACAGTTATTCTTATCAGGAGTTTGATTTATCAGCCTTCAAATCACGTTGTGAAGTCTTGGAGCCTTTTTTGTCCACAGTTTATTTTAAAAAGGTAAACTGTCATACGTGGAGTGAAGTCAGTAAATGAATTTTAGCAGAAAGAGCTCCTCCTCTTCCGCTTCTCACACCTCACTTCAGTTCCATGAGAAGTAGCTTCACACCTACCTCCTCCCCATATTCTCCATTCTCCTCCAAGGATCACCTCAGCTACAGGGGGCTCAGCTTCACACACCTTCCACAAACTCCATCTGATGCGAAGCCTTTTTCTCTTTTCTAGTTGATTAATCTGAGCATGATCTAGTAGCATGATCTAGAAATGTGTTCAACCGCTGAATTAAATATTCTGATCATTTGATTTAGAATTTATGATGCTCATGAGATGCAAGCCACAGTGATCAACAGTAAAACAAAGTGAATTGTCCCTTTTCATGGAATGAATATGTAATATGACCTTTGTGAATGAAGTTCTGAATATTGTGATGAGGTTTTCGTGATGTTTAATTTTTTAAGATGCACTAGTATGTGAATTCACTATGAGCAGAAGTTGTGTTTTAGCCTCTTTACTAAGGATGGGTAGTAAATGTTCTTAATATCCACGAAAAAAAAAAACCACATCGCAGTATGTTGAGCAGTGCATTTTGGGTAAATTATGGAAGTTCAATGTTTTTTAATACTAAATTTTTGTTCACTAAACAGTTCACTGCTATTTTGACTCTGTATTATAATCTACCATTTGACTGATATTGTCTTTTGCCTGCCTTTGAGTTTTGTGATGATTTAAAAAAGACAACTACAGTTTAATGAATGTCCGTGAAATGAAAGTTGTACAGCAGTGGATTATAATCCACAGATCAAAAATTAATTCTGGTAAGAACTAATACCATGACAGCTAATACCACGTTATTTAGACCTTATTAATTATCTAAATCTACCTCGTTATGTAGTTTAAGTAAATTCATTCAGCTCCTCCTCATGTTGTACACAATGGACTTTTTGGGATAAATGCAATGTTATTACTATGTTTTTACCTGTTTGTTTACAGTTATACAAAAATATCTGCACGTTAGTGGTATTTGGTAAATTTTATCAACTTAAAAGCTCTAAAAGCTTTTGTTTATGTAGCTGTTGCTCTTGCTGTCACCTCGTGTAGAATCCATTCATGCTAATAACTCAATAATAGACCTGTAGTTTTGTGTGTTATGGACGTATAATAGACCGGAATTCATTCCACATAAGCTGGTGTATTTTTTTTTTCTGCGTCACAATATCAGGATTCATGTTGTGCATTTTGAAAATCTTCCAATAACTAATTATATTGTTTTATTGCCCAGCTGTCTGTGACTCCGTGTAACCTTTTTATGAGCTCAGTATGTAATTTGTTCATAGAAGACAGTGGAGTAAATGTGAATAACATTTATTGACATTAACTGGATGTCTAATGTTTCTGTGGCCTCCAATACCTTTAAAATTCTACGATTCTCAATACCACAACCCACAATCCACACTCAGGGTGGGACAGATCTCAGATTTCACCAATCGGCTCGTTCCGTGGTTTTAAGCCACAGATTGGATTTTTCTGATCAGCATAATAAAAACAAAACATGAGAAATGTTACATTTATTTTATGAGAACTTGCAAAATGTGGCCCAGAGAAGTGTTGATGGCCATCTTTAGGCTAAATAAACAAAGCTCTCAAAGGAATGTGCTGGTGAGCTCAACCACACCAAAAGGTCTGGATAAACACTGACGACAAGTAAATAGAAATGTTTCTGTAGTGAACACATCTAGTTGAGTCAGGAACATCCTTCAGAAAATGAGGTCCACAGTCAGGAGAGGTCTTCGTGAAAGTAAATACAAATGCTTTGCTTTCAAGATGCAAACCACTGATAACACTCAACGTTTGCTAGAAAACGTAAAAAGCCTGCCAAGGCCTGTGAGATTCTTCAGAACAATAGGAAGAGAACAGTATGGAGAACGTAAGGTAAGGCATATGATCCAAAATCCAAAAAAATGAACTTTGCTTTCCACACAATATCCATGAAGCTTTGTTTTGAACATGAATCCAGCAAGATTTTTAGTATTGACCTCATTATTCTGGGTATATTAATACTGATCCCTGTGTAGTTTCCACTCTGCAGCTTGTGAGCAGTGTAGTAAGCAGTGAGACTTTACTTACTGTTGCTCTGGGGCACATCTGTGTGTGTTTAGGGCAACAGAAGATGCTTTGGGTAACCCATTGATGATTTAGCACGTCTATGTGCGGGGATTGTGGTGCACAGCTCGGATCATTCAGCAAAGAGCTGCTAAAACGTTGCTGTATTGGCTTCCGATTGCCTCCCTAATATAAGTTCACGCCGCTTAAATACCTGCTCATGTGCAACATATTTCACAGCGCTTACATACACAGAGACCTTTTCCATCATCAGTGTTTGATACTGGGAAGACCAAATGTTCCCATACAAGAAATGTAGGCTAAATGATGACTCAACCCTGCCGCAGCGACTGTGGTTAACTGCATGCTTGTGCAAGAAGACGGAGAGAAATATTACTTCAAGTTATAAATAAACAGCCTTAAGAGAAATATCTTGAGTTTATTTTAACAAACATTAACTGTAACATTCCAAGTTACCAACACTTTGACAGCTTGTTCAGTTTTGTGCAGCTGTGGGTGTCTGTCTTTGAGGTGCTTAGCAAATTTATGGTGTTTTCTCCTTTGGTTAAAGATGTTCTCAAACACAGTCGCATGTTGGCTTTGCACTGTTGATAATTTGACCCTGGTCGTCAGACTTGAACCCAAAATATTTCCAAACAGGACTTTTGGCAGCTAACCTGTTACTACTTTTTGTCTTTTGTCAATGTCATTTGTTGTGCTGTTGTGGTTGCACTTTTCCCCTTTAGATCTAAACACGTAGGCTAGGCTTATTATGTTGCCCTGTTGATGGACATGGAGACGTGTGAACTGTCGGTACCAGAGGAAGCAAGAACCATATCTTGCCAAAGGATACATTTTGTCATTTCGTATTAAACACAGAATCAAACGTAGAAGCCAAAATGTCATCAAATCCTAATCAACTTTTACAAGATCTCAGACCTTGTTAGCTGCCGGATCAGCACCCTCTACAGTGTCTTAGGTTGAATGTAATCTTTTGCCAAAGATCTGTTAATCCTATCTAATCTTTCAACACCTGTAATGAAAAATATGCATTTCTAGGTGGAGCAATAAAGACTGCAGTATCATATATTAAGCAGATATTTGGTAAAAGAATTCATAGGTTCTAAAGCTCCCCCCCACATGACCTTTATTGGAAATTAGAGCCCTCCATTCTAATCACATCTTCTGAAAGGGCTGAAAAGAGATGGTGTTTTGCTTTAGGGATCCTTTACTAATGACCCAGGAGCTCCTGGTAAATCCAATTATGATCTGCAAAGCCACTGGGTGCTGCTCTTTGGCAGAGGTGGTAAACAGCTCTGACACCTCATTTTCACACGGGCGCTTTTCTCCACTTAACAAGCAGAGATGCCAAACACTGCTTCATTTATCAGACTGACTGTGGTGGTCTCCTTGGGGGAGCTACCAGACAGAAAAGGGGAAAAGGTCAGGCCATTCACTCAGCTTGCTGAAGAGGATGCTGAGCTCACTGTTGAGGTCTTATCTCGCTTCCATATCTCCCACACCGTTCTTCACCGTTCTTCACCATTCTTCACCGTTCTTCAGGAAAAGCACTGTGAGACTAATGCAGAATGAGAACTTGCAAAATGTGGTCCAAAGATGTTTTTGAATGTATGTACCTCAGAATATGGTGATGCACATACGTCTCAGGCTTCAGTCACTGACTGCAAAGGATTTGCAAAAAAATGGGTGTAATTTCTAAATAGTTAGTGCAGTATTTTTGTTACCTTGTGAATAAAAACCCTAAAGTCTAAACTTCAATCTCATCTTGATGGCTTCGTTTCAAATCCAGTGTAGTGGTGCACACAGCTGTTCAGATACTTCTACTGTATACTGTATGTATAAACATTGACTTTACAAAAGACCCCTTAAGCTAGAGTAGTCTACCTTAAGTAGTAGTGAAGGACTTTGTAATCTGCCTTTAACACTAACACAAACATCTAGGAAAGAGGTTTTCAAATCTGGACATTGAAATTAGTTTCCAGTCTTAGGTTTTGTAAACCTTGGTGTGGCAATACATGACCAATTATATTATTGGTTCCCTTAACCTCCCACTAGACCAAACTCTTGGACTAGAAGACCTCTGTTTTAGGCAAAAGGCACAATCCAAAACATGCTTTTATATTTCTGCACAGTTCTACATTACAATAGGACCATTCCCTGACGTGCCCTGTGTACGGGCACTTGCATAAGCTTTCTCACTGAAGAAGCTTAATGCTTGGCTTGAGTTTTGCTTGATGTTTAATTACTACGGAATCCAAGAACATTGAACGTGATTTTGTCAAGCAAAGCTTGAATGAACTCTGTGTGCTGCCCTCATATCAGACTGTCCTGAATGCAGAGTCATCCTTCTCCTCATAGACTCCAGAAGTATGTACTTTGTTTCTGTGTGTTTTTTTTTTTTTTTTTTTTTTTGACCACTGGTAGATTCCTTCTCTATGTTCACTCTCCCAGGACATGCATCCTAATAGCTGGGAATTCCGTGTCCAATTCTGGAAGCTCGCTGTTGACCCTGATGTTTCCCGGTGTGTGTCCTGCACTTGCTAAAGAGCACTGGTATTCAAACACTGGAGATCTGCCAGGAAAAACAAGCCCCGGCACCCAGAGACAGATAGGCCAGACATGTAGCGTGTGAGTGAGGGCCTCTCTGTCACTCTCTCTTACTTCAGCATGGGTGTAATGAGGCAGCTCAACTCTCTATTACATGCACTGACTTTCATTATCGCCGGCAAAATCCTTTTGGCACTGTGCTGTATTGTATAAGATCATTATGTAATGTCTGAAGTACAGCTCATTTCAAGGTGATGAAGATGGACAGTTGTGCGGACATCCAACTCTCTGAAACGGACGCGTTAATGGCCTTCTAGGCTTGTGTTTTGTTCTATGTTTTGGTGACTGCATTTAAGCAGGCGTTAAGTATATGAGGCTGCTTGTTGTAGGGACTGATGGTGTTAATGTACTGCTCAATGAAGGCAAAAAAACATCTGTCATGTGACTTCTTAAGAATCTGGTTTGCGTTTTTGGTTTATTTCAACTGTAGCTGCCAAGGCCGAGTGTAGTCGACAGTTGGTCTGCTTGATCGTTTTCCATTGTACATTTGCTTGGTGACATTAACATATTGACCCAACACCCGTGCTTATATTTGCCATTAATGGACACAGCTGTGCATTTCTCAGCGAGCGCACATCGTTCCCCCTGAGATTTATGTTTAGCCCTACTGTTCAGTGTAGAATCAACAGAGATTCATTATTTCTTATCTAAGTAGAGTGGGAGTGCACAAATGGTGTTCCTGTCGACGTCACCTGTTTATAGGGGTGCTTACGGTAACAGAAAATAGAAAACTGTCTTGGTTAGATCTTGGTTCAGGCAGAGATTGGCTGTTTCCCTTGTTGTGTTTTTGTGTTCGAGTGACGAGGTTTTTTTTATATTGTGGGGTTTGCTGAGTGGTGATGGGAAAGTGGGGAAGAGACTTCAATTCTCATTAAGTGGGTTAATGAGCCTTCAACCCGGCGTCTCTTTGTCAGTTGTATATGACTGTAGTTAAGAGCCAAAACTGCCCGAAAGCATTCCTTTCACTGCACAAGATCATGAGGCCAATTCCCTCGCTAAGCCCAATTGTACGTGTTCATCTTCTGATTGGCACATTTTTAAAGCCATTTATTGTTGGAATAATATTACTACAATAGCCATATAATAGCTGAAGAACATTATTATTGAATAGCTATAATTAAATCTACCTAAATATCTTTGTGTCTCTAAACAGTATTTTACTGTAACTGGCTGTAATTGAAGAGAGGAATACATTTGTCCATGTCTTGTTTTAGACAATTGAACTTCTATTGTTCCTCTGTTGTTAAAGTGACTGTTCTGTTATGCTTGTTAATTCATGACTAGAAATGACACTAAATGGGCAAGTCACTAGTTAACTCGCAGATCTGCTTATTGAATGATTCAGTTGGAGGGAAAAAGCTAAAAGCTTTACAATGCTGCATCACAGTAACCTGGCTGAAGAACATCAAGCTGGCTTTTGATGAAGATGGGGTTTGATCTACCCCCCATTTTAAAGCCTGGGTGAGCAGCACTTTTCTGACAATTAAAGACCAACTTCCACCTTCTGTTTTTTGCAAGGACATTCAAACATCTGTCAAACATCAGTTCAGACATTGCTCTAATGCACTCGATAGAGAATAAATAGTGCTTTTTATGTTGCGCTTACTACCTTGAATAAACAAGCTTTCTTGCTCTGCTTTTATCCCTCTTAATGGAGTAGAGTGGAGCCTGACTCCAGCTCGACTGACTTTGTTACGCAACTTCAGATAATACTCCTCTGTTTCTGTCTCAGGGAAACGTCTGTATCAGGGATTGGTTGACTGAGCTCGTTCCTTGATTTCCCTCTATGGCTTGGTAATTGCTTTTCAACAGTGCTGCCAAATGCCGAGATGTCTGTGTATCTGAAAGCGCAATCACTGTCACCAGATTGGAAGACGAACACCGGGAGCGCTCGTAAACGTCCTCCTTGCTGATCGATAGTCTGCATTCGGCAGCATACGTGGAGAAAGCCACGTGTCTTTTGGCAGTAATTGCATTTTTAAAAATCAAATCAAAGTTTGTCACATACACAGTACAACTAGCAGTGAAGTGCTTTTGTGCTGAGACCGGATGAATATGTTAAATAATTTGTTATGAGTGTATACATTTGCTGAGTGTATAAAGGGGAGTGTATGGAGGGGAGTGTATAAAGTGCTGAGATGGAGGTAATTAATAGATAATAAACAGTAATATAAATATTTATCAATGCAGACTGACCCCTTCCTTTTCTGCAACAGAAAGAAGAGTTCAATGTTAGGATGGCTTAAAGAGCCTTCACAAAATTCTTGTCTGCTTGCTAGTAGATGATCTCAAGTTCTTGGAGCTTGGAAGGGATGACACACTCAGCCAAACACATCCCAGTGGAGAGCCCATCAGTCCAGTTTTGTGCTCCTAAACCAGGCTGTGATGTTCTTTGCAAAAAATAAATATAATATAGCACACTGCTGTTTCTACCGAGGGTTATTCCATTATTCCATCTGGAGCAACCACAGTTAAACGAAGCTAGGCGTGCTATAGATGCACCCTGTCAGAAGTGGACGTGTGCAGGGTTGGATTGGGACTCTCAACCGTGCTTTTAAAAAGGTGATCTTTTCCAATTTAGCAGCAGTGTTTTCTTTCACATGGTTGAGATTCAGCTTTACTGTGTGAACACAGTTTATATTAATATTGATCTTATTTTGTACTTTTACACTGGAAGAGAGGAACATTTTTGTAGTTGAAATGCTGTGTCTGTTGTACAGGATGCGTAGATGATGGAATATAGCCTAAATAGAAAATCCCATAAGAGTGATCTGCAGGCTGAAAAGTGACCTCTGTCACGTCCAGCCTGGTGCCTTGCAGCGTCTTGCAGTAATGTGATTTGACAATTACCGCTGATACTGACACACCCGACTCATAAAGTGGAATGCATCTGGACTTTTGTAAGAGAACAATCAAAGCAATTAAGTTTGGATTAGACACATTTAGGTACAAATTGACCTTTGGCTGACTTTAGTCACCAAATAGAGATGTAAACCTATTCCTGGTGTGTGGTTGGGGTTGGCCTAATACCTGAATCTGAGCTCTAGAGACCGAGACCACAATCTTATGAATGAAGGTTCGCAAGTGTTTCTTGATTTGGACATTTAGTTCTGTTATTTATTTTTGAAAGGCTTCTCATGCTCTCATCACTCAAGGCTCAACCCACTGAAGACTTTGCTCCAAAGAACCAGTTTTGATCAACTATGTAGAACTTCTGAGTGCAATTAAATGGATGTTTATCAAATGAATAAATGTTTTATTAAAAAACAAGAATTTAGTGCACAAATGAAATTTTGGGGGGATTTTCTGGACTTAAACCAGACTCAGAAGGATCAGGATATTGTCTAAATTGTCTAATATTTGATCAAATGTGTAAATGCATGTTGCACCTTGACCAGGTGATGCTTTTGGTAGCCATTAACAAGCTTCTGGCATAATTCTGGTTGGAACTTTGTCCCAACTTCATGACTGATTTACTCCTCCAAACTGGTCATTGTGGCCAAACAAGCCAAACTTTCCTCCCAAATGCCGGCTGTTTTTTTCCATGTTGTCTGCTGGATATTTCAGTTGAGTTTGAAGGTGTACATTTTGGAGGGGCTTCGTTCTTCGTTCAGCTTCCACTTCACGGCAGACCTCTGTCTTCGTGGTTTTCAGGTCTTTCCTGTCCATCTACCACATTTTGCTCTCAGCTGATCATTTGGGTCTTCTTTCAGATTTATAACTATTAAATTCATACATACATTTATGAAGGGTTATTTTGACCAATCAGAATACAGACACGTGGAGTTTCAATATAAGCCATTTACAGAAATTCTGTCGCCGATATTTCAGTCTGCTATTAAATATGTTTACTGGCGCATGAGTCCAAGCATTCCTAGTCTGTCTAGGTCTAAGCTGTGAACATGAGCTGCTGTGGCCTCTGTAGTAACTCGAGCTTCATGTTAACCTTCATATCTCTGTTCACAGGCTACGGAGACACTGTGACTTAATAAAAGTCAGTCTTTTTAGTTTTGTGTAAAGAGGAATGCTGGAGGAAATATGTCTCTCACAGCAAGCCTGACCTACAGACTTATCTGCCGAGAGAAGCGTGTGGGAGTTTGCATTTGTTTTGATTGCTTAGATAAGGTTGTTATGTCACCTTTTGTTCTCGCTGAATTGTGTTCATTCTTAAGTTTACCCTGGCTGAGCGGCCGCATCTTTATATTTGCTGTTGCCACGGAAACATCTGCCTGCCCCTGTCCTCTTACTTTACAGCAAATAGCCCTCTGCAGCAACCCTAACAAGGGAAGGAAAACTAAAACCCAGAGATGTGTATTGTGAGGGCAGGTCTTGGCTTATGCTGAAAGATTTGTTCCGCTGGTGCACTTTCACAGACCAGTGAGGCTCTAATGATGCCAAACAGTATATTCTTCTCATCGGTCTGGACTTGGGTGAACCTGAGCTAATGAAGAAATCATGACCTTCATATTAGGGGACGATGATAATTTCATAACAAAGCTGGAAGAAACAAGCTCTTTAGCATGAACAGTAAAGCATTTACATTTCTAATTGGAACCCCGAAACGGGAGGGAAACACACTCATTTTGATGAAAGGTTACGACAATAAAATAAATTTAATAAGGCACAATTTACTTTTGCTTAAACTATTCATGTCCAAAAACTAAATTTAGTACTATAATAGCACACACCTTGTTCTGATTGGTTAAAGTACGGATTGAAATATCTGTGAACTGTGGGCTGAAGATCTTGTCTAATTATTTTCTTTTTTTACTTATATTAAAGGATATTGATGCATTAACGAAAATGGGCAAATCTAACAATCTGAGACAAGGGCTGAATTGTGTTTAGATGACTGGATCAGAACATCTGGATGCGAACGATATATATCGGGGAAGTTGTGGAAATCTTTCCTTAAATGCTCAATATTAGGCCATTCCATATTCTAGTATGAAACCCAGTCAACAAATCAACTGAAATCACTGTTTCAGCAGAAAGAAGACAGAACTAAAATGCTTCCCGGAGGTTAACAGATGGATTATCTCATGCAGTACCTGACCTGGATAATTTTAGCTGTACGTCTAAGTGTGCTATGAATTTAAAGGAAAGAGTATTTTACAGACTCACAAATCAACAAAGAACCATTAGCCTCAATGTCTTTGCTTTAATAACGTAAATATAAACGTGCAGACAAATCCACAGTGCTTGCACACCAGCATATTTTTTCCTCTGCATTTAACCCATCAATGCAGTGAAACCTTAATTTCCTTTCCTTAATTTCCCTGAAGGAACCCTCCCAAGGGATCAATAAAGTTCTATTCTATTCTATTCTATTCTAAACACACACATACACACTAGTGAAATCACACCCTTGGGGCAGTGAGCATACATGCCCAGAGAGGTAGATCGCCCTATCCACAGTGCTCGGGGAGCAGCTGGCGAGTTCACTGCCTTGCTCAAGAGCACTTCAGTCACGTCCCGTCAGTTCAGGGAATCAAATCCGTAACCTTCCAGGCTGGTTCGCTAACCACCGGCTGTTTAATGAAAAATCTGTTCAATCAAGATGATCGTTCATATAGTAAAACACTCTAGATGGTAGATTAATATACAAAAGTAAGCATTTACTTACTAGAGAAACGTCCCAAAAATGTCTGTCAGGTTCATGATTCATGAACCCGCAGAATTGTTCAGTCTGCTCTGATGATGATGGATCCCATTGTCCTCAGAAATGAACCCAAGCTTTGTTAAAAATGGCATAAAATACTGAATGAGGCCCCGTGATCTCTCGGTGATGGTGATTGGTTAATAGCTTGATTATAAATGCTAACTGGGAATGTATCATCACTGTCACACACACATCTTGTGTCTCCATTTTTGCATATTACATTGAGCTTTGCAAGTTCAACATTTGTTTTTCTTCACCTCTAAAATGACAATGTTAACAACAAAGCTGCTGATAAAGGTTTGCTCCTCAATGCTGTATGATGTCATTTTTACAAAATGACACATTTACTGAAGGACTTGGCCTGCTTCCAGTCTGTTTCCAATTTGCTTGTCTGTTGTAATTTCACAAAGAGATGTTGGCCTGTTTTGAAAGCAGGGAGCTTGTGTGTCTGACAATTATTGAATAAGAGTCACTGCAATTAGGTCAGCTTCTGCCTCAGGTGTACGAAGAGGGTGAGGGAGCGAGTGAGAGGACAGAGAACAGCAAGAGGTAAAGAGGGAGAGAGTGAGATCAATGCAGTGAGCACAGCTCTTTGATCACCAAAAAATACTCTTCAAAGGAACCCTAACCTTTTTCCGGGTGTTATGACAATCCCATTGGGTTGATTCACCGTGGCAGAGATTAATCCAGTATAAGCTCTAAAGCTACACTGTCTGTGTGTACTGTAGCCCTTTCACCGACTGAAAAGAGACCCATCTAAACAATGCATACTAGCTGGATATGCAGTTAAATGCCTGTAGAAAAACACAGAGCTCATTTATCTCGCCGCTTCACGTTTTGAGGGCCAAATTCTTCCCTAAAAACCCTCATAGAGGGGTTTTGCAAAGAGGGAATACGACCTATTGCAGCAGCCTTGAATCGATTCTACAGCAGAATACATTCACCATGAAACTATATTTCCCTGATGAAAGACACATGATTTGGTTCTGGTACTTTGGCTTTCTCCCTTTTAACCAAAGACATCCATGTTGTAAAGGCCTTTGTTGTAAACCAAAGACAAAAGTCAACTTGTATCCAATGTACAGTGAAAGCTCTTGCACAACTCCAGCAGAAGAAGGAAACTCGGCTAAATCCCAATAATCCCAAAAAAAAGCTCCAATAGAGGATTCGGCACTAAAATGGCAAAAATGCTTAAACCAATATGTACGCTGGTGGAAGTCCAGCTTTGAGACTGTGTGTTTATGATGAAAGGTCGTTGTGCGTTTGCACAGATGTGGGCTCCTGCTGAGAGATGGGAGAAAGGAGCAAAGCAAAGCACATATTCGTTAAACACAGACCGTGATCCACAGACAGCGGGAATCTTTTCAGTCTTGCGTTATGCAAGTTCTAGACGAAGGCTGATGAATGTAATGTGGAACCAAAATTTCACCTGGAAACCTGAAGCTCAAACTCAGACTCAGAATTTGTCATTCGCATCATGTGACCTGATAGAATGAAATACAGTTACTCAGGCTCTGTGTACAGTGTGAGTTTACGCTGGTTAGATAATTGCAAAGAAACAGAAAATGTAGCTAGAACAACAAACTACGTTTAATGAGTGTCTAAGTAAAGGAAATGTATCGCACAGTAGGCTGCAGCAACAATAGCTTAAGTTGTAAGATGAGTTGTAAGGTGCGGTTGTGCTGAGGGAGCTGCAGAAACTCATCCAAGTGACAGTGCGCACAGTCAGTATGGGTGGGGTTGTGTTCAGTCAAGTGTCAGTATGTGTGGGGTGGAGCAGTTTAATTGTCGGACTGCAACCAGGTAGAAACTGTTGTTCAGTCTAGATGTTTTACCTGGATACAGCGCACCCTCCTTCCCGAGGGAAGGGTGGTGAAAAGTCTGTGTGCAGGGTGGGTGGGGTCACAGAGGATGCAGGTGGCTCTCTCCTTGGATCTGCTGGTGTAAATGTCACCACCAGTAAGTGGGTGGTAAGCTGCACCCTGTATTCCTTTGTGCAGACTTTACCACTCTCTGCAATATCTCCTTGTCTGCTACAGTGCAGCCAGCATACCACTCAGTAAGGCTCATGGCCAGGACACTCTCCATCACTCAGGTGTTAAAGGACCTGAGGACGTTAAACGGCCTGCTCTCTTCAGCTTCCTCAGGACTCCAACCGCTGGTGGCTTTTCCTCACAACGCCAGGTGAGCATGTCACTCAGATATACTGTGAGGTCCCACTGTGGAGGGGACACTCACCACAACTGTTCCATCAATGTAGAGAGGAGTGAAATCCAGTCCTGCGGAAATTCACAACCATCTCCTTGGTCTTCTGGATGTTGAGAATGAGGTTGTTGTCTCCACTCCACCGTTCCAGGTCCTCTCCTCTCTCCCGTACACTGACTTATTACTGTCAGTGACGAGTCCAGCCACCGCTGTATCATCTGCAAACTTCAGGTCAGGAGATCCAGGAGCCAGTTGCACAGGTATGAGGAGGTTCCCATTGATGCCAGCTTGGACACCAGGCTCTGTGGGATGCTGGTATTTAAAGCAGAACTGAAGTCCAACTGAAGGGCTTTCTGGGGGATGATCTTCTGTAGTGTACTTCTCATCTCCTCACTGCTGTTGTTATTGTGACGGTTGGTGGCTCATCCAGAGAGGTGGGTAGCCGGGAGGTGATGGTAGTGTTGCAGGCCTTGAAGCAAGTGTAGAAGGTGTTCAGGGTGTCAGGGAGCGCTGGGGCATTTGTGCATCACTCCTCTTGTAGTCTGTGATGCACCTGATGCCCTTCCACATGCTCTGTGGGCCAGTTGAGTTGAAATGACCCTGGATCTTGAGAGCATGTGTGGACTTTACCCTCCTGATGCCCACAAAAAGTCTGGATTTGCACGCTGTTGTCGGAATTGTTGTAGGTTTTTGCTATGGAAACGTGTGTGTGTGTGTGTGTGTGTGTGTGTGTGTGTGTGTGTGTATATATATCAGTCAGTTAAAGTAAGCAAGTGTGTGCAACTCTGGTGTACTTTATGATTTGCCAAATTAATGCAGCTCTTTGTTTGACAAAGGCCAGACATGACGACTGTTTTTTGCTGAGCTGTCAACTCCCCCTCATATTTCTGCATGACTGTTCTGTGGAAGGGGAAATGCCATCTGTCACGTTTAGTGTTGCTCTACGTCTATAACTGCAGGCACATGTGTGAAAAGTGAAGTTGCATTAACGTAAGGCGGAAACAGTCAAGCCCCTGGTCCTATGGGAAAAGCCACTCTTGCCAGCCATTTAAAGCCTCTGAGTAAACCATCAGCTGTGTAAACCTCCATTAACTGCAATGTAATCATGATTTCCCATCACCTGACCCTGTTAATACAAATAAAAGGAGCATATGAACATATGTGATCTCCTTCCACTTTCCAGTAGGCTCCATAAATGCATAGCAGTGCTTACAGGTAAAATTAATCATATTTTAACGGATGTCAGCTAGAGTGGCATGTAAAAGGCATGCTCTTTGAAGTATGTTTAGAATCATTATCCTTTTCTAGAAGCCGTTCCCTTTCAGCTTCAGCGTTTTTTACAGATGGAATGTTTGCTTCCAGAATTTGTTGAGAATTCATTGAATCCATTCTTCCCTCTGTCTGTGAAATGTTCCATGTGTCACTGGCTGCAACACAACCCCAAAGCAGGTTTTATCCACCTCCATGATTAATAATTGGAGAGGTTTTCTTTGCTTGAAAAGTGCAATTTTTCCTCCAAACATTTGCTCATTTGCTGCCAAAAGGTTCTTTTAAACACATCTGTCCACAGCACTTGTTTCCAAAATGCAAAATGCAATGCTTTTGTAAACTTCTGACACTGACCTTTGTGAGGTGAGGACACAGGAGAGGTTTTCTTCTGAGGACGCTTCCATAAAGTGCATTTTTGTACAGGTGTTGCTGAACAGTAGAACAAAAATTCCTCAATTCCAGAGTCTGCTAAATCTTCTGATGGTCTTTTGCAGTCAAACGTTCCGAGCTGTCTTTTAATACTTTTCTTGGTTTTCTAGACCCTCTCTTGACCTTCCTGTTACTTCCTGTTGCCATTTCTTAATTACATTTCAAACTGAGGAAATGGCAACCTGTAAATGCTTTGCTATCTGCTCATAGATTTCTCCTGCTTTGTTGGCATCAACCATTTTCATTTACAGAGTGCTACACAGCTGCTTAGAAGAACCCATGCCATGGTTTTTGGGACAAGGTTAGAGGATTCTGGGTAGATTTAAACCTTTGAAATTTGCCTGGCCTTTCCTAATGATGACTGTGAACAAACCATAATCCTAACGGGCTAAGTATGGTCTGAGAACCTGGTCAAAGCTACCTGAGCACTTAAATCTCCAATACTTTCATTTTTTTCCTTTTCCTTTTTTCACACTAAAATTCTACCAAAAACCATTCAACAATAAAAAATGCTTCCAGTGAAGACTGGAAAACTAATACAAAAGCCAAATCAAAAAAGGTTGTAACAAAACCCCAGACTGCCTTAACAGGACCTGGTGACCTTGAGGCTTATGTGAATCATAAGGGCAAGCTTCTGTCTTAACAGATTCAGATATTTCATCTCCTCCCAGGAGAGTGCAATTAACCAACAAAAGCATCACCGTTGAATGGCCTCCCTTCTAGCTGGCCTTCCTATGTGGACCATCAGACCATTGCAACTTATCCAGAATGCAGCAGCGCGGCTCATCTTCAATGTTCCTAAATTCAGTCACGTAACTCCTCTGCTGCGTTCCCTTCATTGCCTTCCCAACAGCTGAGTCCCTCACTGTCTTCAAACGCAGACTGAAGACTCATCTGTTTCAGGAGAATTTAACTCAACATTTGTTTCAACAGGATCCAAGAGTGAGGAATCTCTAGATTCCAGCCTCGTCTACTAGCTAAGGATATTCCAAGTGAACAGCAAAGCACTTTTGTAAGTCGCTCTGGAGAAGGGCGTCTGCTAAATGCCGTAAATGTAATTAACAAAGGTTAAGGTGACTCCTTTAGTTATAATCACTAAGTGTTGTATTCTCATTAATTTGAATAAAAGCTCCTTTCACACAGAACTTGGAGCTGTTTATGAATGCAATGAATTCCTGGACTTTATGCTTCCAGTCCCTTTGAACAAAGTATGGTGTCTGGGTGAGCCCACGTGTGAGTAGAGCAGGTAATTTTCTAGAGAACACAGGGGCTGGTGGTCCATTATATTATAAATGAGGAGATCGGTCACCAGTTGAAATATAAACAGTAGTTCTCAAAAGTCTTAACCTGGCATCAGTTTATAGTTTAAAGTCTCGCCCTTCAAAAAAAGTCTAGTGTCTAGTGGCCAAATAGTCCCCTCATTGTGGAGACTGTTCAAGCAGAGTAGCAAGACAAAGTAAAAGCCTTTTTTTCAACCTTAAGAGTGAAGCGTTTCCTGTAAGGAGTTTGTTCATGCATGCCCAAATGCACAAATTACACAGGTATGGTTCTTGTGTAAATCACACTGAACGTTTACGGAGAGTGCCAATGCAAATGTCACTTGAAATCTCCGGCTGCACATTAGTTGTAAAATGTCAGTTCCATGTAAAGTCTGGACTAGATCGTATCTGTTCATATGTGAAACCTGCAAAAGATTAAATTGCTAAATTGCATACTTTTATTTGAGAATAGAATAAGTGGAAATGCTCCTGTAAGTGTACATATTCATCTGAAAAGGGCAAACAAGCAGACCTGGTTCACAAAAGAGCTAAAATAATTACAATATTTTATCATTTTAATAATTATTGATTTTGAAGCCAAAGGTCTCAATTTAAAGCCAGTCTTCAACCGTAATATTTCCAGCTTATGTTACGGTGAATAATCATATCTTTGTTCATTAAATGTGATCAGAGTCCAGTCTTGGCTATCCCAGTTTAAAATCATACATTTTAAACAGTCATTATGTACAACTCTGGTGACGGTGGTGATTTGGGGGGTAATTTACAAACATTACCACTGAAAGGTTCTTTGACTTGTAATGATAGTGGAACCCTTTTTGTGAAAATGAATGTGAAAGTCTTAACATGGTGTCAGTTTACAGTTTAAAGTCTCGCCCCTTCAACAGAAAGAGGAGTCTAGTGGTCTTTTATCAAAGACCACTGATAAAAGACGGGTCTCGTGGGTAAATCTTCCCCTCATTGTGGAGACTGCAAACACAGTGGCAAGACAAAGTAAAAACCTTTTTTTTTTCAACCTTAAGATTAAAAAAATTGTATTCCATGCTAATATCAGACCATACAAAGGGTTTTTTACACACTGACTTGTTGATAGGTCGCGTGTGTGTGTGTGTCTTTTGTGCTTTTGAGAGCTTTGGGCAGTTTGCGATAATAGTATGGCTCGTGGCCAGCAGTTGAGTATAGGGGAAGTGGCCCTACTTTGTCTGGATGCCAGACACGTTTGTTGTTTACTGCAGGCTATCTGCTGCTCCATATAAACTTCCTGTGGTTTGGACATTGACGTCCTTTCCTGCACGTCTTACGAGTGTATTTCTTTGGTCACGTCCCTCATTTCTGCAGCCTTGTTTTTAAAATATGCTGACTGTAAAAGAGGAAGAAGGTCAGTTCACGTTTTCTTGCGTATGTGAAACACATCTTCTAATTTTTTTATTAGTCATTATTTGATATAGTTCTAGTAATTAACTGAATGAAAAATACAAATAAGTCTCAGCTATTTTTTTTCTCACTTTCAAAATATTTTAATTTATTTAAAACTGTGACACATTAACCAGGACAATGTAGAACTGAAATGATATCAGTGTTTGCATTCTGTTGATTTTGGTGGAATATAAGTATTTGGTCACCCACAAACAAACAAGATTTCTGGCTCTCACAGACCTGTAACTTCTTCTTTAAGAAGCTCTTCTGTCATCCACTTGTTATCTGTATTAATGGCACCTTTTTGACCTCGTTATCTGTATAAAGACACCTGTCCACAGCCTCAAACAGTCAGACTCCAAACTCAACCATGGCCAAGATCAAAGAGGTGTCGAAGGACACCAGGAAGAAAATTGTAGGCCTGCACCAGGCTGGAAAGAGTGAATTTACAATAGGCAAGCAGGTTGATGTGAATAAATCAACTGTGAGAGAAATTGTTAGAAAATGGAAGACATACAATACAATTCATAATCTCCCTCGATCTGGGGCCCCATGGAAGATCTCATCCTGTGGGGTCAAAATGATCATGACAATGGTGAGCAAAAATCCCAGAACTACATGGAGGTACCTGATGAATGACCTGCAGAAAGCTGGGACCAAAGTAACAAAGGCTACCATCAGTAACACACTACGCCAAGAGGGACTCAAATCCTGCTGTGGCAGGCGTGCCCCCTGCTTAAACCAGTACATGTCCGGGCCTGTCTGAAGTTTGCCGGAAAGCTTATGGATGATCCAGAAGGGGAATGGGAGAATATTGTGAGGTCAGATGAAACCAAAATAGTTTGGAGGAAGAAGAATGCTGACTTGCATCCCAATAACACCATACCTACTGTGAAGCAAGGGGGTGGAAACATCATGTTTTGGGGCTGTTTTTCTGCATACTACTCGGGCAACGAAGGAGTGGCTCCGTAAAAAGCATTTCAAGGTCCTGGAGTGGCCTAGACAGTCTCCAGACCTCAACCCCATAGAAAATTTGTTGAGGGAGTTGAAAGTTCATGTTGCCCAGCGACGGCCCCAAATCATCACTGCTCTAAAGGAGATCTGCATGGAGGAATGGGCCAAAATTCCAGATACAGTGTGTGCAAACCTGGTGAAGACTTACAGGAAACGTTTGACCTCATTGCCAACAAAGGTTATGTTACAGATTATTGAATTGAACTTTTGTTATTTACCAAATACTTATTTTCCACCAAAATGTACAAATAAATTCTTTAAAACTCCTACAATGTGATTTTTTTTTCTCATTGTCTCTCATAGTTTAAGTGTACCTATGATGAAAATTGCAGGCCTCTCACTTTAAAATAGGAGAATCTGCACAATCAGGAGCTGACTAAATACTTTTTTGCCCCACTGTATTAACAGTCAATCAAGTAAGCAGAAAGATGTCTCTAAAAGATGACCTGCAGGCCAGAAATCAACCTGTATGTGTCCTGTACCCTTCAGTCTCTCTGGACTTCAATTCCCAGAATCCTTCAGTTTGTTACCTGACTGATCATGTGACTCACTCACGTTCTCGATCACCGGAGTTCTGATTGTATTCACCTGGTCCGGAGAGACTTAAATCCAGTCTTTCAACCTGTTCAGTGTCTAGCTTTGCCTCGCAGCCTCAGCGCTACCCGTGTTTATCTTTATCAGTCTGTCTGTTTGAGCCGGTTCTGTTTTCTTATCCTACCTTTAGTTTTTGATCTTCGCCTGTTTTTTGACTCCGTCTCAGTCTGGTTTTGTCTCTCCTGCCTGTTACTGATCTGGACTGTTTGACTCTGTTTAACACATTTTTCCCATTAAAGTGCTGTGTTTATATCTGCATGTGCTTCGTGCTGTCCGGTCCTTACGGTATGAATGGTTCTGTTTTATATACCGGCGGCGATTTCAAATCCGCATTCGAGGAAAATTGGCCCAAAAACATCAGTTGAATTTGAATCCGCTAAAAATATCTTCGAAAATGTCTTCGAATGTCTTCGAATTCGAACTTCGTCACATCCCTAATAATAAAACCCTGAAAACCTTTGTTTTGTTACAAAAGCAGATTCTGGCTCTGAGTGGCTCAGTGGTCTAAAGTGATACCATTATGATCGGAGGATCGCAGGTTTGAATCCTGGATCACACTGCTTGTCATTGGCAGCTGGGAGAGAGACACATCCAGAGAGGGACAGCAGTCAATTTCATTCTCTCTCTGGGTGGGTCTCTCCCCACATCACACTCAATGCTGGTCAGCACAGGCGTCTGTTTGCAATTGCTGGGGGCCCAGGCCTTTGTTGCAAGGATGCAAATGGTTGCAGTTTGAAAAGAGGTGGTGATTGATTTCCCATATGTTGGAGGAAGCATGTACTCATCCTCACCCTCCTAGTGTTGAGAGAATTGTGTGTGATGGGGGTTGGGGAAATTGGCACTTGAATATTGGGATTATTTGTAATAATGCACCTCAGCTGCATCAACCAGAGTCAGATTCTAAAGCAGATTATATTTTACTGCTGTTATAATGATATAACTCAATATTTCTGCCTTATGTTTCTCTGCAGGACTGAGTGCAGCCAAGCTATTGGTAGAGAGTGGCTTAAACCCAGTACTGCTGGAGGCCAGAGACCGGGTTGGTGGAAGAACCTTTACAGTTCAGGTAAGATGTTCACTATAATAAAAGGCAGTTCGTCCTGTTGACTGAATAGTCTCAAAGGTAATCCTGTACTACACATCTGCTGCTTCATACATTTTGCACATTTACATCACACATCAAAAGGCTCTTCAAGGGTTCTTTCATAAAAGCAATAGCAATATTTTTAATATATTAAACTTGCATTTTAATATTTACCTGTCTGCCAGTTGTCTTTTATAACATATTAAAATGTAATAAAAAAACAAAGCTATCAAAATGATCCAGAATAAATATAATAAAATCTTTTGGCTTTGAATCTCCATTGCAATTGGTCTGTTTCCAGTAAATTCCGGTGAGTTAAAGATATAAAATACAACCATGACAATACAACCAATCGAATGCTTATTTGCCTTGCTAAATAGTTGTCCCCCATGATTATTGTCCGTTCCTTTAAGGGTCATTGTAACTGATGAGGATAATAATAATCAGAAGAAGAAGAATCCCTGAGACAGTTATCATACCATTACAACTTTGTACTTTGAGTGTTGATATTTTGCATACTATTACAAAACTTTGTTTTCACATCCTCTGAAAATTCTTTGTTCTGCTTTCTTTTTTCTACACTATCAGTCCACCTCCAGAGAATGTTGTTAAGAAGTTTACTGCCCATTGCACTGTATCCAACATCCATCAATTTTCCTTTTCCATCCACATCCAAGGAAGACTGCAATACATGATTTTTCGATTGGTGGCTAAAGAACCTTAATTTAACAAAGTCAAGTTGTCCTGCAGACACAAGGTACAACAGTGCCACCTTAAACTGTCTGTCACCATTTGAATAAAAGGAGACAATATAGTAGAACATCCAGTAGGAGCCCTCTGTTGCCACTGATGTATATAAATCCATTTACCCAAGGATGGTTACAGAAGAGACCAACATAGAGATTTTTAGGAAAGCATATGGTCATACCCATGAAATTCTCTGGGCTAAGTCTCTATGGTCCAAAATGATGAGATTCAAAGATCTTGAATGAAATTCCTTTTTGCAGATGTTTTTCCACTTTCTGGACTAGAATTTTGGAGTGCAAGGTAGGGATTAGGGTTAGGGTTAGCTGGATCTCCACCAGAGGTCTTGGGTCTTCCAGAAGGACAATGAACCCAAATGATATTTCAAAAATCATCCAGAAATGGTTTGAAACAAAGTGCTGGAGAGTTCTGGAGAGTCCAGACCTAAATCCTACAGAACACCTGTGGAGAGATCTCAAAACTGCTGTGGGGAGAAGCACCCTTTAAATCTGAGGGACATGAAGCAGTTGGCAAACGAGGAGTGGTATAAACGTCCAGTAAAGCAGTGTTAGGAACTCTTTTGTGGTTACCTAGAAATTTTAAGGTTTAAAGGTTTTGCTACTAAATATTTAGTTGATAGGACCAATTTTAGGATGTTATTAGGACGCAAGTCCATAAACCTCAGTCATGTCTTCTTTCTTCATTTCAGGTCCATTGTTGTGTAAATATGCTAAATTGTTAAAGTAATCAGCTGACTGTTTAAACGTACTGTATAAAAAAGACCATTTATAGAGTCCATTCTGTAAATTGTTGTGGTTTTCTATGGTTTGATCACTTTTCTTTTTAATAGGCTATATGCAGTGTTAAGGTATTAATTTGAACATTTGTCTCACGCCTCCATCAGAATAAACAGACCAAATGGGTGGATCTGGGAGGAGCTTATATCGGGCCCACTCAAAACCGAATCCTGAGATTGGCCAAGCAGTACGGGGTTCAAACCTACAAGGTGAATGAAGAGGAGTCTCTGGTTCACTATGTGAAGGTAAGCCAGAAAACAAGGGAAAGCAGCTGCAAGCTAAGCAGCATAATTACCCAAAGCAAATGTTGCTTGGAGAACGTTCCTCAGAGAGCCTTTGAAACCTTGTGCAGGCAGCTGCCTAAGATCAGGGCTTTGGAGCATCTGCCATTTGCAATAGATAACAGAGTCTCTGCTTTCCAGCAGGCTTATGCCTTAATGCACAGGATGTGAAAGCAGGACTGGAGCTTTCTCTGTCACATGCTGAAGCCCTTGTTCAGCATTATGGTGCGCTAGAGCCTGGAGATCTTAATCGGTGCCTGAAGGAAAGGGTTTTGTTTTTGTAATATGGTTTCTGCTGTTCTGAGTTAACAAGAAGGGAGGTAGTCAAGACAGCAGCAACCCTCCCTCTCCCCAACCCCACCTCCCCATATCCAATTTGAGCAGACATATCACTGCCCTTAGCACGCACATTCTGCACAGCCTTATTAGATTTCCTTGTAGATTCAGCTTCTCTGTGTCTCTGGCCAAGCTTATGGAGCTGTAAATCACAGTCACATTCTTAGAAATGGGTAGTGTGGTGCCCTCATCCATTTATCAGGTTAGCAAGGCTTTAAACTACTCAAGTGCACTGAAAAGCAGGGAAGTACACTCCCAAACATGCAGACCAGCAAACACTCCAAGCAAAAGGTCAGGGTGGGAGCGCAGAACAGTGTTCAGGGTGCAGGATGTCAGTGGATGGTACTACAAAATCCCCTTTGGCATGTTTCCCCAGCAGTTCTCACTGCCCACACATGTGGATTACTCATCCATGTAAAATTGTCCATGCTGGACCAACTCAAAATGTATACCGTTGTGACCAGGAGAGCATTTCTGACTGATGTGAAAGATTTTGAGGCATGCTGTGGATCTAGAAAGGGCTCATGAAAAGGGATCTAAATTAAAGTGATGCAATAAAACAGAGGGCCGTATTTTCCCGACTATAAGCCGCTACCTTTCCACGCTTTAAACCACGCGGCTTATAACGAGGTGCAGCTTTTCTGTGGATTTTTCTTCACCCACCAGGGGGCGCTTTAGCAGGAAGTGAAAAAGGTGGGAAGTAAGAAGAAAGCGTTAATTTTCAGTTAGCACATGCAAGCAGCCGGCACGATGGAATTTTTGTTTTGGGAAATCCTTCACAAAGGATGCGCAGAACATCATTTTCTGATGTCTGTCAGTGGATCCTAACAGCGTGGAGCAGTGTGAAGGAATCTACCGTCACCAATGGGTTCCGAAAGGCTGGACAGCTGTGTGAAGAGGGCGCCAGCTTCAGAGCCAGCTTCACCCCGGGATGACCGCGACACGGAGAGCAACACTGACATCCATACAGAAAAAGTACCGGTGTGTGACGAAGCTCTTCTAAGGCTGTTCAACTCCGACACTGAAGAAGACGACGTCAGTGGTTTCAGTGAGCAGGAGGACGATGAATAAACCAATCAGAAACTTTTCTGTTTTGTTTGATCAGAACTTTTACTTTTATGCTACAGACACCGTTCAGAAACGAATCAGTTCATTTATGTTCAGTTAAACGACGTTATCAGTTCAGTGGATGTGTTATTTTATTTATTTATTTATTTTTTACTTTGTGGGTGTGGCTTGTATTGAAGTGCGCTGTATAGTCGGGAAAATACAGTATATGCTTCTAAGGCAAACCTGTTCAGGTAAACCAGAACACACTTTAGATTTAGTAATCATCGGGCAGGTGTTAAACAAGTTTATGACCCAAGCTCTGATTTGCACTACAAATGGTAAACAGGAGTAATTGTTTCAGGGCAGGTTTCAAGGGAAGCTGGTGAGAAGAACCTGTTTTACTGCAGATTTTTGAGTTTTCTCCAGGTGGGTTTTTCCCTTATCACATCACACCTGAATAATTGTTTTAGATTTTTTCACAGCTCACATTTCCTTTTTTCCTTTTACCTACATTTTTAAAGAGATGTGTGGTCCTGCCAGGCTAACATGTAGTCATTGTCAAAAAGAAGCAGTTTGAGCATACCCACATCAGTGACACAAAGAATCTGGGCGACATGTATGGAGTAACCATGATGTTTGGAGTGCAAGGTATCCACAGTTATAGACATTCAGCAAGCAGCAGTGCCCTGCAGGAGTTACCCTGTTAGTACCAGCACTATTGACAGATGACTGCATGATGCAGGACTAATATTCACTCGTTCCAAAAGCAGTGAAACACTGCAGTGGAAATGGAGGGAGTGGTAGGCAGTAAACAGTGGTAGATGGAATAGGCAGAGATGAGTAAATGAGACGGTTGTTGTGACGGAGATGAATTTCAACACGGATCAGTGATCATTTCAAGAGGGAAATGAATTTTTTTTGTGATGAAGGCATTGTGATGGTGTCAGAATGGGTCACACAGACAGCATTATTGCTCTTTATATAGTGATAAATACTCACAATTCACATTACATTACTTAATAGCAACCGTAGATGACTGAAGTGAGCTATACTCAATAGGTTTACTATAGCTTTTGTTGCTTACATATAATAATACATGAAATAAATGAATAATCAAATCATTAAAGGAGAAATGTAAAGGCAAGGCAAATTGGGGGTGTGCATAAAGTGTGTTTTGTTCTTTTGGAGACAAACCCATAACCCAGCACGTGTCCTTTCATCACGACACCTTCCTTCAGGATGCAGTGTGTGCTTTTTGTACAGCATTAGCTTAACTGTCCTTCTTCATGTTCAGGACTTAAACACAATTGTTTAAGTCAAAGATACAGTGCAGACTTCCAGCTCTCTATGGAGCAGAGGGAGGAAGTGAGGAACATCACATTGGCCTCGTTTAAATGTTGCACTCTGAGCATGAGCACTCTGAGCACTCTGGTGGGTTTGTATTGTTGCTTTATGCGGTCTGACTGAGCCATTGCTGGATGTCATGTCAGCTGCTCTCTCATGTGTTTTGTCAGCAGACTCCCACAGGCAGAATTGCAGTAATAAAAAACACCCTACACAATGCAGAGATGATGAAAGGCTACAGAAATTGGGACTGGAAACTGTGACTGGATGAACAGACAAGATATGTGTTTGGAGATACTGGGGTATAAAACTGCACAAAGACATGCATTATTCCCCACAAAAAGAAAAGAAAACATTGGCCTGGTTTCTTTTCCAGCAGAGCTCACAGAGTAGTGTTATATTGACATGACCTATTTTGGAGGACCTGCACTGCAGAACATTGCAGCCAAGCACATGCAGACAATTAAAAAGGATTTCCATTTTTCAACATTTCTGAATGATTAGTTTGTCCTTCAATGTGGTTTGCTGTGAAGTTAGGATAGTTTCTCCTGGCTAAACCAATATTGTCCAGATTTTCCATAGTGGAGATGATGGAAACCAGAGGTCTGAAGCAGTTAAATGGATTATCCCTTATCTCCAATGTAGTTGATCAGACCAGACATTTTTGATCTAATGCCTCAGCTCATTCGGAACATGTCCAGATCATCATTTGTTTTGTGCAGGCAAATCAGTGTGGTTTATAACATGGAATGTTATGTATCTTACAGTGGGGAAAATAAGTATTTAGTCAGTCACCAATTGTGCAAGTTCTCCCACTTAAAAAGATGAGAGAGGCCTGTAATTGACATCATAGGTAGACCTCAACTATGAGAGAGAAAATGTGAAAAAAAAATTGAGAAAATAATTTTGTCTGACTTTTAAAGAATTTATTTGCAAATAATGGTGGAAAATAAGTATTTGGTCACCTACAAACAAGCAAGATTTCTGGCTGTCACAGACCTGTAACTTCTTTTTTAAGAGGCTCCTCTTTCCCCCACTCATTACCTGTATTAATGGCACCTGTTTGAAGTTGTTAACAGTGTAAAAGACACCTGCCCACAACCTCAAACAGTCACACTCCAAACTCCACTATGGTGAAGACGAAAGAGCTGTCGGAGGACACCAGAAACCGAATTGTAGACCTGCACCAGGCTGGGAAGACTGAATCTGCAATAGGCAAGCAGCTTGGTGAAAGAAATCTACTGTGGGAGCAATATTTAGAAAATGGAAGACCTACAAGACCACTACTAATCTCCCTCGATCTGGGGCTCCACGCAAGATCTCAGCCCGTGGGGTCAAAATGATCACAAGAACGGTGAGGAAAAATCCCAGAACCACAAGGGGGGATCTAGTGAATGACCTGCAGAAAGCTGGGACCAACGTTACAAAGGCTACCATCAGCAACACACTACGACGCCAGGGACTCAGATCTTGCAGTGCCAGACGTGTCCCCCTGCTTAAGCCAGTCCATATCCAGGCACGTCTGAAGTTTGCTAGAGAGCATTTGGATGTTCCAGAAGAGTATTGGGAGAATGTCATATGGTCAGATGAAACCAAAGTAGAACTATTTGGTAAAAACACAACTCGTCGTGTTTGGAGGACAGTGAATGCGGAGTTGCATCCAAAGAACACCATACCAACTGTGAAGCATGGGGGTGGCAACATCATGCTTTGGGGCTGTTTCTCTGCAAAGGGACCAGGACGACTGGTCCGTGTACATGAAAGAATGAATGGGGCCATGTATTGTGAGATTTTGGGTGCAAACCTCCTTCCATCAGCAAGGGCAATGAAGATGAAACGTGGCTGGGTCTTTCAGCATGACAATGATCCCAAGCATACTGTACCAAGACCGTCCACATGCCTCCTTGCCTTTTTGGATGTGCTCCGCTTGTAAAATGTCAGGTGTGCAATGAGCAGGGGAGCTGAAAATGTGATTTTGTCTTTACTGTTCATGAGCAAAACAACTTGCAGGATACTAGGGCTGTGTGATATAGACAGAAACTAATATCTTTAAATCATTTAACTGAATGACAATATATGATATGATGCATGTTTAGGAGACACCGTGACATTCTTTGTCTTTATTTATATTCAAAAATCTCGAAACTAGATCTTGATTTCTAAGTGGTTTTCATGCCAGCACGCTGTCTTATGCCTCCTCCATGGTGTTTGTGAGAACGTGAGCAGGGGCGGAGGAAAGCAAAGTAGAGGAGGAGCTAAGAGCAGGGGGTCACCTCACCTTATCCGATATCTTGCCCTGTTTATATCCCAATAGCTGTAAAATATTGATTTATTTTTTTCAGCCCAGCCCTATTAGACACAGGTGGAGTTTTGCTTATCCATGCAGTGAAACCCTTGGAGACTTGCCTTGCTCAAGGGTACTTAAATCGCAGCCTGTCGATTCAGGTACTTGAGCTGGTGACCTTCCGCTCACAAGGCTGCTTCTCTTACCTCCAGGCTATGATGTACATTGCATTTTACGAATGTGTTTATTTATTTATTTAACTTGTTTACACAGATGCTACCACTGGACTTTGACTGGCAGTTCTCTAAGTCTCTGTCATTGTAAAATGAAAAAATGCCAATAGAAGTGCATTATGTATTGGCTGATCAACTGATCAGTGATGAATCATGTTAATTTAGCGAGGGAGCATCAAACAGGTAGTTTGGTTATTTTTACTATGAATGCTTGCCTGATGTCTGACTTTTATGATGGTTTTGAAATATGAATTGGACTTAAAACGTGTGCATATATATATATATATTTTTTTTAAATCCATTTGCAAAACACGGAATATGGCATAAAACAAAATAGTCCCCAAAGAAAACGTTTTATTTACCACTACTTTTTCATAATTAACATTTACATAGACATTTACATAAATAAAGTATAATTTAAACACCATGTTTGGAAAGATACATTTTGTTTTATCAGAGCACTCTGAAGGACTTCATGTTCTGTAGATGTTTAGACAAATTGGTGAAACGCATCACTGCCTTAAAACTCGCCGTTTCTGGTCTGCATATCGCCCATGATTTCTTGCAGAAGATACAGCGAGCTTTAGTTTAGTGTGTTCCTGTGTGTGTTCTCGGTGTGTTTATACTGCTCTGAGGCTGCTGTCTTTTCTTCTCCTGCCCTCTTCTGCTGGCCATAGTTTCCCAGCAGGTTGCCATAGCAGCACTCCCCATCAAAAGACAATCACTATCAGTCCTGAAAGGACGGTCTCCATCTCCCCCCTCCCCTCTCTCTTTCTCTCACCCCCCCCCCTTTCTCTGTCACTGTCTGGCCGTGTTTGGTAACGGGTGTTTTCCCTTCATCCATTTCATAACTATGTTTAGAAATCAAGCAGGATTCACCCATTATGGAACCTGAAGAGAACTCCCCCCTGCCTCATTTAGATCTCTGTAGGCCTCATCCAGTATTCTACCTATGAAGCCATTTGTTGGAGCTCCTTTCATGTAAGGTCTGACTAATTGTGGAGGGTTTCCTGCTCTATTCAGAGAAAAACACTCGATGTTAATGCTGGTTTACTGAAATGAACAAAGATCCGTGATGTGTGTTGGTGGATGTTTTGGCTGCCAGGCGAGTGCTAAAAACGAATTTGGTGGACGACCGAATGCGTGCTGTTCTCGGAAGAAGCACAGCAGAAATGTGCCAAACTGGACAGAACCCCAAAGCTAACAAATAATGAATTGAAACCTTGGCTTTAATAATGCTGTTCTAAATAGCAGGTTGGACGTTTATGTACATTTAAAGCACGTTTTCGCTGATTTCAAACTGTAAAGTAACACCCAGTCTGACAAGAATGTCTTAAAAGATAATAGATCATATTGGCATTAAATGTAGAAATGTATATTTTGGTATACCATATTGGTACATCCCTAATTATGAGCCCAAAGCCAGATTCACAAAATAAATTCCAAGGTTCGATTTCTTAGATGTGCTTCATACTCAATAAATATAGTTATTCTTCAAAATCAAAATTTTCTTCAAAAATAATTCTTTTACCTTTTTTAAGACCTATTTTTGAAGAAAACTGAAGAAATAAAACTAAAGTTCAGCTTCCTTGAGTTACTGAATTGTTGTCTGCTTCCTCCACCATCATTTCAATTCTTACTGAAATAATTGGAATGGTTTGAATAGTTTGTTTTCCTTCACTTTACACAGATTGAATTGAATACTGGACAATCAAAAATGTGTCTTGGAGTGTTCATGATGAGCTGTAAAATGCATCTACAAAGAGCCTACATTACAAAACCCCAAAATGTGTGAGAATTGCAATTAAGGGCCTCATTCACTAACTGGGTTTGAGGAAACCAAATTCCCAAACCAAATGGTTTGCGGAAACCATGGGTTTTAAGTGAGTTTTAAGAAAAGATTCCGACATTCACCAATATTTTCTCCTTTGGGAAACTGGAATCCATCACTTTTTCAAGAAGATTCTTAGAAAGGTGTTGGTAAATGAGGCCCATTCTTATGAACTTGTGAATCTGGCCCTAAAAATGAATAGGTTGGGATATTTCCTCCAATATGAACAGTCCACGGTGTTTTTCACTGGCACTGGTACCATCACCTGACTGTACTGGTTAAATAATGTTGGTCAGATCGTGCTCTATATGGGAATGGTTGAAAAGCGAGTGACATTAAACCAGTAAATCATTACTTACTAGATGTGTAGATGAAATATGAACTGATTGCAGTTATCTTTTTCCCAGCAATACACACATCGTGGTTTACGTGACGTTCGCCTGTTCTGAAGTGTATAATAAAACTGTAGTATGTTGAAAGTTTTATGATGGTAGTGTTGCGGTTACTCAGCAATCATGTGCTGGCATGGATCCACCATTAGCCTGTAAAAGGCCTCACAATGAGCAGAGCGTTTTGTAATTAGGGTGAGCATCTGAGCTAATCAGCTTTCTTATATCTCTAATCCCAAAGGCCAGACCCAGTTTCTCCTGTCAGTCTTCTGACCAAAGTGCCCAGTCAGGCAACTTCAGCACATCAGTGATTAATGTAGATGGAGATTAAAGGTGGTGGAAGAAAGTCTGTATTTGAATGTGTGCAAGAGAGTTAAAGCTCAGGGAGATTTATTTTGTGTGTGTGTGTGTGTGTGTGTGTGTGTGTGTGTGTGTGTGTGTGTGAGAGAGAGAGAGAAAGAGAGAGAGGGAGAGAGAGAGAGGCTAGGCTTCTGTTGTGGCTAAGAGAACAGAAGACAAACACTGCATCTCTCATCTGTCTGTGTATTCACCCCACATCCGTCACCATGGGAACAGACCTGTTGCTGGATGGCAAGCAGTGCACTGTTCTCTAATGCAATGCCTAGTCTGTCATGCACGCACATGCATCATTCACACCCATCATTCCCCTCACTTGGCTAAGTACCGTGTCTGTATGCAGGTATATTATGCTGTTGACGTAAATTTCATTGCCTTTGTAGGTTTTGGTGCAGATCAAAGCTTGCTTTACTTTTCTATCTGTAATCGTGAGTGTAGTGAAGATTTGTTTTTATGAATAATGATAATCCAGAACAGTTTTGATTGTTTTGTTCTGTTTTATTCTCTTACACCAAAGGAATGCTTATCCTACTGCTTAGTGCAGTAGAAAGTAAATTGCTAATTTAGATTTTTTTATCTTCTTGCTTATGTAGCTTTCTTTTTATTTTTTTAGTTGTTCTTATAATATAATTCTATTTATGTAAGGCATTTGGCTGATGGTTTTATTCATTGCATCTCATTTTGGAATCATTTTACACAGGAAGGCCGATGTAGCATTTTAGTCTCATCTCAGACCTCTTATAGGTGTAGGATCATCAGAGAATTGACTAATAGTCTGCTGAGAGGGCAGTGGTGTTATCCACTTCGCTACTCCACTAAAAAACATTGAAGTTGACTAGATAATATTTGATGATCTTATAGTTGAGAGCCAAAGAAAATGAACACAAATCAATTCAAATATTTTTTTTTGAATTTTCATAGTTCTTGTATAATATGGGTTAAACAAGTGATCAGTTGCAGATGCAGCAAATTTTAATTTTTGGTGCAAAAAGTGCAATCTATCAGCACAAACTGTTATGACGAATTATGCCTTATCCACACACACACACGAATAATTAGCAGTGGCAAGCTACCTTTTAAATGTTGAGGCTTAAGAGTAGGGGTGGGCAAAATGACACTATTTTATTGTGTATTGTGATAAACTTTGTTACAATGAAACATAGTAGGCTTTCAGATCATACTGTGCATATCAGTGTTTAAAGAACAATGACCAACTGCAACTGAATGAAGTGCAGCAAATTCTGAAGAGAAATCACTGTACTAAGTACAGAATCTTCTGCTACAGATGTAATTTGATCTGTTTCAAAATATTGCAATTAATTTTGTGTATTATGAAAATGGATTCAAATATCGTGATCTAATATTTATACCTTATTGCCCACCCCTACTTCAGAGCTACCTACTGTTGCTGCCTTGTGAAATTAGGATTCACGTTGTATTCCAGTTTACATTGTGTAGCCTACTCTAAACTAGGAATAAGCTCTCAATTAATGATTTTGGTAGTTTTCAAGTTACTTAATTGTTTTAAACTGGTGTATGTTTATAAGATTGAATCAGTTTTATGAGCGACATGTTGATCTGCTGGTCTATCACGGCACTTGACTGAGAGAAAGCACAGAGGTGGCCGGGCCAAGCCTGGCTCTCACTGTAACTGGTGCATCATAACACAGTTTCCCACACACAAAACCATGTCTGAGTGGCTTGTTTGTGTTCAAGTACTTGTATGAAGTATGTTCCTGGCCCAAAGGTTTCTACTGCCACCTACTGTTTGTGCACATTTTAGCATTTTAGGGGACAGTGTGTCGGTCACTACCAACCGGTGAGCCCATTGCACTTTATGTACCACTGCAGATCCTCATCTGCTTGCTGATGGCTTCTTTTGACAACTCCAACTAGCACTTTCCTGCAGAACAACCATTTATCTGTCATAGTGCTTGTTTTCAGTACAGCCGGGGTGACATTCACTCTTCAGATGGTGAGATAATGAAAAGCTTTCCCAAAGCTCAAACGTGCAGAGCGTGCGCGAAGAAAGTCCGCTTCTAGATAAAAGCCAGGCCGGTGTTGAAACCTCGGGTTGGACAGTGGCAGCAGAATCAACTGGATCAGTTTACTCAGCATATTCACAACCTTGATTGAGGTCCAGATCATAGTAGCCCTTTTATCAATGACCCCATTATGAGGCCGAACAAATTGCACGATTATTAGAGGCATATTAGAGAGGAACGTAGATTAGGGGAAACTTATCTTCTCTGCTGTATGTCTAATCTTTTAATAAGTAGTCAAATATTAATCAATCAGCTATAACCACATTCGTTTAAGAGCCCCTCAGCAGCAGAGCAATTCAGGTATGAAGTCATGTCTGCTTACTGTTACTCCATCGGCCAGCTATGGAGCATGCTATCATCCTGACTAAGCATTTCCACTACTGTGAGAATGAAATGCTGTGTGTGAACAGACGGACTGTGTCATTTTTGCTGCTGTGTGCCAAAGAGAAATAATTACTATTTTAGTGTTCAGTTCATTGTGATTATAGGATTTATTTTATTGTGCTTACACAAGTAATTATAATTCTCAAGGCCCTGTAATTATACCGAGACCCCTCTAAAGTGTCAAAATAATTTGCAAATTATGTGCCAAGATTGCAAGGCATCCCGTGTCGTCTTTAAAACCCTGGCATCTAATTATGTCTGATCTCGAATTGTGAAAGGCAGTAAAAGCTGTGAGAAAAGCAGCCCCACTTTGTTCTTTAGCTCGGTTTTTTGAATGCAAGCCATGTAAAATGCAGTGACGTATGTTTTAGGCAGGAAAAAAAGGTTTCCACTCCAAAGTGTAATTGTAATTCTAATTATGATGATATGATGGCGATTAAAAAGACGTTACGTCTACCTGTGACAATTATTACAACCGTCATTTTGGTTTTATGGTGGCGTACAGAAGTGCAAGAAACTCTCTCATGGCAGCTGTTTCATGGTTCTTAGGGGAAATCATATCCATTCAAGGGGCCTTTCCCACCGATGTGGAACCCTCTAGCTCTGATGGACTACAACAACCTCTGGAGGACTATGGACAAGATGGGCATGGAGGTAAAGTCTAATATAACCACGTTCACTACAGGCAGTAATAAGCCACTGGTAGGCCTAAGCTGGAATATCTGAGCTGCTCCTATTATTGATTGGACTTCATAATTAACAGTTGCTCTTTTCCTGGTTAAATATCTTGTCCTATCAAAATATAAAATGTGTATCTATGGAGAACCTTTTTTAAATGTGGTTTTATAGATGTATTACTATTTACAAAACCCTTTCTCAGTACCATGTAGAAGACATTTTCCTTAGAGTGTAGCTTATGTGTTCATGTACTGCAGATCCCTAAAGAAGCTCCATGGAGAGCCCCTCATGCTGAAGAGTGGGACAAGATGACCATGCACCAGTTTTTCAACAAGGTTTGCTGGACCAGGTACATTGCAAGAACTCCCCTAAGCCCACACATTATCTTGAAATAGAAGCTGTGGATTGTTGACAGATCTTTTATTCTTATTTACTACAGTTCTGCCCGTCGCTTTGCCACACTGTTCGTCAACGTGAACGTGACCTCAGAGCCTCATGAGGTGTCTGCACTCTGGTTCCTCTGGTATGTCAGGCAGTGTGGAGGCACCATGAGGATCTTCTCCACTACTAATGGTGGCCAGGTAAGCTCAGCCAGGGACAAAAATAATCCAGTCTGCCAAATCCAACCATGTTACTCAGAGCAGAACATTACTGTTGAATGACATTTCATTTAAATGCTTTACAGATTTTAAGCGAATTTCCAAAATAATCATTTAAAGAACTACTGTTTTGAACTTTTTAAAAAGAATTGTCCAGATTTTCCCCACAAGTGCCTATTACCAAACCTCTTAGGACTCTCCTCTTATCACATACAATGCTCCTGACACTAGGAGGGTGAAGAATACATGTGAAGCCAGCCACTGCTTCATTGCATCATTGCTGGGGAGCCAAAAAACTCAGAGGAAAGCGCTGGGCCCCCGGCTCTGATACAATGGCTAACAGACACCTGTGCCTGCCAGCATCACACTGGGTCTTATGTGGGGAGAGAGCACCATCTATCCAGCTGGAGAGAAGATGGCCAATTTTGCACTCTCAGAATCCGGCTGCTGATGGCAACGACCAATGATGTAAAATACTTTTGATGGCCTTTGGTCAGTTATATGTGTATGGCTGTAGCTGTAGCCGTAACGGTTGCTTGTTTAATAAGTGATGCTTTTTGCCAACTTAATCTCTGTGAACATCACCACGGCATATTTTCAGAATTCACATAGAAAGGTGGATGGAAAACGGTGAATTGTGTAGTGTCTTGTGCAGAGTTGTTTAATGTGAGTCTCTTGCTGAGGTGTTGCATGACATTAAGCCCTTGCTCCACAGGACCTGATGAATCATGTGCTTTTTAGAGGCAAGCTGAATTACAGCGGGCGCAGTCCAAACGCAGCGTGCTGACAGCTGAATGCCTCCCAACATGTCGACACTCGCATTTTGTACAGTGGTGTGTGCATGTGTGTGTGCGGGTGCGACCTTTCCACCATGTCTGCATCTGTGTGTTTACAGTGCAAGCAGTGCGAGAGGGAGGGAGGGAGAGAGAGAAAGGGAGATGAAGGTGTAGCCAGGTAGCCATGTGTCAGGGTAATATTGTTAGAGAGAGATAGCTTTCTAAAAAAGGCAGGTGTGCACCAGGGTGATGGGAATTGAGCTGTGGCCACCCCATCGCAGCGTTCATGTCTTGATGTCCTGTAATCAGTGCCACTCACCATTCTGTAGCCCTAATTTAGTTAATCATAGAGCTCGCAGTGGCTGATTTCAGGAGGTGGAGGGGAGCTTTGGGGCTACACTGAATGCTTGGCTGCCATGGATACAGAAGGGATAATTAGAGAACTTTATTATGAGGTTCAGAATGATTTCCTGCTGCCTGGCCCCTCCTGAAGGAGATGGTGTTTGTGCTGAAGATTGGAGTGATTTGCTGTGTGATGGGTCACGTGTGTTTTTGCTCTGTCAGCGGTGGGTGTGTGTGATAGCAGGAGAAGGGGCCATTGTTTTGCAGCTTGCATACAAAGACTCTCCTGCTGGCAGGTGCAAGTACCATCAACACATCCAGCAGGAATTGATTTTCTCCTTCTAAACAGACCTGACTGTCCTCATAAAACGAGTATATACTGTGGTATCATTATTAGCAGAGCTGCTAATAGGGCAGAATTTCTACTTCAAATGACAAGTAGTCTACGACTGCACCCACTAAAAGGTGATCCCATACAAAGTGCAATGTCAGAAATCATTTCTTTTGTTTACATTATATGCATTTAAATAAATATTATGTAACTTATTTATACAAATGCATATTTCAAACACTAGCTCAAATGTATACTCGCACAAGGCAGTCACATTTCCATTTATGGCATTTAGCGGACGCCCAGGCACTATGACAAGGCATAGTGTGACTATGTAGCATGGTGAACTGAAGTATATTTAAGATCACTGCTGATTAGAGCACCATCCTTCACTGACTATCTCGATTTGTCCTGTCTTGTCTGAGCTTGTAGTCATTCGGAAGGAAATTTGGTCTGTAGTTTAGAGAGCTGAACTGAATGCACATGGTCCCTCTCAGGCCTTGACAAGTGGAGCCACCTGTTGGTGAACAAAACAACTGCATACCTGCCCGTGTCTTAGGATAGGATAGGATAGGATAGGATAGGATAGAACTTTATTGATCCCTTGGGAGGGTTCCCTCAGGGAAATTAATTTTCCAGCCACAGCATAAGTACAGTATAGAAAGGTAGAAAGAGATAATAACTTGGCAAAGAAACACAATATAAATATAAAGAATATATAATATAGAGATTATATTACAATATACAATATATGTAAATAGTGCATGAGAAAAAGTAGAAAAAGAGTCCAGTAGGAGGGAGTATTGCACATTATTATTGTTATTGCACTTGAGCTGTATATTTCATTGTTATTATTGCACTTAAACTGTATATTGCATCGTTATCCCATTGTTATTATTGCACATGAACCGTATATTGCACTCAAACTGGACTATTGCAAGTCCAGTTGTGTTGTGGTTGTGGGTTGTGAGTTACTGGTCGTTCCTACCCATTCCCATCCTCCATCCTCCTGTTAGCACTCCTCCCCTCAGAGAGGAGTTGTACAGTCTGGTGGCGTGTGGGACAAAAGAGTTTGTCTTCTTGATTCAGCTCTACATCTTTTCAGGCCCGCAATGTTGAGTGCTGTCTTCTGTCTTTCTCCAAAGAAGGTGCTCCCAAAGTTCATGTAATGGTCTTCCTGATCTTTGCATAGTTTTTTAAATCCCATTCTGTATGATTTAGTCATTTTTTTCATTTCCAGTTTTGTAATCTTTCCTTTCCTCACACTAGTGGATTGTCTTGTAGATAATCATGTCAGATGTCTCTCTGAGAAATGAAGAATTTGTGAAGGGGCACAGTACTGTATCAGTAACAGTTGTTGGATTGAGGCGCAGGTCACCGAAGGACCCTCTCAGTGGCTGATTCTTTAAAGAAATGAAATGTTAGAGTATGATGGACCCATCTTAAAGTATAAGATTGTAAAGTTGTATAGAACTTAAAGGGATTCTTTAAGAACTACAAATGAATGCCAACAACCTTTTTGGAACCTGAGTTTATATATCTGCCAGGATCACAGCTGAGGTTAATGCAGCCATTTACATGCCATATTAATACTAAACTCTACCCAGCAGTGCTAAATCAGGAGTGTTGTTCCGTTTTCTGTTTGTCAGGAGCGTAAGTTTGTTGGAGGCTCAAGTCAGATCAGCGAATGCATGGCCAGAGAGCTGGGAGACCGTGTGAAGTTTCAGAGTGCCGTCTACAGCATTGACCAGACCGGAGACATGGTAGTGGTCAAAACCGTGAATGAGGAGACCTACAAGGTAAGCAGTGCTTCAGAACATTAAGTGACTTTAATTTACCTTCTAGGACATGTCCTTCACTCATGAAATAATCTACACTACCGTTCAAAACTTTGGGGTCACATTGAAATGTCCTTATTTTTGAAGGAAAAGCACCGTACTTTTCAATGAAGATAACTTTAAACTAGTCCTAACTTTAAACAAATACACTCTATACATTGCTAATGTGGTAAATAACTATTGTAGCTGCAAATGTCTGGTTTTTGGTGCAATATCTACATAGGTGTATAGAGGCCCATTTCCAGCAACTATCACTCCAGTGTTCTAATGGTACAATGTGTTTGCTCATTGGCTCAGAAGGCTAATTGATGATTAGAAAACCCTTGTGCATTCATGTTCACACACCTGAAAACAGTCTAGCTCGTTACAGAAGCTACAAAACTGACCTTCCTTTGAGCAGATTGAGTTTCTGGAGCATCACATTTGTGGGGTCAATTAAACGCTCAAAATGGCCAGAAAAAGAGAACTTTCATCTGAAACTCGACAGTCTATTCTTGTTCTTAGAAATGAAGGCTATTCAGATCTGAACCCCATTGAGCTGTTGTGGGAGCAGCTTGACCGTATGGTACGCCAGAAATGCCCATCCAACCAATCCAACTTGTGGGAGCTGCTTCTAGAAACGTGGGGTGCAATTTCTCCAGCTTACCTCAACAAATTAACAGCTAGAATGCCAAAGGTGTGCAATGCTGTAATTGCTGCAAATGGAGGATTCTTTGACGAAAGCAAAGTTTGATGTAAAAACAATGTTATTTCAAATACAAATCATTATTTCTAACCTTGTCAATGTCTTGACTCTATTTTCTATTCATTTCACAATGTATGGTGGTGAATAAGTGTGACTTTTCATGGAAAACACAAAATTGTTTGGGTGACCCCAAACTTTTGAACGGTAGTGTAACATGCTAAGCTTTTAGCTCATGCACATGTGAGAACCCCTATTTTTGGTCTCTGAGTAGCGCCATGAGCTTTAACGGCAATTCCTCGTTAAGCCATGATGTTCTTTGTCTTCTTTCATTATTAATGATAGTATGTCTAATGAGGTGGGTTCACAACCGTATTCCACCTGTTCTTAATTGACTAAATACAAAAAATGGTTCAGTCTTTGAACTGAACTTCTAGAATGTCCAGACTTCTAAACCTAGAGTTTTAGTGGACATGAAAAGGGATTTCCTTTAGACAGTGTGTGTTAGTGTACATATAGTCATATAAGCTTGTAGGATTGTGATCACTAAGTAGCTACTCATCTCCCTGTCCTGACCACATCCTGTTTCTTCTGCTAAAGCTCATTATGCACTGCTGCTGCAGAGTGCCTTAGCCCTGTTGGTCCAGCTAAGGGCAAACCCTGGGACGCTCTCATTATTTCCCTTTCAGAACCTCCCACAATATACACACCACTGCACTTCACCTGCTTTAGTTTCACCAGCCCAAATGACATTAAGGGTGTAGTAATGGATAGACAAGATGAACCAAACCAAAAAGAGGGTTTATATCTGTAGGTGGCGCTGCTGTAGAGCTTTTGGGATTGGCGTGGTAATTGGATTGATAAGAATATAACATAAATAATTGGAGATCTTGTGAAAACATTTTTCCTGACTGACATCATCACAAGAGTTATACCCAGACAACTGAGGCTTTACCTGCACTTTTACAAAAAATAAAGGGGCTACAAAAGGTTCTTCAAGCATAGCCTGAGAAAAGGGGTGGGGAATGGAGTCCAGCTCAGATTTCCCTGCTGATTTCCCTTCTCCAACATGCTGACTACACCTGGCCGTTAACCAGGGAGTTGAGTCAGGTGTGCTTAATCAGGAGAAATAGAGAACTCTGCAGGAATTCAGCCTTTGGGTATTGGAGAGGCAGTGAGAAGAAAGGCTTAAAGAACCTTCAAATGATCAAAATTTACATACCAATTTAAAGTTTTTTTCATTCTAACTTTAGAGTACTAAAAAAGTGGTTCAAAAGTGGTTTTATATAACCGTTTATAGCAGATTAACATTCTCAAAACAGTCAAACACAAAATTTGCCCCTCAGTTTACAGCCCACTGACCTTAGTATGGGCTACTCAAGAACCTCTTTGAGATTATTGCTGAGGTACAGTGCATCCGGAAAGTATTAACGGCACTTTTCTTTTGGCACATGTTATGTTACAGCCGGATCCCAAAATGAATTCAATTCATTTTTTTTTCCAAAGTATTCACAGTCTTATGCTCAATACTTTGTTGAAGCTCCTTTGTCAGCAATTACAGTCTCCAGTCTTTTTGACTATGATTCTACAAGCTTGCTTTCTGGAATTTTCTCACATTCTTCATTGCAGAACCTCTCAAGCTTCTTCACCTGGATGGGGAGCATCGGTGAACAGCCATATTTAGATATCTCTAGGGATGTTCAATCGGGTTCAAGTCTGGGTTGGCTGAGCAACCCAAGGACATCCATAGAGTTGTCCCAAACTCTGTTAACGTGGCTGTGTGTTTTGGGTCATTGTTCTGTTGGAAGATAAACCTTTGTCCCAGTCTGGTCCAGAGTGCTCTAGAGCAGGTTTATGTCTCTGTACATCGCTATGGTCATTTGTCCTTTGACCTGACTAGTCTCCCAGTTCCTGCTGCAGAAAAACATCCCCACAGTATGATTCTGCCACCACCACGATTCACTGTAGGAACTGTATTGGCTAGATGATAAGCAGTGCCTGGTTTCCTCCAGAGATGATGCTTTGCATTCAGTCCAAAAAGTTCATTTTTTTTTGTTTCTCATGGTCTGAGGGTCCTTTAGGTGCCTTTTGGCAAACAACAGACAGGCTGTTTTGAGCCCTTTATTGAGGAGTGGCTTCCTTCTAGCCACTCTTGCATATATGCTTGATTGGTGGAGTGCTGCAGAAATGGTTGTCCTTCTGGAAGGTTCTCCTCTCTCCACAGAGCAATGGTTGAGCTCTGTCAGAGTGACCATTGGGTTCTTGGTAACCTCCTTGACTAAGGCCCTCCTACCATGATCACTCAGTTTGACTGGATGTCCAGCTCTATGAAGAGCCTTGGTGGTTACATACTTCTTCCATTTACCTTCAATGTAGCCAACATTTTTCTGTACCCTTCCCCAGACGTGTGTCTCAATACAATCTACTCTCAGAGGTCTACAGACAATTCCTTAGACTTCATGGTTGGTTTGTGGTTTATGTCTTCTATGGGACCTGAACCAGGGCACCTTATATATACAGGTGTGTGCCTTTCCAAATCATGTCCAATCAACTGAATTTAGGACAGGTGTCTCATTCAAGCTGTAGAAACATCTGAAGGATGATCAGTGGCAAAAAAATGTACCTGAGCTCAATTTTGAATGTTATGCCAAAGGCTGTGATACATGTTTTTATATTTAAACAAGCTTTTCTCACTTTGTCATCATGGGGTATAATTCTACATGGCATGTAGAATTTTGAGGGGAAAAATTCATTGAATCCATTTTGAATTAAGGCTTTAACATAACAAAGCCTGCTGTGAATACTTTCTGGATGCACTGGATATTAATGTTTATAGAGTTTTGATTTGATATGTTAGTGTTTCTGTTTCCATTCATGTATTTCCAAAAAAATCATTTATATCCGTGTTTGTTCATTTTATTTTCGGTGATGCAGTGAGTGAGTGTTCATTTTCTTGTTGTAGGCCAAATATGTGATCCTTGCCATACCACCAGGACTAAACCTGAAGATTCACTTTAACCCCGAACTTCCTCCTCTAAGAAATCAACTCATCCACAGAGTACCCATGGGCTCGGTCATTAAGTGTATGGTCTACTACAGGGAGAACTTCTGGAGGAAGAAAGGTAAACAGTTTCATAGAATGAATGGAAATATGATTAAACCATATAAACCAAATAAATGTGCATTTTTCCATCCTTTTGTCCAGAGGGAACCCTGAGGTAATTTAAGGCCTTTTTTGTTTTTGTTTTGTTCAGTTGGACAAAAATCCAATTATAGATAAAGAGCCTAAAATGCACACAACATAAAACACCTTGTTGTCACTGAATAAGAATATAACTAAGTAAATAACTAAAATTTGATACACATGTCAGATAGAACCTTATAGTTCCATGGGGTTAAGGTTAGGGTTAGACGTTTTGCTGTTAGTTTAGCACGAAAGACATTAGGATTGCAAGGGGTTTAGCAGAAAATAGCATTGGCATACTATTTCTTTTAGCATATTTTGAGATTTATATTCTCAAATGAAGGCACAGTCATGAATGGCTGATTTACTATGATTCTATGATACAAAGATCATGAACTATTTTATAACCAAGCCAGCACTGGTTTGTTCATGTGGAAATTGCCTCTGTGTGTGTGTGTGTGTGTGGGTGGGTGTGTGTGTGGGTGTGTGTGTGTGTGTGTGTGTGTGTGTGTGTCTTTTTTGGTTTCTTCAGGATATTGTGGAAGCATGGTGATTGAGGAAGAGGATGCCCCCATCGGCCTCACTCTGGATGACACTAAGCCTGATGGCTCAGTGCCTGCAATTATGGGGTAAATTAAATTCTGGACACTGATTAGATCCTGCCTTTCTTGTCTAAATAAATGAAAACATGTTCTGCTTTGAAAAAGGCATTTCATTGTTTGGTTCTAGTTTCATCCTTGCACGGAAAAGCAGAAGGCTGGCTGGACTTACCAAGGAGGAAAGGTAAATATCTGTCAGTGTGTTTCTTTTGAAGGTTCTCACATCTGTTCTAGTTGACGCTGGTGGAAAAACTACACAAAGAACGAAGAATGTTCTTTACTCCCATAGAAAGAAGAGGATCTGTGAGATCTATGCACGTGTCCTGGGCTCAGAGGAAGCGTTGCATGTAAGTTTCTGTTCTTCATGAATCTGTTTGCAGAGGTCTTTCAGTACAGATGTTGAGTATTTATATGGGCATATATACAAACTATATAAACACAAGTTAGGTGTTTGTTGATTATGCCCATTTTATTACACCATTACTGTTAGGTTTTGTTCATTTAACATATTGCAAAAAACACTCATCTAAATCTCTCATCCACTACTACTCTAGTCTACTCATCCACATCTGAGATCATACTGCTAGATTACTATATTTAATCCTACATGGACTTTAATACTAATACTAACATTCCTTTTCTATTCTACATCATTTATGCCCATATGTGTGCCTTTGTATTGTGCTCTCCGGTGTCAACCAGAGGAGGATTGGTTCCTCCCTTGAGCCTTGGTTCCTCTCATGGTTTCTTCCTCCTAGCCTGAGGGAGTTTTTCCTTGCCACTGTTGCCCGCTGGCTGCTCATTCGAGGCTTGGCCCTGGATTTCTGTAAAGCTGCTTTGTGACAGCTCCTTTGTTGTAAAAAGCTCTATATAAATAAACTTTGATTGACTTTAATTGATTGATGAAATCTTAAATGTGGCATGTAAAGGGGTTGTGCTCGAAAATGTGCTACAGTTGTGAGGATTTGAGGATTTCCTACATTCTTAATTTGAACCCTATAGTGTCCAAAGTACATTTGCCTCATAATAGCTTTATAAATAAGTGAAATGTAGTGTAGGGGCATTTGTGACTGGTTATATTTCCTCAGCCGGTGCATTACGAAGAGAAGAACTGGTGTGAGGAGGAATACTCTGGTGGCTGCTACACAATGTACTTTCCTCCTGGCGTTCTCACACAGTATGGCAAGTGAGTGCACATTCATGATTGTTACTGCTCTCCCATACCTACCTGTGTACTTAAACTGGTGGAGATCTTCTGTGGTACATTTCCTGTGCCCACCTCTGCATCTCACCTTAATTAATTTTGAGGTACCAGTTTTGCATGTGAATGCAGCATTCTCTCTCTCTCTCTTTCTCTGTAGAGTTCTGAGGGAGCCTGTAGGCAGGCTGTACTTTGCAGGCACTGAGACAGCTACAGAATGGAGCGGCTACATGGAGGGAGCTGTGCAGGCTGGAGAGAGAGCATCCAGAGAGGTGAGAGAGTCATCTGTTAACCAAAAATATCCAGTCAGAAATGGCTCTGACCACAAATGGACTGACCACAATTGTGCTACTAACTAATAAAGTTTATCAAGAAGATACATTATGTGGACGTATTGGGACACCCTTCTCATTTAGTGTTTCTTTTAAAATCAAGGGAACTAAAAAACAAGGAGTTTATCCTGCTTTTGTGGGAGTAACTGTCTCTACTGTCCATGGAAGGCTTTGTACTAGATTGTGGAACATTGCTGTCAGAATTGCAACAATAGCATTAGTAAGAGCGGGATTTCGGATAATCACCAAGTTACCAGGAATTGTACACAATGTGTACAAAATCCTCTGGAATTCTGCTTTAATCACACCACTGTCATGTTGGTGTCATTGTTATTGGCTGAGTCCACCAGTCTCTTTTCTGTGACTACTACAGACAGAATAAAGGAGGGCTGATGGAAGAGCTAAAGCCTGCTTTAGACTTAAAACTCAGGTAATAAAGCTTCTTTTAAGGCTCAGTATGACCCATCCTTCAAAATGCATGCAAGACAAGCCTGCAGTCTTCAAAAGCAGACTGATTAACTTTGCATCTAATTTAATGCTCGTAATGGACATCCATCCATCCATCCATCCATTTTCTGAACCACTTATTCCTGAATAGGGTCACGGGTGAGCCGGTGCCCAGCCGACAACTCTGAGTGCAAGGGCGGGAAACAACTCTAGACAGGCCGCTAATCCATCGTAGGGCTCACACACACATTCACACACTAAGGGCCACTTTAGAGTCACCAATCTACCTATCATGCATGTCTTTGGACTGTGGGGGGAAACCAGAGTACCCGGAGGAAACCCACGCGAACCCGGGGAGAACATGCAAACTCCACACAGAAACTTCCCAGGTCGGGCAGTTATCCTTGCTGCTATCTCTTGCTGTGAGGCAACAGTGCTATCCACTGCACCACCGTGCACCGGAAATATGAAATGTATTATTTTTACATTGTGTATTTTATGTAGGTATCAGATACAATGCATTGTTTATATATAGCCATGCAAATTGTGCTTCTTTGTATCAGTACAGATACTCATATCTTAACTAAAGCTTAAAAATCATTACCTAAAACAAACTGCATTGCATTGCAGGGTCTCCAAAACTGGAACTTTACAAGGAAAAATGTTCTTAACTTTTAGTGGACATGAGTTTAAATGTCTTGGAGCTTTTGTATTCATCCAGTAAATGATGATCATTTGACATGTTGTGCAGAACTACCAGATTCTCCAAATGTGAGAAACCTTAGATAGACCTTCTTTGACTGATCTATGCATCACTGTTTGTCTGTCTTTCAGATTTTGTGTGCAATGGGGAGACTCCATGCAAGTCAGATCTGGCAACCGGAGCCTGAATCAATGGTAAAAAATGCAGATCATAACTATACTTGTATGTATGAATCAGTTTGTTTGCTAACTGTTTTCTATAGTATGATAATCAATATTGCTACTAATGTTTCCAGGATGTCCCTGCTTTGCCTTTTGAAACCACCTTCTGGGAAAGAAACTTGCCGTCGGTCGGAGGATTCTTCAAGTTCGTGGGCGTGTCTTCTTTCCTAGCAGTCGCCACAGTAGTTGGTGTAGTGGCCTATAAGAAGGGACTCCTCCCCCAAAGCTAGAGCTCGTCCTGCTGCGTAGCTTTTGTCACTCGCCTTGGTTAAGACTGCTTTGTCTAGTCAGTCACCTTTCCGAGGCTGTGGTACAGATTGGGCACGAGCTCCAGTCACTGAGACCAGATGTCAATAACTCAATCATGTTCTTATCACTTAATCACTTCTTAATGAAAAAATTCTCCCAATCTTGATTCAGTAGATTGTGGTGTTGAAAATGCCCTTATCCATGACCACCCTATAGCCCATATTCAGAGCCAACACTGTGTAGAAGAACATGATTCTGAATAGTTGCCCCAATGTTGCAGGGCCACAGTGACCAATGGCATTCCGTTATTGTGTGTTGCCAATATCATTTGTATGACACATGTCCCAGAAAAATCACTACACATTCTCATGTCGAATTGATTACCTCTGCTGATTTTAGGTGCTGCTGAAATTAAACATGAAGTAGACTTTCAGAATTGTAGCAAAGATTAACATTTTCTATCACATTATAGGAGATGATAGACAGGGTGCAAATCATTCCCCTTTATCTGTAAAGATGATAAGCATACATCTCTTATGATATTTCTTGCAATCCGTCCAACAGTGCTATGGTGAAATCATGCATTTTGACAGACTGACCTCAGTAAAGTGCTAGCCCCCGCTCCTTTGGGCCAAAGATGGCCTGCTCTGTGATTTTAGATGGATTTGACTCTAAAAGGAAAAAGCAGAAGTACAGACGTACTTGCACATGGTGTGCACAGTGGTGGCTCTTGTGTCACTTCTGATCTTAAGAAATCTTAAGCAAGCATTTGAATGTATTATTATGATTATTTTTAGAGAAGATTATATTTGTTTTTAATCTTAAGCAACCATGTATTTGACATATGCATATGTTTTTTTGTGTTGGTAACACTTGAGCTTCTACGACATTGTCAACATTCAGTTTTCAAGCAGAAGCAGCTGGGTTAGTCTCCATTAGGTATTTTTTTATTTATATGCAGTCATATCAGTTATCATGGAAAGTATGTATGTAGAGAGAGCCTAAATTATCATCTCAACATAAAGCTGTCTTTATATTCACGAATGCTCATTTATAACCCTTTGCAGAAGGTCTCATGAGAAAATGTCTACCCTTCATATTCACAACTGCACAACAATGTATATGTACATTTAAACATTTTTTTAACCATTTGACTGGACTCAGCATAACAAGAAGCATTGTTTTCACAGCTAATCTTGAAGGCTTTGTTTTACAGTTAAACCTTTAGGTTCTAACCAAAGGCCGCAGGTTGTTGTCTTCACATTATGGCCTAAGTGTCATCAGAGATTCCATCATTTGATTCACTTACTGTGGGTGTTCAGAACTGCTTCACTCATTTGTAAGCCAAGGGAGTTTGACATTTGATTTTCTTGACATGACATGATTTTAATGTGAGTAAATGAAAACAAATAATGTGATGAATCCTTAAAAAAAGAAAGAAGAGTAGATAACACATTGTGTGTGTAAGCCCAATATGTGTGGAATGTGGTGTTGTTCCAAAGATGCGTTGTCTGTGTGTTGTCTGTGGTGCCTTAAATATTGAGTAGTGTTCCTCATTTCTCAAGTGCCTCTGTGGTTGTCCTGTCCAGCACACTCCTACTGGATGAGTCTCTGGCTACTTTAGTGAGTGGGCTTACTGCTGTTCTGCAGTTTTAGGTCTTCTGCACACGACTTGGCTGAAGCCAGAGTCCCATTTGTGTGTCATGTTTAGATTACGGCTCAAAAGTTCAAAAGTTCAAATCATTTGTCATAATACCAGATAATTTGCTACATACAGTATTTAAAAAAAGCTCTTTGATGCCTTAGAAGAATCACTGTTTTGACCCCTGGTCATATTTGTTTGGTGTGGCAGAGGGTCTGGGGAGAGAGCCCACACTCATTTTCACATGCAGCCATCCCTAGACCAGGTCATAACCCGCTGCTACAGAACTTTTACACTGAGTATAATCCTTATGCTATCCAGTGATGGTTCTTAACACACACACACACACACACACACCTCTTAAAGGTCTTCGGTTGCATGACCTGAAGGACCTTTTATTTTTAAGAGTGTAGATAGGAATGTCATAAGGTAAACACTATAAGCTACATCCACTAGTGTCTATTTTGACTGAAAATAAGCTATACAAGTTCATATTTCTAATACTTTGGTTTGGGGTGGGGTTATTAAGTAGTTCTAACTTAACTCTATTTCTGCTCATTTGTTGATTGGATCACTTTTCAGATATTTATTTTCATTTCATTCTCAGGGCTCTAGATTTTTTTTCTTGGTCGTCCTTAAATCTACAGATCTGTTCATGCTGTTAATTCACGTGTCATTCAAGATACATCAACAAACTAGCTTTACTGAAAATACGATTCCAGATTTTTGAACCTTTAATGGGCATGTTTCCAGCAGCGTGAATCAACAGTGACACAAAACTGCACCCCACCTTCAGTGACTATTATGGTCTCCAGGTCAGTCCAGTGTCCAGCAGCTCATAAAACCGCATATCCACTATAATGAAGTTTACTATCCTCATGAGCCGAAAACCTGTCCCTCACACCTAAAGTAGCCACTGACAGACCAGAGGGGATGGATCTGAACCAGAGGGTAAGCCAAGCCTGACTGCTGACTGTAACGTTCTATCAGAAAGCTAAGACCAAGAGTTACCTGTGTGTAATTTCAACTACCTTTTTATAGTTTGTTCTTTTGTTTTTTAAAGCTGGTGGACTGTGAACTTAGTAACACTGCAGCGACCCTGTCAGTGCTGTCCTAATATGCCCTAACATTGTACTTGATGTCTCTCCTTGGCCTGGTGCGTGCGTGTGTGTGTGTGTGTGCGCGTGTGCGTGTGTGTGTGTGTGTGCTGTTCTGATGCTTAGTGCCAGCCCTTAGTGCAATCCCTGTACTTTCCGTCCTGATCTAAGTTTAAACTTGCTTCTTGTTAGCACCAGCAGTGCTACTGAAAGCCCCCTTTTCTATGGTCAGATTTTGTGCGTGTGCAGTGTCCAGTGTTCTTGTAATTGCGTTACTTGATCTCTTTGTACAAACACAACACAGTAATAAAAATGTGAAATTTACCTCCCGCTTGGGTGTGTGGTGCTCTTTTGTTATCAGTGTATGAACAGCCTTCACATCTGAACTGCTGCCCTTTGCTTTGGCACACATACTCCAAGAGTGAGAGAGAGGGTTCAAAACAGCTCCTCCACTAAAATGAGATCTCGGGCTCCAACAGTGAATCTCCTGTATTTTGGCAGAGCTTCTCTTAGCTTTTCATGTAGCTTACATTTCTCCTTCATATCACTCAGCAGTGTTCTAACAACTAGCCAACTATTTGGAAATTCTTCTGCAATAGCATATGCCAGCAGCAGTTCACCCCTACACAGTGTGGTCAGTCAGAACAGAAGTCATTTTCATACAGTGGTGCTTGGAAGTTGTTTTTTAGTCATTGTTTGAAACAAACAAAAGTATTGACATTATTATTTATTTACCTGGTTAATTGTTTACAAATAATTACAACAATTTTAACAATATAGTTCCAGGCAAAGGCAGGAGGCAAATATGTTTTTGCATAAAATATAAATAATCTGCTTTTCCTCACGTTTCACAATTTGGCTCTCATTGTTTTTTTTGTTTTTTATTTATTTATTTATTTTTGTTTCAAATTTTTTTTATTTATGTTTCAAATTCAAATCAGATTAATTTAAATAGCTCTGTGACAGCACCAAACTGTTCTCACAAAATGGCATCCAACAGATTTCCAACAACTTCCTCCTACCTCCCACAAGTTTATGTGGAAGGTGAATTGACTCACTGTGTGTGTGTGTGTGTGTGTGTGTGTGTGTGTGTGGTACCCTGTGATGAACTGCTCACCTGTCCAATGAATATTCCTGCCTCATACCCAATGATTCCGAATTGGCTCCAGACCCTCCACACTTGCCTTATAGAATTATGCTTCATGTCATAATGTTAAACACTGACCACAAGGGGATGCTAGTGTAACACTGACTGCTGTTCTGCAGAATTACAGGCGATCCTCTCTAGCCATAAATGCTGTTATGAAGTGCGTTTTATCAGTGTCCTGTTTTCACTGCTAAGTGCAGAACACTAAGGCCAGTTTCCCAGACATGGATCAAGTCCAGTGGCGATGCAGAAATCACCCCTGGAATAACTTTTTAGTCAATGCTTAGGCTGGGTCTAATTTATTATTTCTATAAAATGCACTGAACCCTTCCCTGCCAGAACACACAGGCTGGTGTCCATATGTCACATCTGTTTCAGCATGCAGTCCCAGCCTGGACCATGTTTTCTTAGCCACCTCAGGGCAAGTTCAAAAGCAGTGTCTGTGCTTTAGAAAGATAAGCAACTAAAGGATAGCACATCACCAAATGGCACTTTGAAGAAACAGATACTGAAATGACGGGTAGAAAAAAAGAAATAGATACAAAGTGTTCTATGATAAGCTGGAGATAAGACACTGTAGACAGGAGGGAGGGAAGAAAGGAGGCCCTACAATTTTCATCAAAGGAAAAGGGCAAATCTCAGAGAGAGAGAGAGAGAGAGAGAGAGAGAGAGAGAGAGGGAGATACAGTGGAGGTGTGGAGCAGGAACAGAGGGATTTAAAAGAGTGAGGAGGGAGGGAAGTGATATTATTCTCTACTTCAGTTACTCCATTCAGCATCATACACTCAATCCATTCACAACCCCCTCACAGTGATGGAGAAGCTGAGTGTAAGCTGGAGTACTGCAAGACTGTGTGGTGCCCCAGGCAAACCTTCAACTTTCAAATGTTACTAAAATATTGAATCCATTCATTTATTCATCAGAAGCAGTTACTGTCACAGTGCACAACATTTTTGACAGATGACTGATAGTCAGAGATTTAAACAATGTTATTTAGCTTTTAAAATCCGACTGTACCCACACTGACGGTGCTAAACAAGTGCTGCTATTAAACGTCAGCTCTGACTGGATGCTACTGTAACTGTTTTACAAGCAATGTATATAGTTTCACTGCTTCAGATGCACATCTTGTAAAAATGGATGTGGACCCCTGGACATCACTTTCATGCACTTGGTGTGCACTGACTCGCATGGCTTATGGCTTGCTTTCAAAATGACTTTTTTCCTCCTATTCTTTCATAAGGACCAGCTTTGGGGACTACATGACTAATAGATCCTCCCACCTGAGCTGTGGATCTCTGCAGTATCTCCCGAGTGACCATGGGCCTCTTGAGCTGCTTCACTAATTAGTATTCAATTTTGCACCTGGTCAGTTCAGGTGGACAACCATGTCTTGGTAGGTCTGTAATTGTGCTATACTCCTTCCATTTTGGCATGATGGAGTGAAGAGTGCCCCATGAGTTTTTGTTAGAACCTAACCCTGCTTTATAGTTCTCCACAACTTTATTTGTGACCTGTCAGGTTGGTTCCAAACCTTTTAAGGGTTTGTACTCATTGTAAAAGGTATGTCAGGGCTATGTGAAGGCCAGGCCTTTCTTTATAGGTCTCGTTGGGCATTGTCCTGCTGAAAGAGGAAAAGGACTTTCCTCAAACTGCTACCATGAAGTTGGAAGCACACAATTCTCAACAATATCTATTTTTCCTATCACTGGAACAATGAGGCCCAGAACTATTCAGCTCACATTCATTCACAAAGTGTACAGGAACGTAACAAAGGAACAACAGCTGCAAAATCCACCAATGGAGTGCACATCTTCAAACTTTGAGATTTTTTCCCCTTATTTTTTTCTGCCTCAGATTCATTTTGATGGATGTTCTACTGAGAGGAGACGAATCAGTAAATATTTCTAGCTGGCTAAGGACAACGGCTTCTAAGGAAAGACAGACATTTGCTTTGTGAATCAGTAAGCATGGCAATTAGTTTAAGTCACTATGTATGCTGCAGTCCAGTCCTGGAATGCAGTCTGGACCAGTAATGCTTTCAAATTCTCTCATTTGTTCAGTCATCTGGGAGTCCATTGATTTTTTTTTTGCATTTGTATTCTGCATGCTTGTTGATTTTATATTGTTTTAAAGTGGTTTTAGTCTGGGGCAACCAAAATAGGTCAGCAAAGTTGCCAAGTGTTCAGCATGCAGGTCAAGGGTCCAGCTATTATTTTGCCTGTTCTCCAAAACAAACCCATTCATCAGTGTTCCCCTGTAAACACTAATTGATTTAAATGAACCTGTTTAATCAGACCAGACACGGTTCTGAAAAAAAAATAAATCTGTATTTGTAAAGCTCTTAAAGTGTCACTGCATTTCTTGTTACTGATGAAGCTGTGTATTAACATAGATATTCTCTTGATTTCATGTGATTTTTAAAATCTCACTTTATCAATAATTACAATACAATTACAGTAAACGGTAATCAATAATTGTTTGCAAATAACTGATGCAACTTTTAGACTTTGTAGTTTCACACCAATTGCAACTGTAATCTAACCTCAAAGTTGTCAGGATGTTCAAGCAGGAACCTAAATAGACTTCAGTTAGTTCAAAATGTTGCAGCCAGGGTCCGAACTAAAACTAGACAATTCAAATCAAAATTGATTATAAAATACTTTTACTCGCATATAAAGCACTCAAAGCACTTCCTACTAGTTCCCAGAATTCAGAAGGCCTCAGCAGGTGAAGAGCCTTTTCTTACACAGAAAAGCCCCCCAGCTCTGGAATAACCTTCCAGATAATGTTCGGGAAATCTCCATCATCAAGTCTAGCGTGAAAACTCACATGTAGCTTTTGTTAATTAAAGTCTCAGTTTGGTTACAGGCTGCAGATCCAGAGGTCCGTGCACACAGGGAGTTATGGTTTACTGGGATGTTGGTGCTGCCGTCTAACTCCTTCGTGTGGTAAGTTATTTGAGGGTGGAGCAGTTGGACACCAATGTTTCAAAATGCTCCAATGTTTATTTTACCTTCTAGTCAGATCTCCCGGATCTCGCCACACTCTTGTACAGTTTACTTTCCATGTTCTCCACAAATCTAAACACCAAACTAATTACATTTCTTTCCCTTTTCTGTCTCAATGATGACCACCTGCCTGGGCTGGTGAAATGCTGGGGTTCAGCCCATAAGAGGGTTTGATTGATGTACTTTGTGTGTGTATCTTAGTTCCTTAGATCAGGCTGGGTGTCACGGTTCTGTGCTGAACAGATGATATGAGGAAGCGGAAGAACATGCAGGGTTAAGGATTTAATAATAGGAACACAAACGCAGGGAAACATAACAACACACTGACACATAAACTGAGGATGGCAACACACCAACCAGGACTACTATGACTAAGGACTGACAAACACAGACACAGGCCCTTATATACATGAGAACATTTCACCAGACTGGAACATGGTCATGATTGGGCAGGGTTACAAATCAGACACAGCTGGGAATGGGCGGAGACAAGACCCATGTGCTTAGAAGCATGTGGGAAATAAACAACAAGCATGAGATGGGAGGACCAGGACAGATAACACTGGGGTCCACCTGCAATCGTTCAGGACTATAACCACAGAAACCCAGAACAGTTGACGTCCCTGCTATAAAGTAGTTCTTGGTCTCTAAAAAAAAGTCCCCCAAAGTGTCTCCTTCTAAGGCTGACATGCGTCATGCATAATATAACATGACATGATTATGATATGAAATGATTCAAATGATAGTATATGTACAGTGCATCTGCAAAGTATTCACAGCACTTCATTTACACATTTTATGTTAAAATTCCAAAATGGATTCATTTTTTCCCCTCAAAATTCTACACACAGTACTCCATGATGAATAGGTGAGAAATGTTTGAATTCTTTACAAATTATTTAAAAATAAAAATATAACATTACAGTACATTAATATTCACTGCCTTGGCCATGACACTCACAATTGCCCCACCGTTCATCACCTTCACAAAATAGAAATGAAAGCTCAAAGCTTGTAGCTCCTCCCTGTTGGACTACTGTCAGATATTATTCAACGTGTGCCACTCGAGATGTGCTTCAATGACATGCACTAAAGAAGCCACCTTTGTCCGTCTAATGAAGTCTATTCAAATGCTGTGTCTCCAGAGTGATTTAAATGAAAGAGGCACAACAAAGGAGGTCAAATGTGACATGTTGATAATGTGGCCAGTAATGAGAATGGTGCTGCTGATAATGAGGCAAACTGTAGGAAGGCCTGTGGAGAGGACTCACTCCGGGACCAGAGGCATGCCGTGGGCAGTGGGACTGTCACATTCATAAAGACAGGACCAACAGCAGGCACCAGAACTCACACTAGTAAAGATTTTTTTTTCTCTGCATTTGGCGAATGTAGCAGTGATTTTCTCCACACTGAACATTTATTTGGAACCAAAACATTTGTTCAAAGTTTAAACTTGTAATGAAACATCCAAGCATATGTTGCATCCCTTTTTGCACAATGAAAAGTGGAGTGAGACTGTTCATAAATGCTGTAATGTTGCAGTTCATAAGTATTTGGACAGTATTTGTTAGTCCCTCCTTTGTCCTAGCCTTTACCCCATCACATCCCTTCTTCTCCAAGGCTCACCTCAGATACTGGGATCACAGATGGAACAATGCCACCCCAAACTCATGCTCTATGCCTCCCCAACTTCAGCGTACCAGGGCATGGTCCATATTAGCAAAACGTTCAACACAGAGCATAGCTCTAGAATTTGGCAAATGTCTCAAAATTGTAGATGTCAGCAATGAAATACCTACCTAATCAAGTTCTTGACTTGATTGGATGTAGTATTTCTGTCTTCACTATATACTTTGTCATTCTTCCACCATGGCCTGTTGGTGTTGCTGACCTCACTGGCACCATTTAACAAACTGTTGATTTTGCCTCCTCTAAAGCTTCTGCTCTGTCTTAGATAGGTTTGATACATTGCATCAGTCTAAATATTGCTTCAGTCACTTACATCCACACCCCAACAAGGTGTTCATGGGGTGTTCCTTGGCTATTAGGACCACAGATAAACACATAATCAGCAATGTTCAGACAGGGATGCATGCAGGCTAAACTCATACTGCCTTTGTGACAAGTTATGCAACATGTCTGTCCATTACTGCATGCACTGCATTCAGCTTCTAGCATGGTTATAGCCAAGAGAATGTTGGCTAATACCAGCCAATTAGGGCCAATTAGTGGGATGCATTCAGGCACATTTCCATTCAGCTGAAAGACAGCCTGTTCAACATATTCACTAATCCTCATTGATTTGCAACAACACACTGACCACTGGCTTTGTAAAGGTCTGATCAGCACCAGTGTTCCACCTGCTGTAGCTCCATCCAGTATTTGATGTAGAGTAGACACTGTCCATAGTAATACATATTAATATATACTGATACATATCCATATACACCAGGTACCATGTCAGACTGATGTCAGCAAAAAATTTAAACCTGATATCTGAAAAAATTGAACCTGATCCAATTTGTAACAAACCTGGCCTGAAATATCACTCACTCCCACATGATGTCATGACTTTAGCTGTGCATTTCTTCCTGAGCAGTAGAGCGGTGAATCTGAAATAAATAATAAATCATGTTAACAACATGATGTTACACAGTGTGTGATGCTTCATGCTAGATACGTTACAGGCAATTTATATGCGTCAGAGACCATAGACCTCACACAGTATCCTGATTTTATTATATTCCGTTTGCTTTAACTGAAGAATTTCTTTAGGTGCCCTGATATTACATTTATGACATGTCATACATCTCTACTCAAAGTATAGTGCTGATGTTGGCTTTTTTATTTGGTTTGGTGTAGCAGTTGCCTGTATGTTAATATAGGGTGATCACACAGCCTTTCCCCCCCCAGACATGTCCTCTGTTTGGAATTGAAAAATGTGTCTGGCCACACTGTAGAAAACACAGTGGGATTTCACAGTGATTTCATGTCAGTTCTGTGTATGGATACTTAGAGACATAAACTGCCCAACACACATAAATACAGATAATTGCATGTGGGGAGATAAAGTAAAGGTGCTCATGGACCCTGTGTCTCCAGCCACCTGCAGTGGGTCTAAGGGGGTTCCCAGGACAGAACTGCCCCTCTTAATTAGTTTGTTCATTTCCTTCCTCTCTGCCATTAGAATACTGCTGCCCCAGCAGACCAGACAATAAAAGACGGTAGATGACCCCACTGTGTCAAAGATGGTCCGCGGGTGTTGTGAACTGACCTGTTGTTTAAGTGAACACCCAGGTACTTCTAAGAGTCCACTCTCTCAATGTCATGTCTGCACCTGCAGAAGTTCACCACCAGTTCTTTGGTCTGCAGGTACCACAATGTCCTGAATCAATTGTTTATGAGGCCAATAATCATGGAGTCTTCAGACAACTTCTGGGGGTGACAGGTTGGTGAGCTCTACATGAAAACAGCAGTGCACAGGGCGAAGAGGAGCAGTGCCAGGACCAATCCTTGAGGGGTCCCTGTGCTGCTGACCACCTTGTCTGAGAGACCGTATCATGCCCCCACATAGTGTGGTTGGTTTGTAAGGTAGTCCAGTGTCCAGTTAAACAGGTGTCTGTCCACACCAACATGTTCCAGCTTGTCCATCAGCAGCATAGGCTGTAAAATGTTAAGGGCACTGGTGAAGTCTAAATGGGTGACTATTGCAGTGTTCCCAGGCTTCTCCATGTGAGAAAGAGCTCTGTGTTGAAGATACATGACAGCATCATCCACCCTAATGCCAGGCTTGTAGGCAAACTGAAGAGGGTCCATGGATGCACTCATCAGAGGGGGGAGATGGGTAAGGACAAGCCTCTCCAGTAATTTCATCAGATATTCAGTGCCACTAGCCTGTAGCTGCATTTTCAGTACAGGTCCCACTTGAACATGACCCCACAGAGCTGATCTGAGGAGCCTGAGGAGCCTCGTGCTGATACCATTCGGACCTACTGTTTTCCTTTTTCTTTTTACTGTTTCCCTACTTCTTCTCCTTTATTTTCCTGGTTCTTCACCTGGGCCATTGTGAAGGACAGGCTATGCCTCCTTTATGTTGGCCTAAAACAGGTCCAATGTTTTATTGTCTCTGGTGTGACAGGTTACATACTGTGTGAAGGTGGGCAGAGCAGAGGATGGAGAAGCATGATTAAAGTCTCCAGAGATAAGAATTAGAGCCCGTGGATGGTGTGTTTGCAGGCTGCACAAGCCTCGTCAGTGTTAGTGGATGGGGGAACATATGCAGATATTGTGAAGACACACAATATTTCCCTCTGGAGGTAGTGTGGTCTCGTGCTAATGGTTTACAGTTTATTGTTCTTACAGAAGATTTGTCCTGAAACAGTGATGTGCCCAGAATTACACCATGTATCATTGACCATTACTGCCAGTCTGCCTCCTTTTCTCTTATCACTCTCTGCTGTCCTGTCTGCTTGAATGAGGTTAAGGTAAGGGTTAGGTTAGGTTTAGCCTAAATTCCTCCACATAACAACTGGAGTTATGGATAGGGCTCAGCCAGGATCCATTATTATTCCCCACCAACACCACTAGTACCCAACAGCACAATATACACAACCATTATGCCTGAGTCGAAAACAACAACAGCTACAATCTGATACTGGCTCGGCAAGGATCCAGAAGCACATCCTAACACTATATTCATGGTCCATTGCCTCAACTGCCAAGTACTCAGACCCACAAAAAATGTATGACATGGTAAACTAAGAACAGATAGACCCTCCTTTGTCTGGCTCACTCTTTTTATATTAACCTTGGGACACTACATCCGCACAGTATCACATACAATCATTTACACCTTAGAGTTGCATGAGCAGAACACAGCAACAGCTAGAATCTGATACTGGCTCAACAGGGATCCAGAAGTTCATGGTTCATTGCCTCAACTGCCAAGTACTCAGACCTACAGAAAATGATATACCAAATTACTACAAGAACTCTGAGAAAAAAAAACCACACCCAGCCCATTCCCTTCATCCATATTCTTAACACCCACTGCATTGCAAGCTCTTCACGGGGATCATCAGGTAGGCACCTTCCTTCATCAGTGTTTCACTGAATTAAGCCCACAACACCTCCAGACACCTCAACAGTGAGACCCACCCCCCTCCAAGCTGTAATATCTTTGCTTCCTAGGATATTACATAACCTTGCACATACAAAGCAACCTCTGTCTCCCGCCATACTACACATTTATCTACACCAATACACCTTCAAACACACTCACTTCCTCACCTAACGTCAGCCCTTCTTAGCCACAATCATTAACTAGATCTTTCGGCTACCGCTGACAACTCATTGAGGACTGCCATCAACACACAACCTCTAAATCCAAACTCAGTCAGCAATCTTGTGGCAGACTTTGCAGCAAAACCCCTAGCACCTACCTCTGCTGGTCTAATATATGCTCGCCACCCACACTCTCTTACCTTAGCCATCAAGTCTGCATACTTCAGCCTTTTCCTTGGCAGGCTCCATTTTCAAACTGAACTGTTAACTCTATAAATGCACTATCCCTTTGTTTTCAAAGTACAACACTACATCCATCCTCAAGGTTGTGACTGCAATGTACCCTGGGACCTGTAGTTTTAACAACAACTTCAAATCTTGTGTGTCAGTCCATTTAAAGCTGATTTTCGAACGCTGTGCTGATTATACTGCCCCTCACACACAAATCTAATTGCCCTGTTGGAACTAAAATTAGGCATTTCATTAACTTCTAAACTCTTCTTGTCAAGTGCACCTGCTGACGATTTAAGTACCTGATTATGCCTCTATGTGCTTCAGTGTGCCACTTCCTGCACATAGCTTATAACCAGGATCCTCACCTACTTACTCACTGTCCAAGGTTTTGTGGTGTTGGAAGAATATCATATGTATATATATATATATATATATATATATATATATATATATATATATATATATATATATAACTCCAACTAGAAATTTAATACGATGTCCATAAGTCCAGGTGATTCTGCCCCTGTTTACTCTGTTCTGCTGCTTATGCTTGTCTTACTTCCTCTTCTTGTTCTCAAATAATTGTCACACATATGTACTTGAAACTAGGTTGACAAATACTTTTAAAACACTGGAAGTCTTTTAGAAGAAAGACAATTTCTCATTATTATTATTATTATTATTATTATTATTATTATTATTATTATTATTATTATTATTATTATTATTATTGTCATTATTTGTTATTGTTTTGCATTAGGGCAGCACCATATATTCTTTCAATCCTGTTCTCATTTTGGGTAACACATTGACCATAGGCAGATTATATCACATGTTTTAATACGTTCTTTGATGAACAGGGGGGTTGTTAATATAATGTTGGATTGTTGATTTTTGGTGAAAATTCCCATATCTTTTAATATTACAATTAATAGCACAGATCAACTAAAAATCGCAGCGTCCAATTTTTCAATGTCATGTAGACCAATTTTGCATGATTCTGCAGCTTTTCAATGCTTTACTGATTAACTGCTGTTCATTCTAATTCTATTGAAAGATGAAGTCAACACAAGAAGGAGATTTTGTCTTGATTTGTCTTGATGTTAGTTCCTCTAAGCAGTTTTAGGAGAAACACCTGTGACAGTGTTGATCTCACAATGTAGGCAAAAAATGAAGGGGTACTTCCCCTTTTAACCCCATAGTCACACGCTATGTAAGCCTACACGTGTTATCAGTTCCTGCGATGCTGCCATAATTAGCCTTTATCAACAGTTATCAAATCATTCACAGAAGTTTCTGCATGAAGAGCTGATTAATTAACATGTGGTACAATCAATTAAAAGGCTACAGGGCAAGACTTTAGGCCCAGGTTACAGGCTCATATGATCAGGCCACTGCTTTGCTCCCACAATCTTTCCACTGCATATGAAAACTGACATGGACAGTTTGCCTCCCAATCTGTCAAGTGTGTATTGGATTGATAAGCTGCAGGAGGAAGACCTCTGGGTTCTGAGTCCAGCCACAGCTCCTGTGTCTCAATGGCAACAAGACCTGCACATCATCACTCTCTGTCCTCCTCCAGCTGACAGACAGGGCAGTTGTGAGCTAAATATCCCTCCAAGAGGATCAGCATTGGATTGTTTTCTCATCAACTGGGTTTGGGTTGGACTTCCTTGTAGAGAAACCCATCTTGCCACAGCCCTGATTCATTACCTGCAGCCTCTCAGCAAGTCTAACCCAACTGGAAAGTTTGCTATTCTAATGTATTTGAGCAGTCTATCTAGTTGAATCAGACCTAGGCATTAAATTATATAGAAGTGAGTAAACAAACTGTTTAAAAGTGAGATACACAGAAGTTGTACAGTCTTTTTGGACATTAATGTTATAACAAAAAAATGGGCTTTCAATTTTTTATTTTACGTTTTTATCTGGTGCACAAATTAAAAGTTTAAATGCTAATTAAAATGTAATTATTATTATAATTATTATTATAATTATTGTTATTATTATTATTAATAACCTATTCTATTAGCCACCTTTACCATTTTAGATGGAATTCTTTTGCTCTGTCAGTCACTTGTAAAGCACTTTGAGTCTCAATTTGATTTGTTTGAAAAGTGCTATATAAATAAAGTTTGATTAATTGATTGACAAGTTTAAATTGTCTTGTTTTGCATACATACATATATATACAGAGTCAAACATATACACATTGATTTATTATTTGGTTGTGCTAAATTTTCTAAATGTCTTATTGCAGTTCAAATAGAAGTTGTTGCGAACATATGTGCAAGTAATTTGGAGACATTGAGCCTGGGGTGGAAAAAACAAAAATGTCAGTTCTAAGTTCTCAAAGTTATGCCTGTCATTGAAGAACTCCAACAAAATGAAATGTTTAAGAACTTTTAGAACATTTTGTGCAGGACACGGGTCTTCTGACAGCAGGATTGAGAACCATGCGTAACAGTCAAGCCTCATCAAGGCATCACTCAATGCACCCATTTTGGGTGTTATACTGTTTTCATGAGTATGTCTATACGAATGTGATATTTATTCTGATGAAATGTTATTGAAATATTAGGAAGAAATAGCTTTGAAAATTCAACAATATTCCTTGTATTTTCAGTTGTGACCTTCTGCATCTCTATGCTTTGTAATGTTATCCAAAGTAAATGAAAAAGGAAAGATGCTTCATGTCTTTAAATCTACCTGAATTTCTATTAGAATCTCATTTCTTGGAAGTCCATTTGTTCTCCTGTCCTCTTTTCTTCAGTCTATTAGTGAGATAGGAGCCACATGACCCTGATAAAAAATGCGGTGGAGTCCACCTCCGTCATCAAACATCATCAGCAGAGCAGAATTAACCTCATAACTCATCATGATTTATGTGCCAGGACTTCTCTTTTAAAATTCAGTCATTAGGCTGGAGGTGGATGTAATTATGGTTCCTTTAATGACTAAGAAGAGCAGATGTCAAAAAAGGTACGCAACTTATGACAGATTGCATTTCCAGGAAAGTCTTTGCAAGTCAACAGCATGAACTAAATCAAACACGAATAGAAGAGTAATTTCTTTTTAATGGTCAAGTGTATTTACTTGGCTTCTTTTTGCTATTGTATGAAATGACATCATAAATAATTGTGTTACAGTTTCAAAAAGGTCCATGTTCCATGTTTATACAACAGATCTCCTGCATCACCACATCCCAAAGGTGTTCTACTGGATTCAGACTAGGTAACTGGGAGGTCCACTGCAGAAGTTAGGGCCATGGATTCATGCTATTGGTAGCAAATTCTAACATTATTTCTTTGCTTCGGCAGAAATCAAGGTTTAAGGGAACCCACTGTGTTGGGGAACTGCTGTTATAGCCAAAGTGACTCATGGTTGGATGCTTTTCTGCTCACCACAATTGAGTGGTTATATGAGTTACTGTAGCCTTCTCAAACTCAAACCAGGCCATTCTGTTGTCCTCTTTCTACAACAAGAAGAAACTTTATTGCTCACTTTTTTAGACCTTTTCTGAATCAGCATTAGTTGTTCTAGAAACAGCAGTTCTAGAAGTACTCATTTCAGACCTTTTGACACCAACATTCACATGGTTCCCCATTCTGATGGGTGATGTGAACGTTACCTGAAGCTGTTAGACTGTTGAGGAACCTGCAAAACGTAAAAAAGACATACTTTGACATAAATTCAATAAATGTCTTACAAACATTACTTTTTTAGTCTTCTACAGATCCACAGAAGCAAATGTACTCACACTTTCAGAACAACTGGAAGTCCTAGAGGCTGGATGGTTCTGCAGCAGCAGTGAGTGTGTGGTCAGCTACTCTGTAATTACTGACCTCAATATGTAGGATGAGCTGTATGTATCCCTGTTTAAAGGACCAGCCTTACAGAGATACAGGTCTGAGCCTCTTTTGATCAAGCCAGTGGTGACAGTGGCAAGCAGGGACATCAGGAGACAGAGATGGACTGGACATCAGAAGAACCAGGAACCAGTTTGTGGGCCTATATGTTGAAATAAAAAAACCTGTGTTATCTATACTGATCAATATTCTGCCCAACCAAGCTGGGGCTATAGTTGTCTTTGTTTTACACAAAGCTTCTGAGCCAGAAAGAGTTCACTTTCTCTCTGATATGATTTAATATCCTCAATTTTAACTCTTAAATAACTGGGAAAGGTCAGGATGTCTGAGAAACATCTGCTTCTTCATGCACTACACAACTTCATATAAAGATTATACAACATCCATCACACACTGAAAGACTGGGGATCATTCACTATAAAACAAACCTGCTGCTGAACCAAAACAAACACACTTCATAATATAGGTGAATCATGTTACCTAGAGCAGTGTTTCCCAACCCTGTTCCTGGAGGCACACCTGCCCTACACAGTTTAGCTTTAACACATCCCTTGCAACTCTGAAGGGCTTGTTAATGAGCTGATTCGTTGAATCAGGTGTGTGGGGAGCAGGGTAAGCTCTAAAACATGCAGAGCAGGTGTGCCTCCAGAAATAGGGTTGGGAAACACTGGCCTAGAGCTTCCTGCAGTCATTGTTTAAATATGCAAAATGTTATGGGTCAGAAATAAACAATATATATTGGAGGCTACACTTCAAATGAGGCAGGTTCTGGCTCAGTGAAGTCATTTTGAATTCACCTCAAATTGTGCTACTGTATCACACACACTCTAGTGCCAGAATAAGGCTGCTGCATCATTGGAGTGTATGTATTTTTGTAAAATTAAACATGTGCCTTCATCTTGTTGTTGACAGAACCTGGTCAAACTGAGTTGCTGACCAGTATACATTACTTGATTATTCTCAAGGCAAAAAATCAAATGTTTGATATGCTCTGGCTGATCTCAACGGTGGTCATTTTGGTGCTGTTCTGGCACCAAAACGGTGGAATTAACTTCCCCTGGGAGTCCGAACAGCTGAGTCCCTCGCTGTCTTCAAACGCAGACTGAAGACTCATCTGTTTCAGGAGAATTTAACTCCATAAAGACAGTTGTTTCAACAGGATCTAAGCCTGAGAAATCTCTAGATTCCAGCCTCGTCTACTAGCTAAGGATGTTCTAAGTAAACAGCAAAGCACTTTTGTAAGTCGCTCTGGATAAGGGCATCTGCTAAATGCCGCAAATGTAAATGTAAATGTCAAGATGCCAAAAATTGAGTCTGTGCCCATTACACACTACCTGATTCTCACTCCAACTGTCCACACAGACGGATGAAAAAATCTGAAAGGGTATTTTACTTGAGCCCTGGAAAGCTGAAATATTTAAAGTATCTTTGTTCCCACTATACATACCATTGGGAGCGTGATTTGAGAAAGCATGGCCATGATTAGAACAATGTCATTAAAATGTCATGGCTATGATTTATATAATGTTTCTCATGTTAGAAAAATCATGAGCATGATTTACTTATAATGGGTCATAATTTAATCGAAACTCTGTTACTGTTCCTTCCCAAGTATGAGAACAACTAGCATGCAATTTAGTAAAATGAGAGCATACTTTTTGCCCCAAATGTATCGTTGTTGCCCCCAAAATATTATGGACCATATATGGACCATAGAATTTTAAAGAGCTTTTTATTATTAATATCCTTGTCAGCTCGAAATTACTCTAGATGATCAATTCGTAACAGGATTACTGACTTGTAAGCAAGCAAGCAAGCAAGCAAATAAATGAATAAATAAATAAATAAATAAAATATTGAAGGTGCAGTTCAAATGTTGATCAATACATGGTCAAATTCATACTTTTTCTTTCGGCTGCTCCCTTTAGGGGTTGCCACAGCGGATCATCTGCCTCCGTCTTGCCCTATCCCCTGCCTCCACCACTGTTACACCAACCATCCTTCTAACCCGTCTTCCACCTACAGTAGTCCAGTTTCCAGGCACCCTGCTGGTCAACAGCATCAGAGGCGGTCATTGTCATACCAGGCCTCGACCGATCCAGTATGGCAGTCATATTTATGATCTGCATTATAGTTTTGGCACAAGTTTTACACCGGATTGCCCATCCTGACATAACCCTCACCATTTATCCGGGCTTGGGACCGGCACCAGCAGTACACAAATGACACCCCTAATGGCTTGGTCAAATTCATCCAAACATTTAAATTCTGTTATTATTTAAATCCCAAGCCTCGGATCTCCTGAAAAATTGCAAGAAATCTCTACCATAAGAGTTGATAAAAAGGTCAGAATAACAGCACTCAACCACTTCTTTCATTTTACACTGTTAAAAATAAAGGTGCTACAAAATATTCTTTAAACAGAGTCATTGAAAGAACCACTTTTGGTTCCATAAAAAAACATTTTTCTAATAGAGATATTGGTGTGAAGAACCTTTAAATTAAAGAACCTTAAAATTGAGAGGAGCTTTAAGCCTATAATGGGTTATTTATTTTAAAGAGTGTAGGACTTACACTGTGTAGGACAGTGTAATTACCGGGGGTTGGGGTTTATCTTATATATTCATATATTTCAAATGTTTATTCGTGGAATTCAGCAGCTGCCTAATGTGTTCAATCATAACTGTGTTTAGAGCGGATTGCTTTTTTCCTGAGTGCAGTAGGATGCATCCAAATGATTTTCCTTGGTATCTGATACTAAAATAATGATACACCAATTGGAATTTAGATTTCCGGATGATGGAGAATGTCTTTAACAGTGTTGCGAAACAGTGTGGTTGGATGTATTAGTGCTGAAGTCACAGTGGAGTTTGTAAAATAACATTATTCCTGCAATGTCATATTTCAAGAACCTCTTTAAATTGCTTGCCATCTTTTTGTACTATATCTCCTCTGCATTTGAAAAAGGATGAGCATTGTCACGCAGCTCCCTGGCTTTTATCTTGCACTCCCTCGGGTTCAGAGTGAGTGTGAAACACACAGACTTGTAGCTCGAGCTCTCAGTCACGCAGGATGCTGGATCTGCCGAGGCAATTAACCTTCCTTCTGGTAGAGTACAGAAACAGAATCACCTTTTCACACCAAGTACGTTACATTTAAGAGGGATTTGTCTTGGTGAGTGCCCACATGTATGACATGTAACAAATAGGCCAGACACGTACACAGACTATTTATACATATTAAAAATAAAATTAATCAAATAGAATGAATATGAAAAGAGCTTGCATCAAAGGAGACAAACGATTCAAAAAGGTACAGAGATGCATTCTGCAATGTGCTAACTTTGTATTTTAAACTGAATTGTGCTTCCACAGCCTCCTTTTTTGAGGAGTCCAAGACTGGCCTTGATCTCTGGGTGTGACAGAATGAGCAATAAGTGCTCTGCTCAGAGGACACATGCTAGCCTGCACCTTCCCAGTGTTGGTGGAATCATGTGTTCTCTTCACTGGCAATGTATGGATGCATGGAGGACAAGCATCCAGACTGTCCTGGTACCAAAGTGGTGCAACGAATTTCCCCTGGAGTTCCATCTTCAAACACTGACTGAAGACCGATCTCTTTCAAGAGCATTTCACTCATTAAAGGGTTATAATTACACTATGTCTTGTGAGATACAATGTAATATGTTGTTCTTTTGGTGTCATGGACTCGGTTCTAGCATTTGTATTTGGCAGCAGATAAGCTATCTATGAATTATCTATGAATTCTACTCTCTTTGAACTGTCAAATGGCGTTCTAGGAGGAGTTCTAGGAATTGGAAATCACTAAACTGGGAAACACTTCTCAAGCTTTTCAAATCCCAGAAAGTCCATATATAGCATTCTGGTATATTCTGTTTGTATGTCAATATAAAATATAGTGTAATATATACATTGATATAACATTAATGTTAGCTCCTTGTTTCTACACACACTGTCCACTTTATAGGAACACTTCATAGTTCTACAGAGTGTAGTCAGATTGTACAGATTGTACATTGTTCATCAGATTGTAGTCAGGAGCCTCACAGGACCACCACAGATCAGCCATGCCTTGTGACTGGTAGGTTGCTGGTTTGAATCCCTGAACTCCCCAGACACAGTGGATAGTTCTGTGGATAGGGCTGTGGCTAGTGCTGCTCACTGCTCCAGGCACATTTGCTCATTGCTCCCTAGTATCAGTGTGTGTGGATGAATTAAATGTGGAGGACACATTCCACTATGTGCAGCACAATGGGTTACTGTGCACCTTTCCTTCCTGACAGAGCAGCTATTATTGCTGGTGATAAGGAGGTTTACACAGTATACAGAGAAACAGATTTCCTACAGACCGTAATTGTGAAACTACAAAGTGCTCTTATATGGTAAGTGAATGGATATTATGGGCAATCAGTAGAGAAACAAGAGGGTGGTATTAATGTTAAAGCTGTTCAATTTAAATGTGTATACAAAGGTTATGGTTTGGTTTAAACTGTGGTTTGGCCCCCACTGTCAAGAAGGCGTTTGCTACAACATGAAAAAGTAAGAAAACACGGCAGAAGTAGAAGGCTAGTTTTCCTTTCATTGATCTTGATGTAAGTTAGATTTACAGTGTCATATTGTCCTCCCTGAGGGACTATATGTTATATAAAATGGAAAAGGTCATGTCTGCTGACTGCAGTACAACATATAGTTGTTGGATGGTGCATGGGGGAGGATCCATAGAGCGAATACAATGATCAAGGTGGTCACACACATGTTGAGTTGGGTTCAAATCTGTAGATTTCGGCCAGAGTAGTACTCAGAAGTCTTGGTCATGCTCTTCCTGATGTTAGACAGTTCTATCTGTGTGATGTCACATTGTTTTGCTGGAAGATCCCATCTGCACCAGGGAAGATATTCAGCATGTAGGTGATCTATAAGGATGGATTCATACCCAAGTTGATTGGTTTCCACATGGATAAGTGGGTCCAGAGACTGCTACTAAACATTCCCCAGATGCTACCTCCGCCAGTTTGTGCTTTTTCAGCAGTGGTTGCAAGGCATTTAATCTCTGGTGTTTCTTGCCAGACACACTAGTGTCCATCCATGCAATGAAGCAGAAAATGTGGAGTTGGCAACCCTTTGGCAATCAGCAGAGGTCAAGTTCTGATACTGAATGAAAGTTGAAGCCTTTTCTTTGGATTTAGCAGAGGTGCAGTGACTATCCATTCAAAGTCTTCAAAGCCCCATATATATATTTTCTGGGTGAGACATTTCTCGTGCATGCGTGTGTGTATTGGCAAAGCACTCACGGAGCAGCATGCAATATCCAGTGCTCCTCTGACTGTTAGGAACAGCCTTTCCTCCAACTGGCTTTTTTATGCTAATTAAAGGGAGCTGAAACTCTGCTGAAACTCCTTTCTTTTCACACTCACATTTCTCCAGACAGAAATTCTGTCTCTGTGACACAAGCTGCATCTGCTTTCTCCACCAAAAAAATAGATGACCTATGGTCTAGAAATTAACTACTTTAATGTTGATGCCAAAAGTTATGATTTATGCATTTTATTCTCATTAAAATGTCCCATTATCACATTTAAAGGGCATAATCTCACAAAAATAAAATTTAAACTTGACACAATCTAACCACTCAGGGGACCACATTTTCTGTATTGTGCAGGAAAATAGTATTTATCAAACATTCAAAGATATAATTAAAACACATAAAACACATATTACTAATTCTAATCTCTGCATTTATTAAAAGGGATATCCACAAAATTTGAGGAAATATGTAACTCACAAACATGCATGTTTACTTTGTGAGCAAATTTAACATTAAATGCGAGTTAAATACAATACATATAAATTCTTTGAATGCATCGTCAGGGTTCCCACTCATTTCAGAAAAACAAAAAATTCCATCTCAAAAATTTCAATCAAAATTTATTTGTATAGTACTTTTTAAACAGATGTTGTCACAGAGCAGCTTTACAGAAATGAGAAATAAGATGATCAACACACAAAACAAAGGATATAGACATAAACCCCCTGGTGAGCAAGCAAAAGGCCCACAGCGACATGGAAGGAAGAAACCTTGAGTGGAAGCAGGCTCACAAGCAGGGACCCATCCTCCCCTGGTCAAAGTACTCATACATTTATTGATAAGGGGACACTGGACCACCATATATCTGCTGTAATACTCCAATGTGGACATAATAGTAACAGTAGCAGCCAATTACAGTCTGTATAAATTTCTACATAGCTGGTGATGGCCGGTGGGCAACTAGTCCAAGTTCAGTAGCTGGAAGATGAGCAGTCAATGTGAAGGGGTGGCAGGGGAGCTTGAGGTCCAAGCGTGGTGTGGTGAGTGACTCTTGTAGATCAGACTATAACAGGCTAACTAAAACTAGATCAGTCCAATCTTATCAGCACTGCACTGGCTTCCGGTCTAACACTACTATAAAATAATTATAACATTATAAAATTCTCTTACTTGCATATAAAGCCCTACACAGGGCTGAGTACCTGCAAAATCTTCAAGTGTAGGCTGAAAACATGTTCAGTGTAACTTTTTTGGTAATTAATGTCTCAGCTTTGTTTCAGGCTGCAGATCCAGGGGGTTCATGGACGTATGGAATTTTGGTATACTGGGATGTTGGTGCTGTCATCTGACTCCTTCATGCAATCACTGTTTGTGATGGTGGAGCAGTTGGATGACAATGTTTCAGGATGCTCCCATGTTTATGTTGCTTCAGGTTCTGTCATTTTGGTTAGGACCCTGGCTGCAGCATTTTGAAGGCGATTTAAGTTCCTACTAGAACTTCCTGATGAGTGCATTGCAATAATTTAACCTTAAGGCGAGAAATGCATGCACTAATATCTCTGCATTTTGCAAGAATAGGATATTTCTTATCATGAAAATTAAGAAAAGCTATCCTAATAGCATTATATAATATTTAATATTATGTAATATTATATTTTCCAGGACATATTCTCATTCTTTCTTTTCCTAGAGTAAATTTCCAGGATGCATAGACACTTATGAGACAGTAAGGTTAAGAAATAACTTCAGCATATTATATTATATTCATGGCACTTGTGCTATTTCTCCTATTTTTATTAAACAGCCTTTCTGACAGGCACCCTGAAATGCTGAATTTACTGTTCCTTTCTGTGATTACATGCCATTGTTAAGTTGACAGTTGTGAGGTCTTTATACTTCATAGAATTCTTCTTTTACATTGTGATACCCCTCTGCTTTTGCAAAAATGCAAAGCTTTGTTTACAACAGGAAGAGTGACATTAACAATTTGATTTCTCCATAAGTGATAATAGACTGCAGTAACAGCAGAGGTAGACAGGCTAGTAAGCTGCAGTGGGTGTAGAGAGTGTGATAGTAGGTGTGTGGGAAAAAATGAGGCTGTACTTGGGTACTGTCTTTCAGGTACTCCTTTAAATGTTCTTTAAAGTACAGCCTGAACTTATTTCAGTAAGGGCTACAGAACAGTGCCCAAAGGTACTCAGTGAATAAGAATAATGTGAAAAGTGCATTTTTTTCATCAATTATTCAAAATGTTCAGGTTTATTATATATAACTATTAAACTTAAAGTGAAATATTTAAAGCCTATTTCTGTTTTAGTTTTGAGCAGTGTGGCTTATAGCTATTTTAAACAGAATTCCAGGTTCTTCAATTTTGGAATATTAATAGAATATTTCATTTTAAGAATACATTACTATTCTAGTTCAGCACAAGTTTAGTAAGATGAAGCTGAATGCCTTTATTAGAAGGTGTGTCCACAAACATCAATAGCTAAAATGCATATCATTCAAGTAAAAATGGACTCACGTGTAGAAATAAGGGCGTATCTGGCAGCGGGCGCCGCCTTCTGGACACTGGCGGCAGCGGGCGCCGCCTTCTGGACACTGGCGGCAGCGGGCGCCGCCCTCGGAGCGTCGACGTCGGCAGCGGGCGCCGCCCTCAGAGCGTCGATGTCGGCGGAAAGCCCCGCCCTTGGAGCGTCGATGTCGGCAGAAGGCCCCACCCTCGGAGCGTCGACGTCGGCACGTAGCTCCGCCCTCCGGACCGCGATGGAAGCAGCCCCAGACGCCAAGACAGGCCTTACGGGAGGAGCCGCAGCGCGCGGCGCAGACGCAACTCGGGTAGGTGGCTGCAGAGGACTGAGGGGAACCGGGCTGGACAGTCCTGCGCACATAGCTCAGGAACTGCCACACATCCGACATGTCCTTCAGCCCAGTACCCCCATCAACAGCCTGCCAGCAGGCCTCGCCTCTCACCTTGGCCGGCTTGAGGCTCGCAGCACCAACCCTCAGCGCCCCCCCAAAATTTTCCCCACCTCGTGAGGAGCAGTCATCCGGTGAGGGGGCGCCCCGAGCGCGCCGCCTATGCCGGTCCGCACAGTGTCCTGTTGCTCGTTCAGGCCACCAGAGAATGGATCCCGGCGGATAGCCAGACGGGATCCAGCAAACATGGACAACCCAGCTACGTCCATGGAGGTCGGTCTTTATGTAATGATCACGGACACAGAGGTTGGAGTCGGACGTACACGCTGGGTTGTCTTTATTAACAGGGTAGGAATAAACACGACGAGAAAAGAACCATAGAACCACATATCACCACAAAGACCGACAAGGACTAACAAAAGACAAGGGACTTATATACACAATCACACTGGACATGGCTGGGACATGATGACGATGGGGCAGGGTTACAAATGGAACACAGCTGGGAATGGGTGGAGACATGACATGTGCTAAAAAGCACATGAGACTGAAAACAACAACAAACAAGACACAAACTGGACTCTATACGTGACACTGGGTTTTGCTCACGCTTTAGAAATGTTTTTAAATAGATTCCATTGTAAATGTTTCACCCGCTTCTTTATTAGCAGGCAAGTCAACAACTACTGTTACTGTCAAATCTTCAACAGACACTATACCACAAGGGTGGCAGCATCATGTAGTGGGGATGCTTTTCCTCAGTGGGGACTGGACACACTATTAAAATGGAAGGACAGGTGAATGGTGTAAAATGAGGCACAAGCATGAGGCCAAAGAAAAATGATTGGTTGTGTAAGGAGCCGCCCGTAATGCCGCCACCCAGCCGCCAGGGGACGGTCGGTGACTGGAAAGACCTGATAATGAACCTGATTGAGTCCAGGTATGGTTGGTCTATTTAAGCAGCTCGTGCCTCACACTCATAGCGGTTTCTTAGGGTCTATTTCCTCCCGAGAGGCTGCCAGTAACCTCCGGTATTTTCCTCTTCTCAATCTGTCCCTTCTCCAAAGTGGGAAGTGTTCCAACCTTTTTTAGAAATATCTCTTTTTCCCTCTGCCTCCTCCCACCAAATGGGGCAGGGCTTACCTTCCTTCCTCATAATGTGGGGAGTCTGTTTCTTTCTCTCTCCAAAATCAGAAAAGAAAAGAAAAAATAGAAAAAGAAAACGAAAAGAAAAGAAAGACTTTAGTTTTCTCTCCTCTCTCTCTAAAGAGTAGTTGTTTATTTTTCTATTATTCTATTTCCACAGGAGGGTCTCTCTCAAATTGTTTTCTCACCTAATGCTCACCTGGTTAAACCGCGTACTCTCGGAGCACAGCGTGTGTGCTCGCGGGGGTTTAAAATCCCACGACTGACGGATCTGTTTATATCATTTTTTTATTTTCTTTATAAATACAAATAAAACCCCTAATTTCCAGTTCAGATCGCTGGATCATTCCCTCCCCTAGCAATCTGTTCGTTAACCCTTTTCTCTATTCCTCTGAGTTCTCACCAAGCACTCATAACCCCTACTACCAACAAGCCACCCCCAGCCCCCCATACAGCGGTGGTAAGCATGCTGCTCTTCATCTCGGCGCTGTGAGTTTGATCCGCACTTGTGGCCAGTCTACTTGGTTATTTGCATTTGAGTCCAGAAGCAAAACATACCCACGGTCACAACCCTGGTGGGTTTACAAATTAAATTCCACCCCGTGTGCCCCTGTGACAGGTTGAGCACCAGAATGACATATCTGTCCGATTGAAAATATATGTCACTGGATTAGTCCAACCAAACTAAAAAACATGGCGCTTATATAGCACTTTTGATTTATAATAGCAATAACCATAATAACAACAGTTATTAAAACAATTACAAAGCAGTGGTCCAACCAACAGCTGTGTGTCATACTGACACATTATAATTGCACATGTAGACTTTGTACCTGAGGTGCTGGAGAAAATTAGCACATCTGTCTGCTGCATGTTTAACAGGGTAAGTAGATGAGGCATTCTTTCATGCCTTGTGGGCCACATATGGAAACAACACTGATCACAGATCATTTCTGATGGAGCCTTTGATTCGGAACATATTGTAATTACCTCAAAAAGGTAACCACGCGGGCATTATTCAATTATTCCACCTTGCCAAAAGCCTCACACGTCTGGTCCTCCCCTTCTGGCATTTCAAAGCAGTCATATGAGAAGAGAGTGTGTGTGCTATGAAATTAACTCAGTATGATCCAGACAGCTGGATGGGACCCAAATAGAACATTTGCTGTTGCTGATTTCACAGCAGTTATAATGATGGAATTTTTCTCTTAGGATGTCTTAAGGATATATTCTATAAGTAGTGAGGCAAGATAAAAATAATAACATACCGAGCCAATGCATTAGCACTATATTAAAGTTGCTCCAAGCAGTCTTTTTGATCTATTCCCTTTGGGAGTATATGGAAAGTCATTTTAGCTTTCTTTAGTTTCGTTTTCTTTTCGAGAAAACAAAAAGGGAAAGAAACATAATTTTGGGCAATACACTGGTGTAACAAATGACCAATATGTGTAATAAAGGTGAGTTCAAGAATAATAATCCCAAGTCAAATATCAACAAACAGCTCAAAAATAACACACAATAAAGAAATAATACAACTTTAGAGAACATGGAAATGAACAGAACATGGAAATGAGGACCAGAACAGAGACACTTGATAACAGATGTACAGTGGTGCTAATATATAAAAGTGCTCATGAGTCTTCAGCTGATAATACAGTTCCTTAAAAATATTCCACATTTCAGGTCACATGTTACATTTAGGTTCAACTTTAACTACAACTTCAACTTTAACTTTGGTCTCATTTGACATGTAGGGGACATGTTTGTTGTGTCCCCTACATGGCTTGTGGCAAACTGCAAATGGGACAAAATGTGGCAAAATGCAAATCCAAATTTCGTAAAATGGCTTTATTGTCGTCACTCTTCTTGCCATACTTTTTTAATATTAGATGATGGATTGAACATCACTCCATGAGTGCAAGGGGTTTGAAAACTTTTTCAAGGCATTGTAAGTGTGGGTAGTGATGAGGAGGAGGTAATGGCAGTAGTCTCACACTACCATGAAGACATATTTCCCCCCTGTGTTTTCCTTCACTATGTAAGCTACAGTGGTGCTTGAAAGTTTGTAAACACTTTAGAATCTTAATGTGACCTTAAACTTCATCATATAAAATTTCACCCAAGTCCTAAAACTAGATAAGCAGAACCAATTTAAACAAATGAGAAAAACACTACAGATTTTTTTACATTTTTGAGGAAAATTATCCAATATTACATATCGGTAAGTGGTATATGAACCTATAGTATTAATGTAATATTGGATCATTTTCCTCAATACATAAATGACACAACTGTAATATGTTTGTCTCATTTTGTTTGACTTAGTTCTTGTTATGTGTCAGTGTACTGGAACTGCTGGACCTTGTTTTGTGTTTTTTCCCCCGTATGTTTTAATACTTTCTTGCTGTTATCTCCTATTGACCGTGTTTTTGTTTTCCCTCTTGACCTTTACTATTCACCTTCACTTCCACCTCCGTTCTGTCTCATGCCCTTCTGTCTTCACTGGTGTGAGCTGACCAATAGGAGTGGTTTACTGGAGAAATAAATGCCTGTGCATTGATTTGAAGTCATTGGAGAGGACGAGGAAATATTTTTTGTTTTGTTTTGTTTGATGCATTCCTTGATCCCTGCTCATCACATTACCAACATAGTTATATTAGTGCATCTTTATTTTTTATCCATTTTCCTCATAATGTTATACAAAGTAAATGTGTTATATTTTATATTGATTAAAAGTCAAGTGATAGACTTCATATTTCAATCATTTTACTGTTGTTCTGTATGGCTTATAGCTCATGAAAGTAAAAAAAAAATAGTCATTGACTAAATGACTAATCAGACACTATCAAAATTAAAACAAAATAAAGCTAGAAAATGTCACTTTTAATGTAAGAAATAAGAAATATATGAGAGTTTAACTTAAAAACATTTTCAAAATATTCTAAGTACACCTCCATTTTGGTTGGGGTATGTAAAACGTCTTCTTATCTACCTTACTGCAACAAATCCATGCATGCAAAATGGATAAAAGAAAAGAAAAGATGTTTGACAAGGACATTTGGTATTTTTTACTGTTTTGTTGTTGGGTCACTGTTAGGTTACATGGTCGGTATTTGACATTTTCTCTTAGTAAAGGTCAGCAGTACCCACAGAGCTGTAACCATGAACTTGAACCTCAAACTGCCAGAAACATCTGTGAGAAACAGTACATATTTTTACATTTGAAAGACATTTTGTTGATAGCAGCCATGTTCTTATCTATGCCCTGTGGAAAGTATTTACTGTATATATTATTCACACAGAAAGAGAAATTTTTTCTTCCAAATGCAGGAAGGGAAGAAAAGTCTGCAAGTCTGCACATGTTGACTCCCATGATTTCAGATCTGGACGGCTGTGTCTCTGTTGTCTTATTTCACTGGTTGTGAGTTGGTAGTCACTCCAGGTACCCAAATGTATGCACACCATCACTGCCAAATTTAGTTTTTCACTTTCTCCTGTTAATTTGACACACATTAGATTTAATGTAGATTTAATTAGATAGACTGTGTTGCAATGCATCTGACTTTTATCACCTTGCTATAATAATGAGATGGTCATTGCTTACCCTTAGACCAGAACTGACTCCCACAGCACTGTGCTGTAATCCACCTGGAGTTCAGTTCATGTTCACAGAAGACTCAAGTGAAGAAAAATAATCCATTCCCCACTACTGTTCATGTTTTCGGGCAGCTGGTGGTTTCATGCTGGTTCAAAAGCAGAAGTCCCATGCTGTCACATCTCAGTAACAAAAGGGAATCTCTGCAGCCTCACTGAAGAATGATCTCTTACAGCACAGACATGAAATGAAGAAATGTTAACACAATTACAATGACCAAAACTGTATATATATTATATTATATATATTAAATAGCATAATATAGAACATCAAATTATCAAATAATCTTAAAATTACCTATACAATTCTCTACTGGTAATTAACTAATAACTAAACCAATAACTTAAGATATAATTGGAGCAAATGGAAAAGAAAAATATAACATTACATAAAGAATCAGAACTTAATTGCCGTGTCTCTCACAAATTACCTTAATGCTAGACTCAGATCTTCTAAACTGCTACACTATGACACATATATACACTACCGTTCAAAAGTTTGGGGTCACATTGAAATGTCCTTATTTTTGAAGGAAAAGCACTGTACTTTTCAATGAAGATAACTTTAAACTAGTCCTAACTTTAAACAAATACACTCTATACGTTGCTAATGTGGTAAATGACTATTGTAGCTGCAAATGTCTGGTTTTTGGTGCAATATCTACATAGGTGTATAGAGGCCCATTTCCAGCAACTATCACTCCAGTGTTCTAATGGTACAATGTGTTTGCTCATTGGCTCAGAAGGCTAATTGATGATTAGAAAACCCTTGTGCATTCATGTTCACACACCTGAAAACAGTCTAGCTCATTACAGAAGTTACAAAACTGACCTTCCTTTGAGCAGATTGAGTTTCTGGAGCATCACATTTGTGGGGTCAATTAAACACTCAAAATGGCCAGAAAAAGAGAACTTTCATCTGAAACTCGACAGTCTATTCTTGTTCTTAGAAATGAAGGCTATTCAGATCTGAACCCCATTGAGCTGTTGTGGGAGCAGCTTGACCGTATGGTACGCCAGAAGTGCCCATCCAACCAATCCAACTTGTGGGAGCTGCTTCTAGAAGCGTGGGGTGCAATTTCTCCAGCTTACCTCAACAAATTAACAGCTAGAATGCCAAAGGTGTGCAATGCTGTAATTGCTGCAAATGGAGGATTCTTTGACGAAAGCAAAGTTTGATGTAAAAACAATGTTATTTCAAATACAAATCATTATTTCTAACCTTGTCAATGTCTTGACTCTATTTTCTATTCATTTCACAATGTATGGTGGTGAATAAGTGTGACTTTTCATGGAAAACACAAAATTGTTTGGGTGACCCCAAACTTTTGAACGGTAGTGTATATATATATATATATATATATATATATATATATATATATATATATAATACATTTTAAAATTGATGTTCTGAGAAGGGATAAACTGATACATATATAAGAAGAAATACTAGCATTTAGGGTTTTTTGTTTGTTTGTTTTACTTTTATTTGGATTTAATATGCTTGTGATACCCTGAAATGGGTGGGTGCCTTGTACAGGGGATAATTCTTCCTTGCACAGAATGATTCTGTGTGGGCTCTGGAACCAGACCCTGACAAGGAAAAAGGTGGATGGATGGATTATGTGTGTATAAGTTTAATATTATATGCTGTGAAAGCATGAAATAGCATCTCTGGTTGTGCTGCAGATGTGTGAAAGTGCTGAATGGATTCATGCAGAGTGTAATAGCAGCATGTCCTCATGTGTCTGTCCCTGTCCACTCACACACTCTGTGTGTGTACCTGACAGGTGAAAGTCGCACTGCACCACTTGACACATCACGCAATATTCAATTTCATCACATTAGGGAAGACATCCCTGCTGTTACTCCCTTCCCCATGTCATAGTGTAGCAGTTTAGAGGAGCTGAGTCTAGCATTAAGATAATTTGTGAGAGACACGGCCATTAAGTTCTGAATCTTTATGTAATGTTATATTTTTCTTTTCCATTTGCTCCAATTATATCTTAAGTTATTGGTTTAGTTATTAGTTAATTACCAGTANTTGCTGAAGTAAGATCATTCTGCAGTTCTTTAAATATTGTTCTTGGGTTCTTTGTCTTTATGGGAGTAAAATTGTCAAACCATCCCTGAGTTCAGTTAAAAACAGTAGGAACAGAGGATAAGACAGAAAAACACAGACATTAGACCTATTTGGATGAAAATAAAATTAGAGAGGAGCCCCTGTGAAAAGCAGCATTACCTCTGAACCCCATCAACCTCAATCTAAACAGGGCAATTTCTAACACAGTAGAGGACCAGTGACAGAGGATGGCACTCCTGAACCCAATGCAAACTGGGCTAGTGGCAAAGACAATAACCTTTCTCAGAATGAACTCTACAGACAACAGTAACTATTTATCATAATAATATATCTTCTCACACTTTCCCTGTAAAACTCCTCTTCTAAGCTCTTCCTTTTCATTAGTGTTTCCACCTGTTTATAATTTTGTTACCTCTCCTTTTTTGGGTGTTGTCTTTCCCCTTGTGATTTAGTTTGTTTCTATTACCCTTTTCATGGCTTTACATCTGTAGTTTCCTTTTGTTCATCCTGACTCATTTTGTTAATTACATTTACATTTATGGCATTTAGCAGACACCCTTATCCAGAGCGACTTAAAAAAGTGCTTTGCTGTTCACTCAGAATATCCTTAGCTAGTAGACGAGGCTGGAATCTATAGATTCCTCACGCTTAGATCCTGTTTAAACAAATGTCTTTATGGAGTTAAATACTCCTGAAACAGATGAGTCTTCAGTCTGTGTTTGAAGTCAGTGAGGGACTGTCAGGGGAAGTTTGTTCCACCATTTTGGTGCCAGAACAGAAAAGAGTCTGGATGGATGTGTTTTCCTTGTGTTTTGAGGGATGGTGGGTCAAGCCGAGCTGTACTTGAAGCTCGAAGGGCTCTTGGTACAGCTCACGTTTTGACCATTGCCATCATGTATCCTCCATCCTCCAGCCTGGTCCATTTTTGGCTTTGTAGGTCAGCATCAAGGTTTTGAATCTGATGCGGGCAGCTACAGGGAGCCAATCAAGGGAACACAGTTCATTGTATTTCTTACAACCAGAGAGTGGCAGAAGTGTTTCAGTCACAAGTAAAGTTTAGGCACAAGGAAAATTTTGATCAAAACATGATCAGATTCATACCAATATTTAAAATTTTCTTAATTTGTACATCTCAAATGAAGACACAATTTGAGTAGACTAGGGTCTCCTGAAAATAACATTATCTGCCATGTCTGACAATGTCTCCTATAAATATGTTTTCTTTTCTTTTCTTTTTTGTTTTGAGTAAAGTTACTTCAAACTAGAAAAACATCCCATCAAATTGGCCCAAACGCCTAAGGTTAAACAAGGTTTCAATTCCTAGTCATACACTGCTTCAATGTGACATCATATGTGATACGGATAACAAGTTTGGAATCTGAATGTTTAACAGAACGTCTTTGCTACTTTAAAAGAAGACAAAAACAGAACATTTCACCAGCTCTTGCCGAATCAGGATTGAAATCTGTTGCTTTAACTGGCCAGTCTCAGTGTTATTCAATCATTTTTGTTTTCAAGTATTCACACACAGGTTTGAACATGTGCACCCTACAGTTGTGATCCTGGAATGTAGGGGTGTCAGGGTTGTGTTTTGCTTGGACATTGAGACTGGAAAACTCTTAAGACCCTCCATACTTGACAGCATTGATGGCTCCCACTTCCTTCCCAACCCAAAGCAGATAAAGCGCTATCAAAAATTTAGTACATTCCAAGAAATGTAATCAGGTTTTTAATGTAAAAGCTTTGCCTTTGCTCAGAATGTTTCCCAGTACTGCAGAAAAGAAAGAACATCATGTACAAGCGTTATTTCGCTTCTGCACATATTTCACTGCATTGCTTTTTTCGAGGAAAGGATAGTTTAATTGCATAGAAAGTAAAATGCAAAAATGCAGCTCAGTTGTAGTCCATGTGTAGAAATGATTTTACTCAAAAACGGCTACATTTGGTGGGTGGAGCATAGTGGCTAACAACACCACTGTCTTTGCGACAGTCTAGGGTCTGACTCTCCAGCCAGTCAAGCAAGACTACAGTCCTCCAACTTGTGCAAAATGTATATGGATATACATTTGGGGCACAACTGAGATGTTCCGACAGTCTGTTGCAGTTATACAGAAGCAATAAATGTTGCTACACCTGTTTTGTTTGGAATATAGGCTCTACTAGGTAAGTTGTGTCCATACTCGTACTGTCATGTTCTTTAAACAGAGCAGCTGAGATATATTCTGAGTCTTGTAGTAGAACTTTTAAATCTGTTCTGTTTTTAAAACCATGTAATGTGCTTTGTTCTCCTTGTCCTTTTGAAGTCGTTTAATGTCTTTTGAATTACCTGGAACTATTGAATGTTGTTTTTTGTAAATCCAAATCAAGTGGCCATTTTAATATTTAAACCAGCTGGAAATAAACACATAGGATTTGCTGGGACAATAAACCAATCTAGCTGTTCTGCTCTATTCCTGCATTTGCATATAACATGAGTGTATCAGAATCACAATTAATTCATTAATCCCAGAGGGAAATTGCAAATTCTTACATCTGCACTTTCCATCTGTATTAAATAAAGTAATAAAAAATAAATAAATAAATAGAGTACTATAAAGAATATGCATAATGAAAACGTTGTATAAATGGAATAAACTATTTGGAAATATATACATGTTAACATAGCCAATGGCTATGAAAATAAATAAATATTAACATCCAGAGTTATTGCACAAAGTAAAATTAACAAATTGCATGAGTGACCCATAGTAAGTTTGTAGTGGTCACCCATTGAGTGAGGAGTTATAGAGTTTGATGGTCACAGGTAGGAATGACCTCCTGTGGGGCTGTGTAGTGCATTTTAGTGGGATGAGTCTCATCACTGTTTGGTCGAGTGGTTGGGAGTCATTGTCCATAATGTCTTGTAGTTTAGATAACATCCTCCTCTCTGACACTGCCATCAGAAAGTCCAGCTCAACTCAACCAGCCTTACAGATCAGTATGTTGAGTCTGTTGGCATCTGCAAACCTCAGCTTGCTGCTCCAGAGAACTACAGACTCATAGAATATTCTATTTTCCAGCAGATGTTGAAGGACCCCAGGTACCTCAGAAAATAGAGGCAACTTTGGCCCTTCCTGTAAAGCCCAGTCCAATTTATTGTCAATATGTACTCCCAGATACTTGTCGTCCTCCACAGTATCCACACTGACCCCTTGATGGTCACAGGAGACACAGGTGTCTTGTTCCTCCTCATATTCACCACTAGTTCCTTTGTCTTTGTAAGGTTGAGCTCCTGATGGTCCTGAGCTCACTGTACTCATCCTCATTACTCCTCCTGACACATCCAACTATTGCAGAGTCATCAGAAAACTTCTGAAGATGGCAAGTCTCTGTGGAGTACATTAAGTCCATGGTGTAGAGGTTAAAGAGCAGTCCTGCAGTCCAGTCAGCCCCATACAATCCGAAAGCCACTGACAGAAATGTCATCCGGAATATCCTGGTTTAGCCATAACTACTGAAACACATTAAACCACACTCCCGATACTTCCTCTGACTCTGGGCTAACGCTGTTAGCTTATCCACCTTATTAGCCAGCAATCTCATGTTGCCCATGATGAGAGACACAGCTTACACCTTTGTTAGTATGGACAATTATTTTTTTAACTGTGTCTCTGAACAGCTGTATTTTGGTTTTTACACACACACACACACACACACACACACACACACACACACACACACACACACATATATATATATATATATATATATATATATATATATGGTAAGGGTTTTAGACATTTTCTGCATAGCAAACCAACTCTTAAGTCTTCTGGAGTTGTAGATTAATGAAAACCACTTATCTATGAGGTTACAAATTCCCCCGAGTATTTTCATCAGTACAGCAGAAAATCTCCATTAAAACAGCAAGTGGGTGCTTCACTATAAAGAACTTTTTTGGATGTGGTTCATCTCACCTGCTGGTTATGACAATTCTGACACAAAGCATTTCCTTCCAGAAAGTTTATTTTTTGATAGTAGGAAAGTGGAAACTTTTAAGAGTTGCTAAAGCCATTATGCCTCTTGACTATCCTATTAAAGTCGGTGCCTGACATCTGCTTTGAACTGAGAATGAATGGCCATTTCACTTAAAAAGAAAGTGAGAAAATTGAAAGAAGCAGTATTATTCTAAGCTGTTTCAGGAGTTTCCTGAGTGTGGCTCATTTTAATCTCTGGCCTCCATTATCTCCACTAGACCCCATAGATCTGGTGAGTGCCTTTGTGCATAAGTGTGGGTGTAAGAGTAAAGTATGGAAAATGTCTCAGCCAGCATCAGGGCTACAAATATTTCTCCCAAGTTGGAATAGTCGTGTGCTGTATAGTCCTCATTTCAACTTCAGCTGAAGATTTCATCAAGCCCATAAAACACACAGGCCTACATATTATTCAGTTATCAGTCAAATCCAGCTTAATGAAACTTTAAAGAACTAATTTTAGTCAAAAAGCTTCAGAGAAAGTCAGAGAAACCATGTATGTCAAGATTGGCTTTGGCTGTATCAGATGTTTATGTAGCATTTATGTAAATTACCGTGAAGAGTTATAGATGAAATGTAGCCCTAGGAGTGATTTCTCTCAAAGGAAGAAGACAATTTTCCAGTTTATCATTCTGAGTTATCTGTGATCTGTGTGTTTTGTTTTGTATTTGTATTTATGTCACATTATTAGATCAGATTAAATTATATTAGATTGATATTTTGTTGAACACCAACAAAATGTCCTTGTAAAGGCATAATAGGATAGAGCAACATGTTAGGCCCTAAGCTGTTTTTTGACTAAGGGAAAACTGTCCACTCTTTGACAATGGGAAAATGACAACGGTCCACTCTTTGACAATGGGAAAATGAAAACTGTCCAATTTTTAAATATGGGAAAATGAAAACTGTCCAATTCAGTTTGAACAAAATAGTTCCAAGGTGTACAATTTATTTAATACAGTTTGGTATTTTTCATTTGATTTAGGAGCTTATTAAATTGTTTAAATACACTCTGAAAATTCTTCTTCAAGAGTTTAGTAAATTTTGTTAATGTAATGCTCTTAGAACCTTTTAAAAAAGAAGTGGTGGTTGTATTTCTTCGAGTGCAATGTGTACACTCATTGACTCCCACCCATCAATGGCTGTGGCATCAACTAAGATTAAAGTCGTAATCTCCCACTGATAGGTCCAACATTTCTCTCAAAAACTTGAACAGGTGACAAATCTCTTCCCAAACAGACTGAGACAAACATTTCATTTACACCTAGCATTAACATGCGTTCTAGGGGATCCTATAAAATAGTACAAAATATAGGAGTAAAGGGATACAATACATCTCAAGGATGCACTGAAATCTGATCATTCAAACCCCATTTGGAGGCACAATATGAACATAATATTCCTGTAATGTGAATGATAAAGTGCCTCAATTCATACCCAACAACAAAGCACCATCTACATCAATCACATCAAGATCACATCGGCCACAGTAACAAACTAACTCATGGATAAAGATGTGCAAGTGAAAGTGAAAAAAGTATCTTGATTTAATTCATTTATGCATGCCATGTTCTTCCTCCATTGGAAATAAATTCAGATTATGCATTTAAAATGTCAGGTGTGAACAGATATAAATGTTGGCTATTTTTTGTCATTGGATCAACAAGGACACATGTTAATGCCATGTGTGAACAGGGCCTAAAATCTAAAATTAGCAGTCAGATTAAACACTTATTGATGCTGTGTATCTTGTACAGGAATGAACATTTAAGCAAAATTAAAATAAGACTAATATGTAAAAAGGGGGATAGGTTATTCTCATAAAAAGCAAAGTAAGGCCAGTGGCCTAAAGAGTTAAAGTGGCACAGATCCAAGAGTTATATTGGGGTTCATAGTGCTCTACCACACATAATATAAAAGAAAATGCAGTGGTCACAGGACAACATGCAACTCTTATTTTCCCTAACAAACATCCATAATTCACTTAGGCCTAGCTGAGATTTAGCTGAATTGCAGGCCCAGCAATTAAATCTGAACAGCAACTTTCTATCTGCTGGCTCACTTCCAGAACTGAGGCCTATGCCCCCCTAGGTTGCTATAGAAACAGCTCTATCCTATTTTCTCCCACTCCTTACCCCTCTCTGTCACCTCTTCCCCCTTTTTCCTCATTCTCTCGCTTTCCTTTTTTTTCTTTTCTCCTCTTACTTTCTCCTTTTGCTTCTTTCTTACTTTACAGCAGAAAAATGAAAGATTGTTCAGGTCTGCAGGAGAGTTGCACTGAATTAAACCATCCACAGGAAAAAGTGGAGTTTCAGCAATTGCTGTACTAGTTCCATAAAATTCTTCAGGAACTGAGACATGTGATGGACAGATTTATGTTCACTGAACCATGTCTGATTAAAACAAAACATTTTTATAACATTTCTTATATGCTTGTCCTCTCTCCCTGATGCTAGGGGGGAGAGGACAAGCACATGCTTCCCCTAAGATATGTGACGTCTTCCTACCGCCTTTTTTCAAACTGCCGGCATTTGCATCTTCGCCAGACAAACATCGCGCTTGGAGGAGAGTTCCGGATCCCCGGTTCTGATGCAATGGCTGACAGATGCCTGTGTTGACCAGTATCACACTGAGTATGGGATGTGGGGAGAGAGCACCATCTACCCACCCACTGAGGGAGAGCAGGCTAATTTTCCCTTTCCCTCTAGACCCCGATTGCCCATGGAACCACTCGATCAGGAATTCTTGGTACAATCAGAGGTTCTTAACCTTTTTCACTGTGCAACCCCCTTTAAGGCTCCAGTAACTTTCGCAACCCCCCTACCCCCGGGAAAAACAGTATTAATAACTCTTATTCCAAGTACTTTTTCATTATATTTTCTCACTTTCTTTGTTTTTTTCTTTTCTGATTTTCCTCTAGTGCAGGGGTCGGCAACCTTTAACACCCAAAGAGCCGTTTGGACCTGGTTTCCATGGAAAATAAAACACTGGAGGCCACAAATAATTTTTGACATCTAAAATGAAGATAATACAGTATATATTGCTTTTTCTTACCTTGACACTTTGTATAAACAACTATAGAGTGTTTGAATTCCAATAAAATGAGATATTATTTATTTAATGAACACTTTTTGAACATTTTGAATTCTTAAAAAAAGTCAACCCTGGTTAATGGGACTTCTGCTCCTGAAGCTCTGTGCAGAGCGTCTGCAGATCAGGGCTGTATGAAGTCTCTTTCACCTTTGCAGGACTGTAAGCTGTCTCTGGGTCTGTGAGCAGTGTTTGTTTTTAACGTAGATCATGGTGGAGAACAGCTGCTCACATATATACTGTATGTGGATCTGAAGATCGGCAGGACTTCAAATGCAAATTTCTCAATATCACTCCATTTTTGATTCTGAACAAGAGATTCTTGAACATCTTCAAGATCCTCTGTCAAGTGTTTGAAATCAGACACCCACATGCCTTTGTCAGCTATATCAGTCAGATCCAGATGCAGATCCAGCTCCAGCTTCAGATTCGGATCCGGATCCAGATCAGGTTGATTTACACCTGCCGGGTTTTGGCGGTAAACCGGCTTCCACAAGTGTGACGCTTATTTTGAGTATCATTTTAGATCACAATAATTTTCCCATTTAGAATTAAAATTGAAAAAAGAATTAATGCAACAAAATACATTTCAATTAAATACTTATAATGTATTTTCCTAAGCCACGCGGAGCCACGGTATAAGGATGAAAAAGCCGCACATGGCTCCAGAACCATGGGTTGCGATCTAGTGCGTTTTGCGTCCCCACTTCCAATTGGACCTTCTAAAAAACGTTCCATTTTAATCCAGCCTGGATGATGTGCCGAGCTACAACATGCATGCATGAACCTGAATCGAGATTCAGATCGAAGAGTTGAGCAGAACAGCGTGATTCAGTTTGATTCAGTGAAAAAAAAAGTTCTAAAAATTGTCTATTTTAAGCTACAGTGGTTTGCCAAGCCATGTCCTTCATGCGAGACACTCCATCAAGACTGAGAATGATACAGTGTGAAAAAGTTTAGCACTTAAATCTGATTCATTGCACATTTAGCTGACAAAATCTAAATCTAAAAAACCTAAATTATATAATGCTATAAAACTATATAACCTGTACTTTGCATTATAGAGTTGGATTAGTATATGTTAGCCAGGTGCAGGGTCCACCACACAAGACTGATAATGTTGTTTTTCCTTCTCGTCCCCTGTGCTACTCCCAGACCTGTGAACAAAGTAAATGCTATACTGGGTATAGTCTGACATTTAGGCATGCAATTACCAAAGTGCTGGTGGAAATATCCACTGTCCAGCTCACAGAAGAGGATGCTTGACATTTTCATTTTCTGAACTCCTTGTCACTACCTGCTATTGATGAGAGTGAACTTCACAGAGGTCACTACACTGACAAAAATACACAGAGGTTCTGGTTCTTGGCCACATATTATAATGGCTTATACTGTAGCTGAGGCATTTGATGAAGAATCAGGAGGAAGATGTGAGTTGACACTTCTTTGTCAGAAAGACATTTCGATTTGAAGATTTAAATTAAATTATGTGCATGTCTATGCACAGTAAGGCAGAAGCATTTGAGCAGTGACAGTTTTGAGTACTAATTCAAACCACATAAATATATCATTTGGGCATTCACATGTCTTAATATAATTGAATAACTGACTGATATGCTGTCTCATGGACAGATGTGTCCTGTTCCTTTATTATTTCATGACAAATGAAGTAGATGATGTGTGGAGTTTATTCAGTGTGTTTAGTATTTTTTCATGAAAACTCTCAAAATATGGTCCAAGAAAGTGATTATGCAAGTGAAGAGACCATCATTAGGCTGGAATCTCTACTCAGATTCATATTGTGCAAATCTAACAGTACTTCACTGTACACTGTACATAATGATCCAAATGTACAGTGAAGAGAGATCTTCTTTGAAAAGATATCATCTCATGGAGTCGGTCGATTCAATCCAACTGTAACAAATAATGCCACCATTAGAAGCACATTAATTAGTGTTGTGTAGTAGTTTAAGCACAGAAGTGTACTCTTGAGATAATGAGCAAGCAATCATTTATTTTATACTGTAATAACAATATACCATTATTAATCTGAAGGATCCAAAATGAAATTAAAGTAAATCTATGAAACCCCATTCCCTCAATATAGAAGGAAACTTTTTTTTTATTAAATGTTACTGACATTTGGCACATATTTGATAATATTAAGATAATAATCCATTATTTAGATTTGTTCAGTCAAGATAGAGGGTCAGTGTCCCTCACTCAAAATGAAATGTCTATCATTCTATTAGGACAGAATTTTTTTTAAATTATTATAAGCAGTTAAAGCTTTCACAGAATTTGCTATCATTAGCCAGTGGAGTTATCAGGGGAAGAAAGACTTGGTCCACTTGTGTTAGTGGAACTTTCCCTGGAGAACGGCAAAATTTGCTAATGTTTCCTGGTGGAGCATTCATTGGAGAAAGGCTCAGTCTACTTGTGTTAGTTAGTGGAACCTTCACTGGAGAAGAGTCAAATTCATTAACGTCAGTTGGTGGAGCTATCAGGGGAAGAAAGGCTCAGTCCACTTGTGTTACTCAGTGGAACTTTCACTGGAGAAGGGCAAAATTCATTAGCGTTAGCCAGTGTAGCATTCATTGAAGAAAGGCCCACTTCAATAACATTAGGTAGTGAACTTATCAGGAGAAAGGTTGAGTTCCCTTATGTTATCCAGTGGAACTTTCAACGGAGAAGAGCCGAATTCATTAACGTCAGCTACTGGAGCTATCAGGGGAAGAAAGGCTTAAGCCACTTATATTAGTCAGTAGAACGTTCAATGGAGAAGAGAGAAATTCATTAACATTAGCCAATGGAGCTATCAGGAAGAAAGCCTAAGTCCACTTGTGTCACTCAGTGGAACTTTCACTGGAGAAGGGCCAAATTTGCTTTCATTAGCCAGTGGAGCTTTTATTGGAGAAGGGCCCACTTCACTAACATTAGCTACTAAAGCTATCGGGAGAAAGACTGAGTTCCGTCATGTTATCAAGTGGAACTTTCAAAGGAGAAAGGTCATATTCATTAACGTCAGCCAGTGGAGCTATCAGGGGACGGAAGTCTTAGTCCACTTGTGTTACTCAGTAGAAATTTCAGTGGAGAAGAGTCAAATTCATTAACGTTAGCTGGTGGAGCTATCAGGGGAGAAGTGCTGAGTTTACTCATGTTAGTTTGTGGTACTTTCACTGGAGAAGGGCAGATTTTGTTCATGTTAAGATATTACTTCTTTTTGCCTTTAGCTTATACACACATACAGTCCTCTAGGCTGTGACTGTAATTTTGTAACTATTTGGAGTGTTTTTAATTATATTGTCAAGGCTGGACAGAGTGGAGCAGACGCAGATATAAAAATACCAATTTAATGGTAAAGTAGTCAGCAAAATCACAAACAGGGTCAAACAGGCAAGGATCATACACCAGAAGGTCAGAATGAAGGACGAGGCAAGGGCAGAGTCAAAAAACAGGAAAAATGGGTCAAACACGAAAGGACTAACACAAGAAACACTCAGAAAGAGAATAAGGTAGCCAGGCAACGCTAGACAGAGAGTGCAGGGACTGCTAGGCCTAAATACATCCCAGTCCAGGTGTGAACAATCAGTACTCAGGTGATTATGATCTGAGTGTCACATGATCAGTTAGGTGACTGACTGAGGGATCTTGGGAAATGGAGTCCTGAGAGGTGGAAGGGTGTATGACATATATAATGTTTTGTTTGTTTGTTTGCTGTCTTTGAACCATTGTGTTTTAGGTGGTGTGTTTGGATGTTGTGTTTTTATGTTTGCTGTATTTTCATCTGTAAGCTCAGTGACGTTACAGTGACAGCAATGTGTAGCCATGAATTTAGTGTATGGGGCCTCTGAATGGAGGGGTGTGTTTATGTTATGTTTATGTTTATGTTATGTTTATGTTATGTTTTCTAGAATCATGCACGTACGTCCAAATTGGTGTGTTCTCAATATCAGTTGTCATTTTTACTCAGCTCCAAGTAACCTCTTTGCATGGCTTCCTTTTGGCACGTTTGACAATTCAGTCAAAATTCATTGTGTGTGTGTGTGTGTGTGCGTGTGTGTGTGTGTGTGTGTGTGTTGCTCTTTCTGAATGCTGTCATGCCCTCATTCATGCTGTTCTCTAAACATCTAACACATTCAGCCTATGAACCACAGACACTGCCCATCTCCTGATGGAAAACACCAGAAACCAATTATCTGCTGCTATATAGGACTCATACTCAATCATATTTTCACTGAGAGGTCTTGCCATTTTGGTATGCACATTTCTCAGCCTTCTTCCTTCTCTGGATATTTTTCTCTGGTTGTTCTGGATTTGCTGTCTCTTTTTGATTTTCAACTTTGCCTTTGATTTATTTACTTCTGCCTGGTTATTCACCTACATCCCAGCTGTCTGATTCTAAGCAGACTTTTACAGTCTCAGAGGTTTGGTATTGGCTAGATAACTCTTTCAATCAACTGCGAAAACTGTTGATACATAATGGGAGATACTGAGTCACTCCATAATTTCGTTGATGCTTTTATATGACTGTTTTTCTTTCTTTTTTTTAACGTTTAATTGTTAATCATTCATATTGGGAATCAAAGCTATCTTATTGCTATTTTGTCGCATGATGTCATGTCCTGTTTGGCTCCTCTGTTAGTCCGTTCATGTCACCATTCTATTTTGTTTCCCCACATGTTTCTTTTCTCTGCCATTGCTCCACCCCATTCCCCTCTGTGTCTCATTTGCTGGTTCCATTCAGTCCCAGGTGTGTAATCATGTCCAGGTTTTAAAGTTGCTTTGTTTGTCCTTGTGAACTACTGTTTTAACGTCAGTGTGCATGAAGGATCTACTCTGTGCTCTTTGTTTCGTTTTTGTATTCCGATATTTGTGTTATTGAATACATTTTCTAAATGTATGTCTGCCTCCCTTCATCTGCTCTGCAAGCATAAACAGAAACATCCTTAAGCCTATACAATTGCATATGTTTCTCTCAAATGCCACTGGATGGTCAGAAGTGAGGTTCAGGTGAATGGTCCTTTACATATTTAGTATTTTTACTTGTAAAAATACAACTTCAAAATATTATTTATATTGCTTCGTATTGCATTATAATTTTGTGTCAGAATAAAATGCTGTTTTTTTCCTTTGATTTTTGCTAATGGAAAAACAATGAACACTGCTATGATTGGCATGTTTATATTAAAGCAACAGATAACAAAATCCATGTGCCATACCATAGGATAGGTTTGTTCTAACACTTTAAGAACTCTGTAATTAATTTATAGTACATTTTAACAATTATCCAGTCTCATACCAAATACTGTGATTTTCCCCTAATAATGTTATATTGGCACAGTGTGCACTTACAGGGGTTGGACAATTAAACTGAAACACCTGGTTTTAGACCACAATAATTCATTAGTATGGTGTACTAGGGCCTCCTTTTGTGGCCAATACAGTGTCAATTTGTCTTGGGAATGACATTTTTGGATACAATCCGGGTTAGCACCCGAACATCCCTTTCAGACAGCTTCTTCTTGCGTCCACAGTTAATCCTGTTGGATGTGGTTGGTCCTTCTTGATGATATGCTGACATTACCCTGGATACTGTGGCTCTTGATACATCACAAAGACTTGCTGTCTTGGTCACAGATGCGCCAGCAAGACGTGCACCAACAATTTGTCCTCTTTTGAACTCTGGTATGTCACCCATAATGTTGTGTTCATTGCAATATTTTGAGCAAAACTTACCTGCTAGTTGAACCTTTACACTCTGCTCTTACTGGTGCAATGTGCAGGCTGCTCTAATTTAGCCATGAAACCTCCCACACTAAAATGACAGGTGTTTCAGTTTCATTGTCCAACCCCTGTAGCTAATTGAAGAAATTACAGGTGACCACCTGGATTACCTTTTAACATACCCCTGGTCTAGCACCCACTTACTTCCAGTGGCATGGCAGCATGGCTGGCCTAACATTGACCTTTAGCTTTTTTAAACCCTGCTCCATATTGTATTTAAGTTAAAAGTTTAGCCTCAAAAGGCTAAATTTGTATTTGTTACTGATGGTGTAAATATAGTAAGTCAAGACTCTGTTTTAGTAATACAGCCTTTACTTTTTAAAAAGACGTCAGTGGCTGAGTTTCACAGTATTTCTGTATGTATTCTTCTATTACCAAGCTCAACTATGTCAATAGAAACAGTTTTTCTTTCTTGTGCAACATTCTTTAACTTTGTATCTCTGTCAAACGTTCAGCTCAGGCTACTCAGTAATTCTGTAAAGAATGAGCAGACCTTATGTTATGTGGTTTACTCTCCCCTCTAAATGTATTGGAACAATGAGGCCAACCATTTTATATTTTGTAGACTGAAAACATACAAAAGATCAACATTTCATCTTTTACTTCCAAGTGTTAATGTTAGATTAGATTCAACTTTATTGTCATTGTGCAGAGTAAGGTACAGAGCCAATGAAATGCAGTTAGCAACTAATCAGAAGTGCATTAAATAGTACTATTTACATAAAGTGCAGTAGTATCCATGCAGGTGGTGCAATTAGTAAGGCAGCTATGAAGTACATTATGCAAATTGAACGTAGTACATTATGAATAAAGTACAATAGCAGTTCAAAGGGTACAAAGGATGCAGATAGGTGGCAGTGCAAAATTAATTAAGATGCAGTCTCTTTGCTATTTAAAGTGGCAGTGCAGAGTTCAGCTGGGCTCAATGAGGACACAACCTCAGTGAAAACCTCTGCCTCTTTTTGCTGGTGCAGGAGCAGAAGAATTGTCATGGCTTGGGCTTGCATGGTTTCTTCTGGAATGGGATTTTCATTGCCATGCATAATGGCAGCAGTACACTTTGTCTGTGAATTTTAAGAAAGATGCAACCAAAGTAGGAAATCCTTCATCATGCAGCAAGGTAATGACCCAAAACACACAGGAGTTCATCAGGGGCAAGACGTGGAAGGTTTCAGACTGGCCTAGTCAATCTACAGACTTAAACCCTGCATTTTACTGCATTTTACCTGCTAAAGAGAAGACTGAAGGTAGTCACCCCCCAAAATGAACACCACATGAAAGAGGCTCCATTGAAAAGTCTGGAAAAGTATCTGAATGAGAATGCAATAACAAGACAAGGCAATAAAACAAAATAGACAAAACAAATGGAGTAGCAATGAATACAAAACCTAAACTTGGACAAAACTGAACTAACCAAACAGACCAGGATACAAGAAAAAATGGGTTACTTATACACAGACAGAGACTAGAGACATCTGGAGAAGATTAGGAGAGGGCAGGGCTACAAAGGAGGCTCAGGAGGAAGGCACTTACTACAGGGTGGGGCTAGGGCAGAGACAAGACAGAAAACATATCTGAGCCAAAACAAACAAGGACGGACAACGAAAAGAGTGGAAACAAGACCAGACAGAAGTGTGACACTGTGCATCAGATCCAGTTATAAATACCTGGAAATAAAATCTGAAATATTGATCTTTTGTCTCATATTCATTTTTAATGCCAAACCCAAATGTTTTCTGTTTACTGCAAAAATAAAGTGATTGGCTTCATTGTTCCAATACTTTTGGAGGGGAGCGTATAACAACCATCTTAGCACTGGCCATGGGGGCCTCCACACATGGATTTGTTGGCTTTCTCCACCAAGACAAAAGTGGGACTGAGCACTGAAGATGACCTGCTGACATTTGAGTGACTCCATGACAGACTGGCACAACAGCATCACAGTCACAATCACTGTTGGGTCACTCTGTGCACGTCTGACAATCCATCAGTTTGCTCTATATATGGTTTGTGTTCGTCTCCCAGAGCCTTCATGTCACTCGTACCTTTTTCTATCCTCTGCTTTCAAAACTATGCTATGGTAAAATTTGTACAACTGGTACTGTTTACTGGCACTGATACTGCTTGAGTCAGAATGGAAAGCACACACAACAGGACAACCATATATAGTCCCTCAAGTACAGAAATAAGGCCCTTTCTTAAACATTTGCATATCTGGCAGTGTCAAACCTACCCTAACCAATAACAGGCTGGTTTTGCAGCTTTGTTTCCATATATGGACCTTATCAACTAGTGAATGGCCTTTTTTAAAGCTTTAACAATTGCTTTCTATATCAAATATAAAGAAAAAGTTATTTTCCATGATATGGACCATAATGCTGCAGATTCTGTGTCAAAAAGCAGTATCATATGAGTATCTGTAATACATATAAAGCATAAAGCAATGTTAGCAATGGAGGAAAGAAGAATATAACAACATTTATATAAATGTCTGCTTAATCACTCATTAACTTTAGCTTGAGCTTTAGCTCTGCCTCACAAATCTGAGCAGCAACATTCTTGCCAGCCACGCTGGTGTTACATCAGCAGTAAAATTAGAGGTGTGTCTTGTGAATGTGTTTAAGAGGTGATGTTAAGTCAATATTTATTGCACTCATAGAACCTATTCATGCACCTTCAATAACAGCTTTGAGCAGAACGTAAGAGTTGTGTCTCATAAATGTGTTTAAGAGGTGCTGTTTGATCAATGTTTATTGCACTTTCAACACCAATTCATGCGTCTTCAATAAAATCTTAATAAAAAATGCAGCGTGTGTACAGGTTGTTAGTATAATGTTATACAAAGTATAGTCTCAGTCCCAGTACTATTCATCTACCCCTGAGAATATCACTGACTTCCAAGCAGCCACATCACCTGAACTAAGCAGACCATAACAATAGCATGGAATTTAAGATAATGGTGATTATTAGAAAAATTGAGAATTTTTGTATTTTATGTAAAGCTGTTCTATTTTATTGATAAAGGGATTATTGTTGGTTAAGTTTGCAATGTAAATATGATTAAAGTGACATTATGTAACATTTTTACCTTGAAGTAACTGCTTCGAAGCCATTGTGGTTGTCATGTCTGCCCTTTGTCAGTCCTGTTCACTTCTGTCTTCCTGTTGTGTTCTAGTTGTCTCTCTCCATGTGCTTGGTTTGTTTTGGTTCTGTCTCCTCCCTTGCTCCGCCCATTCCCATCTGTGTCTAATTTGTAACCCTGCCTCCCTCATTATCATGTCCCAGGTGTGATCAATGTCATGTTGTACTTAAGACCCTTTGTCTTAATCTGTATTTGTTATTTGTTAGTTGTTTTGTTGCCTACCGTGTATGTTGCATAGTTAGTGTTTGTTTGTTTGTTTGTTTGTACCTTGTTCCCCGTTCCCCCACTCTGTATGTAAGTGTAGCTTGTTTTGGTTTGTTTGTAGTCTTTGTTTCAGTAGATCCTGTTTGTTTGAATATCTGGTTCCTTTGTCTAGGTTTAGGTTTAGTGTATTTTGTGTTAGTTAGAATGCCACAATTTTGTTTTATCTTTATTTCATTAAATCATCAACCCTTACGTTTGCACCCTTTCATCTGTTCTGTCCACTCACACATGACAGTGGTGTTCCACTGACCTGTAATAGAGAGAATAGTAGCCCTATTTAGTGAAGTGTGCAGGACAACAATTGTGAGAACTGCATAAGTCATATTTGTGTAGAATCTTGTAATAACCCTATACAACCACTGACATGCTGTTTGTCACTTTGCATGGTGATTCTGTATCTCTCAGCTTGTCCAGAAATTCATGTGTAAAGTGTGTCTCCCAATTTATAATCTTGCTTTAAATACTTTAAGCCTTCACTATAAGATGCTACACACATTATCATGTGTTTATTTCCTGTTAATACAAGAAAAGTATTTGCATGTATAGTATTTCCCCTCTTAACTATAAAGCACACAATGAATGAGCTGAAGAACATTATCTGTTGTACAGAGAGCAAGAAGCCCTGTTTCATCAAACATACAGTGTTTCTTTAACACTCAGAGCAGACTAAGAGATCAAACACAGAGATCAAGCAGTGAAGTGAAAAATATGAAAAGGAAGCAGAATGGAGGCTTTTTTTAAACTGCTTACAGATGACAGGCTCCACTGCTGCTGGACATCAACTATATGTAGTGCTGCAGGCTGTGGACACTGCTGGCATGCTCTGCTTTGCTTCAGGCTGTTTTATCACACTGATTCATGTGGTTTCGTAGCAGTGTGACTCTCACACCTCATCTTGTGAACACATGCACACAGGCACACATGCACAGACAGCTGCATCTATCCACTCTCTGGTTTCTGGCATAAAATATATACATATATATTGATCCAAATATTTCATAATATAATAGTGTGTACATGGTATTAATGTCAGCGGTAACGGAAAAGTAATCTAGAAAAAAATGTCATGTGTATATTATATATATATATATATATATATATATATATATATAAATAATTTTGAACAGAGACTGCTGCAAAGCATCCAGTTTCATTACCTGAACCCACACCTTATCCAAGATATAAACTTAACCTGACCTTTATCCTACCCCAAACCAAACTCTAAATGTAATCCTTACCCTAACTATAGAATAGAATAGAATAGAATAGAATAGAATAGAACAGAACTTTATTGATCCCTTGGGAGGGTTCCTTCAGGGAAATTAAGGTTCCAGTAGCAGCATCAGTACAGTAAGCAGAAGATAGGCAGAAAAAATAATTTAGTAGAAGTAAGCAGCACTATATAAATATATAGAATATAGAATATACAGACTATATTACAATATAAGACTATATTACAATATAATCACAGTACAATGTGAAATTCTTACTATGTCTGCATTAGTTTTAATACAAAAATTTTTTTTACAAGATCCATAATGGATAAAAGCAGCATGCTGTGGCAACCATTGATAGTCATAAACCCGTATATGTAGTGTACTGTCCAAAATAATATTACTTTACGACTACTGCTGTCAAAAAGGGTGATGGAATTATGACACAGTGATCAAAACTCATGTTTATGCAACGTTTACCTGATATGACCACATTAGTACAGAGAACTTATTGATGCAATTGTATCTTTCTGTTTTTAATTAGGCTTATTTAATTTAATAGCCAATAGGGTCTTCACTTGGTGTAGTACATGTATCCATTTATTTACATTGATTGATAATAATGCTGAATAATGCACTGTAGGTAGGTTACAGCATTTCTTGATTTATCTAAGTTTTTCCCATTCCACCATAAACAGTGCAGCAGCTACATTCTACATCCCATTTAAGATGGATTGGGAAGATTCCGACAAGACACTGGAGAATATGAGCTGACTTTAGTCTTATTTTACAGTTTTGGTGGGTTTATTGCATTTCTATGTAATAAGATTCCATTTTTATGTAATCAAAAGTATTAACAGAGATAAACATTAAGGACTTTAATTAATAAAAGATAGGTCTAACATGTCTTAACAATAGTACTGAAGGGCAGTGGTTCACCGCAGTGTAACTGAAAGCAATTCCAGATGATTGCTTTGGAAGGCAAATAATATCTGTGCTGGGTTTTCCTTTGGGAATCTGCTTTTGGATCATGGATCCTTTTCAACAAGACATGCAAAACAAAAGGCTTAACATAACGACAAAGGCAGCCATTTCTCACAAATTGACAGCTGACTGCACAATAAAAAAGCGGCAGAATTTGTTGTTAAAAAGTAGGTGGTGTGATCTATTATAGGATCACAAGTAGTTACTGCTATTATCATTGAACTCTTTCATTGTGTCAGAAGTTACTAAGATGAGATTTCTCAATTACTTGGACTACTTAGACTTGTGCTTCTCAAAAAATTAGAACACTGTGAAAAAAGTTTTATCATTCAAAAATTAAAACAACTGTTATATTTTAAACTGTATTCATTACCTTTAAAGTGATATATTTCAAGCTTTTTTGTTTTTAAGTTGTTAATGTAATTCAAATTTGAGAAACTACAAAAAATACAATTTTTCTAATATTTTGACATTCTGAATTTCTGTTTCTGTATAAGCCACACTGATCAACAGTAAAACCAAAAACGCTTGAAATGTCACTTTAAGTGTATTTTTCAAATAAAATTCCATTCACAAATAAGATTTTTAACAATATTCTATTTTTTGAGATGCACTAGTATGTGTTGTTTTCCAGATACTGTGAATCCTGCTTTAACACATAGAATGTTTGTAATTGAATAGGCCCTGAGACAGAGAGTACTGGTGGATCAACAAAATAAAATAAGAGCAGGGCTTAATGAAGCTTGGAAGATCCCGCGTCTCGAGGGACAATGTGGCACAGTGAGCTGGCTTTCAGAGAACTATTCCACTGTTGTTATATATCAAGAAAAACAAATTCCTCGTTGTAAAAATAAAAACAATTTTAAATAATAAAATAATGCACCCATTAGACTTGCTGCAAAATCTAACATCCAGTTATGCCATTTATAACTTCTGTAGGGTCGTGTACCTCTTGGTGAGAGACAGACACACAGTGCAACCATATTATCTTTAGTGATGAATCCAAGTTGTTTTTGGGAGCCAATGGTGGTTGGGTTTAAGTATGGAGGCCGAATGCTGAGAGCTTCAATACTGCCTTTCATGTGGGTTGACACACTGCTCCATCTGCTAGATCTGGGAAGCAATTGCATACAACAGTCGGTCATTCAAACTGATACGAGGCACACTTAAAGCACAGTGATATGTGTGGGACATCCTGCGGTCATGTTTGTTGTCTCTCATGACAGCTGGTATTTTTCAGCAGGTTAATGCTCACCCACACACACCAAGGGTTTCCCAGCAATGTCAGATTTATTTCCAGTCAAACATATGTGGGACTACCTTGGATTTCCTGGCTTTGGCAAAGTGTGTAGGATCTACCAGCCCTGCTGCAACATCTGTGGCCAAATGTGCAACTGGATGCCATACAGATGCCTCCATGCCCAACCAATTATATAGTTTCCCCATTAAACTTAATCTTGCTCTAATACTGTAATCATTTATATACTTCATTACATTCAAATTTAATCTTAATCCAACATCTCCTTCTTGGTACATTTTTTTGTCAATGTGTATTTTTTTCAGATTGAATGTGTTAAATATATTAAGGAAGCGCCGGACCCTCTAACAGGTGGTGTAGCTGGCAGAGAAAATAAAAATATTTTTTCACGAATAATGACTTTTTCAAACCACTGTTAAGAAACAAAAGGTTTTTGTTGTGCTGGTTATAAGATAATTATGATGTTCTGCCCCTGAGGATTTGCATTCATATTCTTAAAAAATAATGAATTACATTGGTCTCCCCCACCAGAGCATGGCTGCTTTGTAGTGACGCATGTAATTTCAGGATGAGTTTCTATATTAAACAGAGAGAAAGGAGAATCTGTTGGTGTAGAAAAGTGATTGAGGTGTATGGCAGGTGTTGGAGGCAAAATATTTATGGCTAGATGTGGGGGGAATATCTACTGCCAGCTTTCAGAAAGTACTGCTTTATCAGTCAAGCACAGCTATGAATACCAAAGTCCTCTCGGGACTTACATCACGATTCTGGCCCTGTTTGTGCCAGAAAGGCGAGAGAAACCTGGAGGAGATTTACAATGTCCTGTGTTGGCAGATTGAATATTCTAGACAAAGGCTACTCAGTGTAGCATGTAAGTGAGGTCAGATATGGGAAAAGAGCATGTCACACAGGTGTACAATGTGATATTTCACAAGAAAAAGCGTATTCAGTCCTCAGCTGGAGTCCTCAGTCCTCAGTCATCAGTCTCCAGCTAGAGGTGATGAAACCAGCCTGTGGAATAATTGTCTTCTGCATTTGCATTTATTGTGCTTCTGCTGTTTATTGTGAAAAAAAAATTATGGGTTTACATGTTCAGTGTTTAAAATGTTATAAAGAAGTGGTTGAACTCATAAATATCTATTCTGAATCAAATATGTTTCATTTCAAATAAACTCAAGATCAAGGTTCAATCGCTTGTTTCCACATGAAGTCATTTATTTTAGGTTAGAATAGATAAACTAGGTATTAAATCAGGCACAAACTACAAGTTGTGCAGTTAATGGTAAGTACATTCTTATTAATCCTCTTTTTTGTCATAGCAACACTACCTGTGAATAGTGACAGAAACTGGAAAGACACACACACACACACACACACACACACACACACACACACATATATATATATTTAGTACCAGAGATACACGGCTAATTAGTGTTAAATACTTCTATTAATCTTGCTAGAAAAAGTTCTACATAGGGACGAAAAGTGAAAAGTTCTTTGAGTGATAGTAATAGTAGAACCATTTTTAAGGTACAAATACATATTCAGTAACATTCATAGAGTACCTAAATGTCCCTTACACCTTGATTACATGTTTTCAGTATCCTAGCCAAGTTTTTGGCAGAATTCTAGTTGGATGTTTGACCATTTCTCTTGCCAGAATTGACAGAAAATAATTTTCAATTTGTTGGTTTCTTGGCACTCGGTGGCTTAATTAGAGGTGTGAAGTTTAACATTTGTGTTTGAACAAAGTTGATCAAGCTGACAGAACATTTTAGAAGAATCTGCTGGCAAATTAAAATAAAATCTACGACAAACTGAGTGAAAGGACTGTTAAACATTGACTCATTTCTCTGTTTTTCTGTGGACAGAATGACATCATCTCTTGCCAAATGACAATGATCATTCTACCGCTCTCTCTCTCTTGATTCTACCTCTGCTCTGTTGCTGTCTGCAGCATAGAACACTTCACATCCCTGTCATTAACATGATTTTTATGAAATGACCTGTAAATAAAAGGATTAACTTCTGCCCTGGATGACACTGAATGCAGCATAATAATTCATGTGTGAAGCAATAATGGAAAGAAAGGTCCAGGACTAATTGGAGTTTCACGAAGCCAAAACATTCATTAAAGGTCATCTTCAGCTGCAGGTCAATCAGAAAAAAATTGGTCAATCACGCACACTCAACATTATCCAAACCAATCCAAAGAGGTCATAAAATTTCAGACAAGGAAAAAAACAGTGTAAGAATATGAATATGAATAAGAATAAGAATAAGAATATGGGCCAAATTATATTTTTATGAATTACTTTTTCCACCCCTCTCCAAGAATGAACACTGTCCCTGTATGGCCAATAGGCTCCACAGGGGGTTGCTCAGACACACCTGAAACTTGTTATGAGGCTGTTTGATAGTTGCCATGTAGTCACAATGGTCTTGCTAGGTAGTTTCTATAATGTTGCAAGATAGCTGCTATGGACAGTTGTTATAATGTTGGTAAGTGGTTGCTTAGTGGTTTCTAGTGTGTTGTTAGGGATGTGCTATGGTGTCCCAGGCCATTGCAATGATGTCTCTGGTAACTTTGGCAATATTTCTCTACAGGGACTAGACAAGTTGTGTGTGTCAGTAATTGATGAACTGAAAGAAAGCTGAATACTTTCATTAGAAGTGTCCACCAACAACCAGGCATAACATGATTAGGGTTTTTGCTCCACAGAACCCTGTTTTTCTGGATGGTAAAATCTCCTGTATGATGGTGATAATGCTCCATTCCTATGGTAGATGCAGCAACATCTTTAAAATCATGCACTGCTGTTGAATGTCTTCTTACCATGCCAGTCCTATGGCAGATGGGCTGCTGAGCAGACCCAGTTATCAGTAAGGAGTTAAACTGCCAAGTCAGACATCAAAGATGACGCTTTTTCCTCCCTGCAGTTGATTCCCCGCTGGCTGCCCCATCGCATTCAGTACAATGATAATAATGTATTATGTGTAATAAGAAAGCCACCAGAGAATTCCATTACAGCATGCGATACCCAGACAGGCACAGGCAAGTTTAGCTGATTAGCCCTCCTTTAAAATGAAGTCATAATGATGAACACAGGCATAAGCTATTTTAGAGGAAGTGTGGAATGAATTTTACTCCAAACCTGCAGCAGCAGTGTGTGACCTCCTGCTGCTGTAGCCAAAACTGCTCAGTATGCTGTTCACTCCTTTGATTCCATTGTTACTCTCAGCTGGTTTAGAGACCAAAAATTAAAAGGGAGACAGACACAAGATAAAATCACAGTAAAAAAAAAAGAAGTAACCTTAATTTAAAAGAAAATGACCAAATGGGACCATGACGCTCACCTTTAACCTACTCTAGTGGTAAATGTAGATAAAACAAATGAACAAACAACAGGGACAAGGAGGAGCCTGAATCACATGCAAATAAACAACAAACAAAGAATAAAATGGTGATGGGTTATTGGTTTCATCCATCTCAGGAGTAACTATTTAACTGGCCCCACCAACTGCATCTGCAGTACTCAGCAGTGCCAACAGGGGGTCACAGTGGGCTGTAACCCAATTAAGAGATGGGAAGTGCAAAAATGTGATTCATTTACATTTGCATTTATGGCATTTGATAGACGCTCTTATCCAGTTCAACTTTTAGAAATGTGCTTTGTTTACACCGAAATATCCTTATCTAGTTCATAGAGGCTAGAATTTAGAGATACCTTACGCTTAGATGCTGCCAAATACCGATGTCAGAATGAATTTCTCGATATCAAATGCTCAACATATCACACTTTATCACACGAGACATCGTATAATTATAACCCTTTTATGAGTTAAATGCTCTTGAAAGAGATGGGTCTTCGGTCCCATTTGAAGACAGCAAGTAACTCGACTGTTCGGATCCCCATGGAAAATTAATTCCACCACTGTGGTGCCAGGAAAAAAAAAAGAGTCTGGAGGGTTGCATTAAGCAAAGGTTGGAGTTATTTTAACTGTAAGGTTCTTCTCTATCCTTATTTATTGTACAAACATGGTTCTATAAAAATCAACTAAACAGTTTGTGGGAAAACAAAATTGGTTTTGATGTGCAGTTGCACAATGAATTCCTTATATTGGCTATTCAACTGCCTTATTGTTTACCACATGGCTTTTTAGCTACCCCAAAATGCTTATTTGTTTCTCATCTGACTGAATATATAAGGATCACATGAATTCAGAGGTCCTTAGATTTCCTGTAAAGACTTTGTTTCCACTTGTTCATACTAATGGGGCTTTTTGTTTATTGCAATGTCACATTTAAATTTCCTGAACATATCAATCAGAACAATGCTACAAGAATGAAACTAATACTATCAGCATATATTAACAATCAGCATAATTCAATACAATTTTGGGACTTTCTAAACATTTCTACAGCACTGTTACAAAGTGGTCAATTTATATTGCATCAGGCACCCTCAACATGTACATGTGTCTTGACTTACACATACAATTTGAACCAAGAAATGTGGGAGTATTAAACATGACATGTCATGAAGTGACATGATATCAATGGTCCATACAAATATATATTTTACATGATATCTTTTAAAATCTATAATAATAAACATAATACATTAAAAAAAAACATCACCCACTACAAATGACAGTAAAAAGAAAAAGTAATCTCATTACTTATTAAATATATTTATAGTTGGGAAATCTAACAGTCCTTTATTTAGATAGATATCAGTGTTTAAACACCATTTAAAATGCATGTCACTCTCTCTACCTGCCTGAGTACAAAGGTAGGCGTTTAAACAGCTTTCTCTAAACTAAAGTCTTTATGAATACAGTTAGCAGTTCCTGGATGAGAGTTGAGTCTGGCCTGTGTAGGAGAGGTTGGGTCTCTCTCTTCTCTAGCATGGGAGTCTTTATCTGTCAGTTTCATATTAGCAAGATAAGATGCCTGGGTAGATTGCTTGCAGAGTTTACAGTGGTGAAAGGCTGTTGCAGGCCTATTAACTGAAGTGAAGTTTATTAGATAAGCCCTTGGAAGGGCAAAGGGACGGATGGAGTATGAACATGAACAAATCAACTTCCGCAGCACATCTTTCAAGAAATCATTGCAATCAGGCACATTTCCTTTTTTTAAGTCTGAGGAGGAAAAAATATGGCCTGAAGAAGGAAAAAACAGTGACAGTCAGAGTTAATAATGCTCAGTATATCAAAAGATGATTTGCTATGTTCTCAGACTACATGACTGCTGATCACAACTTCATGACTTTATTCTTCTAGCATTAAATGAGAACTGAATTCTGTACTTAGATTGAGATACGTGTGCTGTTAACATAGTGACTCTGTGATAATGTTTGGGGTAACAGAATGGGTTTGTTTTTTAATTTGATTACGTATTACATTTTAACAATCAATATCAGCTTATGGCACAGTTTTATAGGAACATCTTAATTTGGCCAAAACGGTTAACTTGAAATGAGCTGTGGGGCATGAACTCCAGGTGGATAAGCCAGGTCATGTTAGCTAACAAACGCTATTAACACAGTAATTAATATTAAGTAGTTATTGCTAATGGAGTTCAGTGCTAAATGAAACTGAAATCTGATGAAGTGATGTTATGTGTCTCTGAGATTGGGGTAATCCTCTCAAGTTCCTCTCACCTTAGTTTCATCAGTTCGTACATAATTTTAGTTTCTTACATTATCCTCAGGTTAAACATGGCGTTGTAAAACCTGTTTACCAGTGGATACCTTGTAATACATTTTTCTGAAGAAAATGTACCGTGGTGTTGTTGTTGTTGGTTGTTGGTTGTTGTTGTTGTTGTATTTATTTGTTTGTTTGCTTGCTTGCTTGTTTTTTGTTTTTACTGTATATGATTTTTAATGCATTATACCATATTAACCTCTGTTCTGGAATTTAAGGAATGGGATTTGAGTTCAAATCCCTGAACTGGCAGGACGTGACTGAAGTGCCCTTGAGCAAGACACTGAACTCCTCTGCTGCTCCCTGGGTGCTGAGGATAGTGCACTGCTCTGGGCACATGTGCTCACTGCCCCCTGTTTTTTTGTTTTAAACGTTTTATTTAGGACAATGGTAAACACATACAACAATTCACATACATAATACAAAATATAGTAAGTAAATAATAAGGAAATATACCTTATACAATATAACATTATACCACTGCCCATTTTAACCAAATATCTACAAAACAAACAAACAAACAAACAAAAACAACCAAACAGAAACAGATAAGGGATAAATAAAAATAAATAAATAAGTAAATGAAGGGGGTACTAAATAGCAGTAAATAAAGTGTGCGAAATAAATAAATAATTTATAAAAAGGGGTAAAAAACAGTCAGTCATCAGGAAAAACCTTAAGTGACGCAATGTATAACAGAAGTGGATTCCATTTACGGTAGAATGCGGCCGTGTCACCTTTTGTTGTAAATTTGATCTGTTCCAATTTTAAAAAGTAAATCACATCCCGGAACCAAGAAGAAATTGATGGAGTTGGGGACTTCCATAGCAAAAGAATACGTCGCCTAGCTAGTAAAGACATGAAAGCCAAGACCCCATGTTGAAGTGTGGACAGCCCAGAGATATTTTTAGAAAAACCAAATATAGCCACGAGCAGATTCTGGGGAATATTAGCACCGAATATTTTAGACACTGTATTGAAAAATTCAGTCCAGAATCTGCTGAGGGAGGAACAAAAAAAATACATATGGCTCAGGTTGCAGGGGGCAGCACCACACCGATCGCATTCATCACTGATATTTGGATGGAATTTTGCTAAGTGAGACTTTGAATGATGAACTCTGTGAATGACCTTAAACTGTATTAACTGAAGTTTAGCACATGGTGCACTGGAACGTATGATGCCCGTAGCCTCGTCCCACCATTGTTCAGAAAACGTAGTACCAAGTTCCCTCTCCCAACCCTTTCTATATGTGTCCAATGTGTGCCCATCAGTACTCAATAGATGAGTATAGATCTTTGAGATCACAGATTTCTGAGATAAATCAATGACCAAAAGATCATCACACAATGTCTTGGCAGGAAGTGAGATGAAGCCTGGAAAAAGCGAGGATACACAGTGTCGAACCTGAAAATAACGAAACATATGTTTCCTCGACAAGCCAAAATCTGAAACTAACTGCTGAAAACTGCGAAAAGTGCCCGCTTTGTAAAGATCTTGGAAAGAACATATACCTCTGTCTCGCCACATATTAAAAGCTGTATCAGTCAGAGCTGGCGCACTGCCCCCGTTGTGTGAATTCACTAGTGTGTATGTATCACTGTGTGTGGATGGGTAAAATGCAGAGGTCCTTTGTGTGCATAACACAGAGGGTCAGATGAGTATACTTACTTATGTTTTGACAAGAACACACTTTATGTGAAATGTCATTTTTGATTGTTACCTCCAAAAGATGGTCAGTCTAGAACCTGATTGGTGTAACTTAGAATAATTACTCAGTAATTCTTTACAGAGCTTCCATTAAGTTTCACTTTGACATCAGAAGGACGGTCTCTCTCTCTCTCTCTCTCTCTCTCTCTCTCTCTCTCTCTCTCTCTCTCTCTCTCTCTAATGAGATTCCCACATGAGCAGAACATTTCATATCTGGTGCTGCGTTCTGCTGGATGCTGAGCGTTGGTGCACATGGCCCACTCCCACACCTGTGAGCAAATGGTCAGAAGCCCATTGGAGGTTATTTCAGTTTTGTGTGCAGCACACTGCTGAGTTATCCACTGAGGAGATGGCCTACAGCTACCTTACAGCAGTGTGACTGCGCAAACACACAGCTGAGCAAAATCAGCATCCAACCCGCACTCCAGCTTACTGTAACTGCCAAGCCACTTACAGAGAAGAGGATCAGGGTGCTGTGTTTATTTTAAGGAGGTTTAAATATCTAAAGAGACAAACACTAAGAAGAAATAATCTCCTTAAGTAACAGAAAAGTATCTAATAAAACTGCCTTCTGTAAGATTCCTGTCAAAATGACTAAATGACTTCATTATCTTGAATGTAATATACTGTGGATTTGTAGGGTAAAATGAAGAAAAATGGATTAATAAATATTATGTAAGTTATTCAATTATGTATAGAGATGAGACAAACATTACAGCCTATTATACCACAGATATTTCTGATCTTGCAGTGTGATTGGCTGAGAGGTGTCTCACTATAACATCAGTCTGAATGAATCTCTGTAAATACCAGTCTGACTCTCTCATTTTCACATTTGCCGCATTTAGCAGGCATTTAGCAGCCTTATCCAAAGCAATTTACAAAAGTGCTTTGCTGTTCACTGAGAAAATATCCTTAGCTAGTAGACGAGGCAATATTCCCGAGATTCCTCAAGCTTAGATGCTGTCGATAACAAATGTCAGATCAAAGACTACCAAGATTCAGTCTTTAAGGAGTTAAAAACTCATGAAAAAGATGGGTCTTCAGTGTTGTGCAGTGAAGGCAGACATCTTTCAAAATATAGTTAAACCAGACAAAGCAGATGTGGAGTAAGTTGGGGTTTAGTATTTTACCTAATAATGTAAAAGTACGTAAGCAAAAATAAGGTACTAAAAGTACTGATGTAGTAATGTATAGAACTTTGGTGGACTATTTAATCAGGCAACATCCATCTAAAATACCCAATGAACTTTAAAAGCCAGAGATTTGAACAAAAGCAGTACAGATATATCAACCAACAAAATGTCATGAAAATAAAATAAGAATTTATCAAAATGTCAGTATCTAAAATGTTAAAATTTAGTTTCCACTGCTCACAAATAGAATAAAGTAAAAGTAATATTTGCAAATAGTCAGAAAAGTGCAACTCCATTCAAATTTAAACGTCTTAACTGAGTCAAAAAGAGTTATTGTCCCACTCTGCATTATGCACATTATTGCAGATCCAAGCTAAGTTAGCTTGTGGCTGTTCATAAGTAAGCTGCTCTATGTGGAATACTGTAACCTCCTTAATAATCTAACTGTCTGTACACTCAGTATTGCAATGCTGAGTGCGTCTGATTAGTTTGAGACCTGAGACTCTTTCTGTTTATCTGAACTGCTAAGGATCCATATCCACAATATAACACTTGTCCCAAGGCCCAGTGGAATTCATTAAAAGTGCACCGGTTTCACTGTGACTTCCTGTCTTCTGCCTCTTTGTGTCTGGTGTTTGGGTACTGCTGTATCCCCATATGAGTAGTTTCACAGGAAAATGGAAAATGGCTCATATTTCCACTGTGCCATTTACACCTTGATGTTAGCAAGCCTCTGTCTCCATCTCTAAGGACCTGACAGTCAATCTAGTCCCAATTAGGATACATGAACAATTTCTCAGAAGATGCACTGTCCCCAGGACAGTTTTTCTCAAACAATCAAACAAATAAATAAATGAATATCCATTTTTTTATATTTAAAAATCCAATTTATACAATTTTCCGATTACAAAGAGATGAGACATACAGGGGTTGGACAATGAAACTGAAACACCTGGTTTTAGATCACAATAATGTATTAGTATGGTGTACTAGGACCTCCTTTTGTGGCCAATACAGCATCAATTCGTCTTGGGAATGACATTTTTAGGATTCAATCCGGGTTAGCACCTGAACATCCCTTTCAGACAGCTTCCTCTTGTGTCCACAGTTAATCCTGTTGGATGTGGTTGGTCCTTCTGGATACCGTGGCTCTTGATACGTCACAAAGACTTGCTGTCTTGGTCACAGATGAGCCAGCAAGACGTGCACCAACAATTTTCCTCTTTTGAACTCTGGTACGTCACCCATAATGTTGCAATATTTTGAGCAAAACTGTGCTCTTACCTGCTAATTGATCCTTCACACTCTGCTCTTACTGCTGCAATATGCAATTAATGAAGATTGGCCACCAGGCTGCTCTAATTTAGCCATGAAACCTCCCACACTAAGATGACAGGTGTTTCAGTTTCATTGTCCAACCCCTGTATTTGCTTATGTGGTTGTGCACTGGAAGTCAATAGTCAACCCCAACCACTGGCATAATTCCCTCCATATGATTTTTTTAAACTATTATCATTTTAAAAATCGGACATTATAATTGGCTTCTTTGCATGCTATTTTAAATTACACATGCTCCCACGTGAATTGCCAGTTTGCAACACCCTTCAACCATGCATCATTGTCACATGAAGAGAGCAGGAGGTGGACGTAACACAGGTAATGATTTAGTAACAACAAAACAAACCAAAATACAAAGTAAATGAAACACCATCTAAAACAAGAAAAACAGACTGAAAGACCAAACAGACAAAACTAAACCAACAAAACAGACATCACAGCACATGTGCTGGCAGAGAACATATAGATGTACACACACACTCAAAGACACCTGGAGAAGATAACAAGAGAGCTGGGCTTACCTTGTAACTAACCAGCTTGACTTTTTTTTTTTGCAGTTGTTGTTTCTTTTTGCTTCTAAGCTTCACTTTTGTGAATAAATCTTCAAAAAAAAACTCATTTTTTTCATAGATATGTACATGTTTTTGCATGTTCCTCATCACGGCCATTTTTATACATTCTGTGATCTCTTTGGGATTCACCATGAGCTCCTTTCCACTAGGGATCACTATTGGCAAACACTCATAACCCAGTCTTTCATACTACTTGAAGAAGAATTGAGAAAGCTACTTTAACTGTTATGGAGATTAGAAAATGATTTATTGAATGGAAACTCATCCAGATGTGGTAAGAATTTCAAGGGTATGGCAAGGGTAAAGGTTAGGGTTAAGTTAGGTTTAGGTTTAGGTGTAGGTGCAGGGGCAGATATATCAATTACAGTAGTTGCTTTGAAACTCAGTTTCAAAGTTCAAATCATTTCATTTCTGCATGTCTATAATGTATGCATATGCACAAGGGTCAGAATACATGTACTACATATTTTACAACAACTGGTCTTTTATTCATATATACGTGTGAGTTCCTTGATATGTGTCCCATACTGATGTATGCATATATGTACTAATGTACATGTATTGGCCTGCTTGTAGAGCTGTGCACGTTAGCCAAATATGAAGGTTATGCATATTCCTCAGAACCTGTGACATACATATTTTTATATCTCTATAAGTTTCAAAATACTATTCTATAATACCTGTATAATAACGATGCTGAGATTTTCATTGGGAGTGACGAGGATGGACAAGATTAGAAATGAGCAGATCAGAGGGACAGTGAAGGTGGAGCAGTTTGGAGATAAAGCCAGAGAGGCCAGCTTGAGATGGTTTGGACATGTGTTGAGGAGGAATAGAGGATATATTGGAGATGGAGAAGAGGAAGACCTCAGAGAAGATTTATGGATGTAGTGAAGGTGGACATGGAGATGGTTGGTGTAACAGTAGAGGAGGCAGGGGATAGGGCAAGATGGAGGCAGATGATCCCCTGTGGCGACCCCTAAAGGGAGCAGCTGAGAGAAGAAGAATACCTGTATGATAATTGTGAGGAAGTAGGGTACTTAGACTGGGGGTGTCAAAGTGTACTTCCTGGGTAGTGTAGGGCGAGTAGTCAGAGGTACCCACAAATGGAACAGAGGGAAAATCTCCAGGTAGGCCACCGGTTTACAAACAGACATTTACATTGCACAAATAAAGATAAAGAAAATAATAATAATCAGAATAATCAGAATAATCAGAATAATCAGAATAATCAGAATAATCAGAATAATCACTACTTCAGTGACCAATGATTGCAACCTCACCTTGGCAAAATCGCTACTCCCCCTCACTCTCACTCAGAGCAGGTATATATACTAGTAGCCCCTCCCCCTGGGTTCTACCAATATCAGCACAGGTGAAGTACTTGAAACAATATAAGATAATTGTTGATACACAGTTAAATACAATATATATCACCAAATGAGTACACTTCACCACACCGATTCTTCAAGTCATGTTTAAACAAACAAACACTGTGAGTATTAAGACATTCATTGTTAGACCTTCTTCAAGTCCAATGTCCCCTCTCCTTAAAACAGAGGTGGATCGACCCAGGTGAGTAAAAGCTCAGAGCTCAGTCTCTTTACTCTTTTGGGCCTGGTAAGCTGTGGACAACACAGGTGAGTACAGGTATGTGGGTGACTTAAGTGAAGGTAACGTGCATGCAGAAGCTCACATCATTACAATAATAGTTTTCATAATTTGCAAATTCAGTGTACATAATGTGTTTCCAATATTTCATCATTTTTAATCATTTGCCATGTTAAAGCTATAAATAATTAACATTATTACTCTTTATTATTGCAAAGATCAGTTTATATGGCCCAGTACTTGGGCCACTGCCCAAAAAGTCTATCAATAAATACCCAAACATTTCTCTCAGCCAACATCCAGGTCAGAGTGTGGCCTACTGTGATCTAAAAATACAAACCCTGTTCACTTGAGTCCATGGTATCATATGTGTCACCCTTTGAAATATGCAAAAAAGTTCCTTACAGCACTTCTCTTCACTTGATGTCATGAAGTCCCTAAGTGACATATACTAAATGTGTATGAAGTGTGACCTCTTTTACAAAATGCAGTGTTTGGTTAAAGCTTGAGACAAAATCAGGTCATTTATAAAGTGATTTTTTTTGTTTCTAAATATCTGTTCTGAACCATTTAACAATTCAACTTTTTAATAAAGTGTCACATTACATTTAACCAGTTCTGACTCCGTTGCTAGAACAAAATGATGAAAGTTAAAAATGATTGTGCCATACACCAATCAGTGATAACATTATGATCTGACACAGCAGTGCTGCTGGAGTGTTTAAACACTGTGTACATGCACTGGCCACTCTATTAGACACTCTTAACTAGTTGGACCACCTTGTCATCTGTTTCTGCACAGTTTTTGCGTTGGTCATCCTCTAGTCCTTGATCAGTGCATACAGGATGCTGTTGGTTGGATATTTCTGGTTGGTGGATTATTCTCAGTCCAGCAGTGACAGTACAATGTTTAAAAAATCCAGCAACACTGCTGTGTCTGATCCACTTGTACCAGCACCACACACGTTAATACACCACCATCATCTCAGTATCACTGCAGTGCTGAGAATGACCCACCACTCAAGTAATACCTGCTCTGTGGTCCTATGGGATCCTGACCCAAACAAGAGATGAAACCATTTCTGATTGACTTACTGTTTTCATATTCATTTCATATTATCATTAAAGATGTGTATTTAATGGTTAATGTTAAATCACATAAACTAAAGATTACCACTGTGCAATGTCAAAGCTTTTATTTATAAAATATCATCCAGGCCTGTTTCTGTACATGGACACACTAAAAAGAAACCGAATGACTGTGTTAAATAAAACGTTAGGCTTGATCTATGATTTATGATTATTGCGTCTCCTTCCCTCCATATACAATGACTGAGCAATGAGCTTGAAGGAAAGTATCTAAGACTTTTCACAGGACTGAGGTGGCAAATTAGAGTGTTTTTGCTTGTGATTTCACTGTATGTGTGTCCAGAGTAAATGCCTTTTGAGCCTGCACATATTTCCCCCACAGTTTTCTTCATTTGGAAAAGTTGGAAAGTGGCTCGGTTTCAGCATATTAAATGCACTGATTCTACTGACGTGGTCTTTCTTTATCAGTGAGGCGGCAGAGGGAAGCTCCATGCCTCAGCACTAAGCTGCTATTATCACACACAGCTCTTTCCTCTAGCACTGCAAAAGATAATGAAGCTTTACTGACATGAATAGGACCCCCTGCTTCACCATCCAGAGCAATTCAGCTGGAGCACCACAAATAATACACACTCCAGTCTGTCACCATGTTCAGTAATAATAATAATAATAATAATAATAATAATAATAATTGTGTTTTACAGTATATTTGCATAGTTAAAAATAACAAATACTTATAAATATTTGTTTTACAGTTAAATTTTTCACATTCTTGTGAATATTACATTTTGTGTAAAAGGCTTGAAGATGTTTAAGTTGGATTGTTGCATCTGACTGTAATACAAACCCAAAGCATGATCAGGTCCAGCCCCATGCTTAACTCTTTGATGCACAACATTCATTTTATATACCTTTGCAATAATTTAGTTTAATCATTCAATCAACCGTTCTTATTTTATTTTCTTTCATACTTTTGAATAAAAACCTAAACCTAGTGCCATTAGTAACATGCTAAGCCTGGTTTGGGAGTGATCGAGATGTTGCTCCCTATTACAAGTCTGTGGAGAACCACAGTGGATCTTGAAGGTGTTATTTTAAGGTAAAATATTGTTTTAAATCACCAGAGTTAGTTGGTAAATGTGATTTCTGTGCACAGAGCACTATGACATCCAAGGCTTGACATCCACTGAGGGTTTCAGATACAGCCACAGACAGAGCCTTACACTAATGTCTGGAGCTTTTCATCTTCTTGTCATGAAAAAAATCACTGACAAGTAACACTGAGGGTTTTTGCTCAACTTCAATCCCCAGAGCTTGAAGGCATAGACAGCGAGAAAAGACTACAACTGGCAGAGGAGCAAATAAAGAGACAGCCCTTTTCAGTGTTACAGCTTTATGGATGTATGAATTAGCTCACCTTTTCTATGGTTTGATAGTTTCTTGTTAGAATGCTGGAGGATGTGGTTTCACACTGCAAGAGTATTTGCATATTGACATTAGCTGAGCACTCTATATGCATATCTAGACAGAAGGTTATTTTGCCGTTCGTAAATTGCTCCTCTTTTAGATGGTGTTTTACTTCATCACTCTGTGGAACAGAGGTACGGTAATCAAATCAGCAACATTAGCCCATTTTCCTTCTATGCGATGGAGCAAAACTGCCATTTCTAAGATGTCCTCGCACTGATGAAATGCTAATGGAATAGTCGTTCCACCTGGAAACGCGTGGCCATGTCACATTGTGCTGATTTCCGTTTACAGCATGGTAATGAATGAAATTACTGCCTATTCAGCTGAGCTCCATAATTGAACTGAAGGAAATGACAACAGTGCTTCTTAATTGCTTGCGTCACACAGAGCAGAGAAGCTGAGAGTTCTTTGCCAGTAGAGGTTAAGGAGGAGTTTTCCCAAGGTACTACATGCTGTCATGACTGGACTCATCACGCAAACTTCCCAGATGCCTGGGCAGGTGGGGTGAAACGGTGCAGGTGCTTACAGCCACAGTAGACACACCTTTACCAGCCCTTGATTTGACAGCTGCTTTGGTATGTGAATACTGAAGCAGGAGTTACCTGCAGTAATAAAAAAAGCAAAGTCTTGTGTGCACAGCAACAGAATGACTGCAAAATATATGCATAATTTCCCTTTTATAACATATCAAGTCCATTTACATTCACCCAATAATGTACTCTTGGATTTCTGCAGTTAATGTGATTATTCACTACTTTGTAACCAGCCAAAAAACTCAACAGAAGAATGTAAATTAGGTGGGAGGAAGGTGGGGTCCATCCGGTTTTACACCTCTGGTGTGAACATCCACTGATCGGGCATGCTTATCCACTGATCAGGGCCAGCTGCAGCTTGTCCGTGACCACTTCAGAAATAAAAATAACTGCAGAAAAATGAGCAAGATAGGAATATTAAGTAAACACACTTAAAGGGAGAAGGCTTTTAGCTCAGTAATTGGATTACTCAGTGCATGTATACTCATCAGCCGAAGTTCTCTCAGATTTCTCAGTTTGTGCATGAGTGAAAAAAGACTGTGGCACTGGAAATAAGGAAGCAGCATCTAACGCAGCCCTTCTGATATGCCAACTGAACACTATTGGAGCAATGCTGAAAGCCACCGTGACTAAAATGAAGGGTTTAAAGATTTTTTATCTTCTAGATGATGTGTGCTCGTATTGTGGCTCCATGTATGTAAAAAGTCTGGGATTTACGTGATTTATGTCACATCTTATTCTGTGAGATTATTGACAGGTTGCAATGCAGAAACCGGACTACTGTCTGACTCGTGTAGTTGGATCTGCAGATTTCTGATAACTGAATTGTATGTAAACATATTGATTACTCGGATTACTAATAAAATCAGATTTGCTGCAGTTATTGGATTACTGAGTGCATGTAAATGAACTCATTGATTCTGAAGAAAGTGAATTTTATATACTTTGAAATATTGCTTGCTAATAGTTATGAAAAATGGATATACAGGCTTTGATATGTACGGGGGGGTTTACCAGTAACAGGGACATGAGCCTGTAAGGCTCACTGATGCATGTAGGGTATAAAAGGCTAGCTTGCTGGTGTGATCCTAAAGAAAACCATGTTTTGTGGAGCCCATGCCTTGACGAGAGCTATTTTAGTGGAATGTAGGAGACTTACACTATCTTATGTAAGTAGTTTTAATGTTATGACAGATTGTCTCATGTCCCCCAGTTCCCTTAATAACTGTGCACTTCATCTGGTGTGACCTTTGCACTATATATGCATATCAATACTCTCAAAAATAATGGTGCTTGAAATGGTAAATTGTAGCGATGCAATGGAGCAACCACTTTTAGTTCCAGAAAAATGTGTAGTGTGAGGTAGATTGACTGATTGACTGATTGACTGATTGACTGATATATACTTTATTGATCCCTTAGAGGGGAATTCATATAATAGAGGTGAGTGAGAGGTGTGAAGACTCAAGTGAAGGTTCTTTAGACCTATGAAAATGCTTTTCACACTCATATTTATTATAAAACATAGTTGTTTATGGAAGCATCATTTGAGGCACTTTGAGAAGTAGAAGGGAAGTGATGAGAAGTGATGTTCTTTGAAAGAGTCTTGATCATTGCATGTAACTAAGTTCCACACAGATGTACAAATACACACACAGCTTGTCTAGTTCTTGTAGAGACAAATTACCAATAAAATAATACTCTCTGGAGCAAATAAACAACTTATTGGCACCATGGCAAAATGGCACCATGCCACCCCCATACTTTTTGGATGAGTTGTGGGGTTGGGGATGAGGTGGAGTGATAATAATCCAACGTCCTGACCTCACCAGTGCTCTTGCTACTGAATGCAATCAGATCCTGAAGTAGGCAGCTGTTCCTTGGACAATAGACAAAAGCAGGATGAACTCTTTGTTTAATATCACAGGATTTGATGGAAACAGGGCATAGTAGGTGTCCCAATGTTGTTGACAATATAGTGTGGAAACACTTAAACGTTTGTCCAGAAATTGTAGGATTGGATTAGGTTTATTGGGTTTAAGCAATGTTAGGTATGTTGCCAAATAAGCCAAATTTGTCCACTGTGCACTGAATAAAAAGGCCACTTTAAATCTACACAATTTCAATGTGGCAAGTGGTTGTGAATGAATACAGCATGTTACATCGACACAGGTGCTTTCTTGGAGTTCATTACCTGTGGCAAGAATTGTTTTGATATAATACATTTTATTCATTCACAGCCACTCACCACATTTAAATCATGTAAATTCATAGTGTGGGTTTGCTTCTGTGATCCAGGAAATAAGCATTACCTCTCATCATCAAGTGGGTTACAAGCACGATTACTGAAGAGTGAACACAATTCACACACACAATATGCTTGCAAACAGTAATAGACATCAGCAAGTGAATGAGTGCCAGGCATGTCCATCAGAGCAGACACACCATCTGGCAAGACATGAACTATCCTGAGACAAGCTCCAGTGCATCTAACTGACCCAACACATACCAACTCCTCACGCTGTCACTAGTCTGTGGGAGAGAATGGTAGACATGTGTTCCCAATGGAGCTGCAGAGTCTGGCTTCAATGGTGAAGATGTGAAATGTTCTAAAATGCCCAGTTCTTTGAATGATGTGACAAATTGTGATGGAGAACCATGATTGACACTGCAGGGCATAGCTAGTCTAGACTGAATCCTTTTCATACAACAGTTTAGAAGGTCCATTCTGTGGACACAAAAATTGACATTTTATATTTGTGATATTTGGCAGATGCTCTCATCCACAGTCACCTATACTTTAATCATTTAATTAATGAAATATCAATGATGGAGCACAACGTCAATGGAGCACTTTTTTTTGTTTACACTGTAATAGAGACCATATATAAACCTTAACATTCTGACCAACTACTTCTTCCTACATTCACCATGCAGGAGAACTTTATAGTTCTATAGTTGCAAACTGTAGTCAATCAGTTTCTCTGTCTCTCCTTTCACTCTGATCTTCAAGGGTTAGTACCCCACAGAACCACCACAGAGCACTTTCTATGTGGATGGTGGGTCATTCTTAGCATTGCAGTGATACTGACATGGTGATGGTGTGTTGCGCTGGTATGAGCAGATCAGACACAGCAGTGCTGCTGGAGTGTTTAAACCCCTCCATGTCTCTGCTGGACTGATTACCAACCCAAAGTTATGAGAACAGAAACAGATGAGCTTGGGGGGGGGGGTTATACCCCTCTGACCCACACCTGGCATTAGACATAGTACCAATAGATTTATCTGTTCAATAAGTAATACCTTCTCTACAGGGTCTAGACAAGCTGTGCGTGCATGTGCATATGTGTGTTAGTAATGGGTGCAACCTAAAGTAGCGGAAAGTGTATTCATTAGAAGGGGTGTCCGCAAACATTTGAACATATGGTGCATGTTAAGTAGTGTATGTGAAAATGAATAACACATGCACAGAAGTAAAAAATAATTAAAGACTTAAACCCTGCAGCGCTAACAGTGGGAGATTTGGCTTTAGAGAATAAAACAGAAAGCTGTCTCTGCAGTAGGCTGAAATTCGACATGGCTTTTTAGGAATAGTTCAAATAGCAGTATTTACAGAGCCCAAAGCTCACTTTAGCCGTATTTGATATTGGGCTGCTAAAGCGTTTTGAAAGCCAATAAAAGGGAAAGGGGTAAGGATTTAAAGGGGAAAGAACTTCTTTCTAAAACAAAACATGTAGGTAGTCACGGCAGCTTAGAGAGAACAAGGCTGATGCGATCTGTCAAAACACTTTGGGTATTTCCTCTCAGTGGTATTCAGCCACACACCCCCCCCCCCCCCCCCCCCCCCCCCCCCTTTGAACAGTGTACATCTAACCAGAAAAAGTGTTATCTTTTGTTGAGCCCCTTCATGCTATTTATTATGTTGGCACCAGATGTCTCTTGTGAAAAGCAGCCTGAATAAACATTAAGAAATGCCTGGAAAGCCTTGGAGAGGGAGTAGACAACACTGTTCCTGCAGCAAGCCTGCAAAGTCAAGTCTTTGTTTTGGGATTTCAGATCAAGCTTGATGGGTTAGACAGGATACGTTCTCTGTGGGATTGTAAAGGAAACATGCATATGATGTATTCCTTCATACTTGCATATGAAGGGACATACTTGCACCTGCTTGTGTAGGCATGCTATAAAATCAAAGGCTCTCGCTTCTTTATTTTAATTAAATTGGTCAGTGTGGGATCTCTATGTGGCCTTACTCACTTCTTTCTGTTTTAATCATTTTTCAGGTATTGAAAAATAGAGGTGCAGAAATAATCATTTCCACCCACCACTAGTGGGTACTAAGGTTGGCATACTAGGCACAATGGGGTGATCATGCTTGATATTAAAATTTTGTTGGGCTTGGCCACAAGGGGGAAGCACATATTCCAGGGCTGGATGTCATGGCCTATTACAATAGTTCCCTATCCCATGTCTAGGGAGGCCATGCAATAAATCATGGTTCATGAATTCCAGTTCTGGATGGTTGGTTTTCAGTGCAGTTTGGATCAACTCTTCACTTAAATGGCAAACTTTGTTTGCTTAGGCAGGAAAATGCCCAAACCTTGACGGTCTGTGGCCAACCAGGACCAGACGACAGATTTTTGATTTACTTTCTCGATAGTGCTCTGAGACGTAATTCAATTCATAGGTTATTAATCATTTCTCATCATTATCAAGACCTTAATGAGCCAATGACAGGCAAACCTGCACAGTTCTAGCAGGATAGAGTTGAGGTCCATTCATACATGGAACAACACCTATCATCTGCACTATTATAGAGACCCATTCATTCTTCTTAAACATAGTCACATGTTGCCATGACATGCCTATGGAAAAGAACTCCTTAACCATGCATGACAGAACTGAAAGCTTTGCCAGATTTAGGCAAACTCCAAATGCTTTGGACAAACTGTCTTTTAGACATCAGGCTATAATTTCATCCCACTTTAACAATAAAGAATATCTGTAATATTTAATTTATCCAGTGTCAAATTATAGAAAATGGCGATGATTCCAAAGTTTGAACAGTGACTCTAGACATTGCAATGGTGATTCTAAAGGTTTGAATGGTGATTTCGACAGTGCTTCCAAGTGTTTAATTGTGATTTCAAACATTTTAATATAGTGCATTGTGCTGTAACCTAAACTAAAGTTGTTGGGGTTTTTTTGTGCCACACTAGACTGTTGAAGCTGGGTTGAAGCAACTAATGCAGCTTCTGCTGCCATCATATAATATTCAAACAGTATCATGTATATTCATTATGTTCATTAATCTGCATGCGTGTGGAGTGATACATAGACATATGGGAAGCTGCACTTTCTCCCAAGGTTGAAAGCATCAGTGATACATGTATCTAATTACAGCACATCCAATTAAGCTCTCAACACTTTGCTAAATTGCATGTAGTAAGTCATCCATGAGACAGGATTAGTTTTCCTCTTTCTCAAGTGAAGTGGCAGACAACTATATAGTCGCTAATCAACGTTTTATGAATAAGGCATCACAGGTAGAACTCTGTAGCTCTCATGTTCAATCTGTAATCTTGAATTCATCCACAGTACCAAAAAACAAGGAAATGAATATTATACAGTTATGTCCATAAATATTTGGACAGTGACACAATCTTCAGGATTTGGGCTCTGCATGCCACCTCATTGTATTTTAAATGAAACAACTGAGATACGATTAAACAATTAAAGTGTTGACTTTTAGGTTTAATTCAAAAGGTTGAAAAAAAATACAAAGACTCTTCATTTCAGGGTCTCAAATGTATTTGGACAATTATCTCAATCTGTTTCATAAGCTGTGTAGGCTGTTCCCTCATTACTCCATCATTCATTTAGCAGGATAAAGGTACTGGAGTTGATTCCATTTGGAAACTGTTGCTGTGAACCTATAAAATGCAGTCAAAGGAGCTCTGAATGGAAGTGAAACAGACCATCATTAAGAAGAACAAAAGAAGAAATCCCTTTGAGAGACAGCTGAATGTTAGGAGCCAAGTCAACAGTTTTGTACATTCTGGGGGGAAAAAGAGCACACTGGTGAGTTTGGGAACTCAAAAAGTCCTGGATGTCTATGGAAGACAACAGTGGCCGATAATCGCAAATTCCTTTCCATTGTCAACATCCATCCAAGAGAAGAACATTCTCCAGGAAGTAGGTGTATCAGAATCTTAGTCTACCATGGGAGCAAATACAGAGGCTTCACCACAAGATGCAAACCATTAATCATCCTAAAAATAAAACAGCCAGATTGGATTTTGCTAAAAATATCTAAAGAAGCGAGCCCAGTTCTGGAACAGCATTCTTTGGACAGATGAAACTGAGATCAACCTATATGACTATGATGGGGAGAAGTAGAAGGAGAAGGAGGAGGAGGAGGAGAAGAAGGCATGGAATGGCTCATGTTTCAAAGCACACCACATCCTCTGTAAAACATGGTGGAGACAGTGTGATGGCAAGTGCATGCATGGCTTCCAGTGGCACTGAGTCACTATTGTTTATTGATGTGACAGAATCAGCTGCTTGAATTCTGAAGTGTACAGGGATATTCTTTCAGCTCAGATTCAATCAAATGCAGCAAGGATTATTGGATGGTTACAAATGGAATATGACACATATGACACACACTGTGAAAGCGACCCAAGAGTTTTTTAAGGCAAATAAGTTGAATATTCTGCTTCGGCAGAGTCAGTCGCCAGATCTCAACCTGATCAAGCTCAGATAATCATAAAGATTGTGTCGCTGTCCAAATATTACGACTCAACACATATACATACGTTATATGTGTTAAGAGAAGAAATATATAAGAGAATGATGCAACAACCAAACATTACCAAAAAAAATATATCAGTTCTCAAATGATGATTGAAATTGTTTGAATGGTGGTTCTAAATGTTTGAATAATGATTATAAACATTTCAATGTGATTCCAAATGTATAAATTATGATTAAGGTATCACAAGTAGACCTCTGTAGCTCTCTGTCTTAAACCTTTAAATAATACACAGTGACAAATGAGAGATAAATACTTTTGTAGACTCAAACCATATGACATCCTGTTCAAATGAAAACTAAATGGTTGCTTGACACAAATTATAGTAAATGGGTTTGTATGGAACACATTCTTTCTGAATTTAGTAGAGTCAGTATGTTAATTACTATAAAGGCGTTGAATCAGTCTGCCCTAGAGGCAGTGCTGCCTGTTACCTGGTAGGACAGGTTTGTTTGACTTCTGAAATCCCTCCAAAAATTCTCCGATGAGACGTTCTTCTACTTGAGACACTTCTTGTTGAGAGAGAAAATCACGATAAGGAAAATCATTTTTTTCACCCACACAGAAGTGTTTTTAATCAGTCTGCTGTGAAATAGATCAGAGAATCAAAGCAGACTCTGGACTATCTCCAAAAATGCATTATCTAAAATGAATGATTGATTGCTTCCCTTTTTTCTGCTACAAGGGTTACATTTGTAAATGATGGTGGAACATCTGCAATGTGATTACAGCTGTTCTGCTTACTGCCCTTCATCTTAAACCCATTCACGGAGCAATGAGCATAATAAATAAAGCAGTTGAGCATGTATCTCATGTTGCTCCCGCCTCCCTTCAATTGGGTGCAGCAGGCCATTAAACATGGCTTCAAATAAACCATCTTCCTTTCAAGTTGACCATTTCCAGAAAAGTTCTTGAGGCCAAATAAAATTGAGCATGTAAAGAGCGTGCAGTTTTTCATGGCGCTTCACTTGTTTGAGTGTTTTGCTGCAGTGAGAGAGTTTAATCCTGTGCTAATGGTCTTTTTGAGTGATAGTGGGCCACAGCAAGAGACACATACTGAGGGCATTCTTTAGTGAGTGACAAAACCGTCCAACATGAAGCACTGCAGAAGCATCTGCTCCATGTTCTTTATGCCAGGGTTTCTCAACCCTAGTCTTGAGGCACCCCTGCCCTGTACATATTAATGCTTTCTCTGCTCCCACCAAACTTGAATGCCAGGTTCCATCCAACAAACAATACTGACACACACACACACACACACACACACACACAGACACAGTGACGTATTATGTAATTTGATTGTTAATGCTTGAATATGGACGTGTATTATTGTTTGAGCAATGAGCTGTGTTTTCTGAGTTTCATCATGTGATTCCTTTGATTCATCACTGTAATATTTGAGTTTTGTTTGATTTTCATTGATTGTTTTCAGATAAGGCAACATTATGTAGAAATTTTACCTTAAAAAAACAGCTTGAAAATCATGATACCATGGGGAGATTGGCATTTCTGTCATTACCACTTTGGACTGGAATGCAAAATGTGGAAATTGGTACAGTTGGGAAATGTAATTTGCACTTAAAGCAGTCTTTCCCAACCCTTTTCCTGGATGCACACCTGCGCTACACATTTTAGCTTTAACACACCCCTTGCAATTCTGAAGGACTTGTTAATGATCTGATTAGAGCAGGTGTACCTCCAGAAACAGGGTGGGGAAACACTGCCCTAAAGAACAGACTTCAAGAACTAGTTAAAGCAGGGAAAGAAGCATGTGGACTGTCACAACACATATAATAATACTGTATTTTAAACCAATATGACATGGGTTACACAGCATTACACAAATATCATGAGCATTGTCCTGTCTACTTCATCAAAGTTACATAGTGCAGTTAGCAGCATACTGAACCCAGAGTAGCCATGATATAGACACTTTTCTCACAATGATTTTTGAAGCTGCACCAAACATGAATATCCTTCAGCTCATAAATATCAACTGCAAACCTATAAGGAAAACTTGTGCATTTGTCAGGTGACAGGTCATTAGTCCTTTTTTTCAATTGCACCTACCATATAGGAGCATTTGCAGATAGTGTACAAAGAAGCTCAGCATATTTTGCTGCTGGGGAAACCTAGACATTGAGAAGATGTCTAAAAACATTTGGACACATTGTATATTTTTGGGTAATGGGCCAAACTCAGCAACACACACTGGCACGATTGTCTATGCACAATAGTGGTATGAGTGTAGGAAGCATTTCAGTGTTGCTAAGGTTTTGACATTTTGACACTGAAATGTTATAAAGCCCGACTGCCTTACCTGTTGATGTCACCACTGTGCTGAGAATAGGCCACCACCCAAACCATCTCTGCAGAGAGGTGGTCAAAGGATTGTCATTTTCCATTGATGGACAGAGTAGAGGGAGTTGATATGTTGGACAGCAAGAAATGGGCTACAACCAGCCTCTAAATGCAATTGGCTTTTTTATCATCATGCAATTTTGCTGTTAGTTTACAAAATGTAAATATTTGATATTTATATTAAATATAAATAATTTTTCTTCCCACATTTTAACTTTGACTCTTCTTAGAGTTCACTGCAGCTCCAAAAAAAAATGTATACAGACACACACACACACAAATACTTCACGACTCAAGTCTTACTCTGGGCTGATGTGGCTCCTTGCTGAGGTGTTTGAGTAATGAGGATTGCTGCTTACTTAAGCCCTACTGTTGCTGCCATGGTCAGTCTGGCACGTTTGAATATGTCAGGCTGGACTCCCACTGAGGGACATGTCTGTGGGGAGGCCATCCAAACAGCTCTGCTGTGATAAGGGACTCGGAGCAGCTCGGGGCTGCTGGAGATGCGGGGACAGCCAAGCGCCACATAAAGAGCATGCAGGGCTTTATGCTGCTCAGCCCTGCAAACCTCCTGCTGCTACTTTGATATTAGCTCTTGAAGAGTTCTTCAGCATCTAACACTGCCCTGAAATCTCTGAGAAACCGAGCCCTGCATGGCAGTAGGTCAGGTGTTATATTTGCAACAAACTCTGTTAAAAAGGAAATGAAACAGACATGCAGTTGTGCACACAGAGCTGGTGTTATCTCTACAGAAAAACACTGCTGAGAAAATTTGAGTTTTCAGAGTGGTCCATCACCCTGTACCTTTTTCATGAGCTGGAGTGGGGTTTGTGATCCAGTACTTATCCAACATCAGTTCCTGATCTCTTTAATACTCGTCAGTGAATGCAATCAAATACTCAGAGTAATGTTAAACTACTGTTAAGCCTAGACAAGAGTAGAGGGGTAGGGGGCGCTTTGACGCATTTCCTGAAACATTCCACCATCATAAGGTTTCATGGGTTCATTCCACAAGGGTTCATATTTCCGAATCAAATAAATCCACCCAAGAGTACAGTCAGCATCACTAGTCTACATTGGATTTGTTGTAAAGCTGCAGATTTGTTTACAGCTGTGCTCTTTTAACCATGAATGCCGTTGTTATTTGAAATTAAATTAAGAAAAATATTTAAATAGAAAATTTGGTTGGTTGGTGAAGCTCATTGTCCCAGATGAACTCATAAGTCTAGTATAAGTATATAATATAAGTTAAATTTGATGTGAAGTGTAAATTTACCAGCTGTGATTGGTTACTCGAAACGAAGGCTATAAGTTTATTGATTTATGCACATGAAAGTAACACAATTTATTAAATATTTTGTCATGTGTTCTGATTACCAAGACTTTTTCAACACATGTCTGGGACAAATGAAGACAACTGTCCTCATCATTTCATCACTGTCAGTGAAAAACCTCTTCAAACACATCCAAAATGGAGACTGAGTTGATTTTGAATTGAAGTTAATGTGAAAACAAAAGAGTAATTGGAACATTTGGGAGCATTTGGAGCGTTTCCTTTCATCCATTCATTATTAAATTCTGATACAATATAAAGAACCACGGCCAGATTCACATTATGGAGAAAACTTAAAATAGACAAAAACTGAGAGACATAGTTTTCATTGGACAGCAATGATTTGCACAACTATGACACAACATTAGAATAATGTGATTGAGATTTGTGTTGAGTGAATGCACTGTTAATCTGGAGTTTCAGTAACAGTTTCAGCCACAATCACTTGCATTTGAAGTTTGTGCCAAAGCGTTTGAAAATCTGGAATAGCACTTGAGAAATTCTTCAGCAAACAGAAAAAAAACACTTTTGGGAATCTCCAGAAAAGCCCATGTTCGGAACAGCCAAGTCTTCATTATCTAAACATAAAAGAATCAGTTTTGCCCTCAGCAGGTCAGTCCATCAGACTCTGGCTGGTCAATGTCTGTGATTGGGAGAACTGTTCTGACTGCTCTATTTAAATATTGAAGCTAAGGGAAAATCAAAGAGAGAAAGAAGGTTAAACATTCATATGGCTACATTCTGATTCTGACCAGTGAGGTGGGTCGATGTCTGTTTAAAGAGTCAGATCCCCCAGTCTCTTGATCTGCCGTGAGTCTGTTTTATTACAGAGGATAAGCTAGCATGAGGTCATGGCATCCTTCTTCTCCAAAGCCCAGAAACACAGCAAGAATTAGCTTGTGTTTGTATCACAGGGCTGACCTTTTACTGTGGATCTCTTACAAACATCTGCAGTATGTTTGCCAACAGGCCACAGTCTCAATAACAAAGATTCTCTGTAGTTACAAGAAACGATTTGGCTTATTGCAATAGCAGAACCCCTTTAGTGCTACATAGAACCATTTTTAAGGTTATTGAAATGACTGCGCTGGATGCCCTGTTGCTGGTTGTAATCAGTTTTCTCCAGATCTCAAGTCAAGACAGTAAATCAGTTGTGGGGTTTCAGTGAAATACCTTGAGATGACAGATTTACTTAATAAATGTTTGGTCAAATAAGTCTAATCCTATTTCCCAGTTGCTCCTCCCAACTATTTTATGTTGTTTACTCATAATCTCATCTGCCCTATTTATTTTTGTTATCTGTCCAACACGGCTGAGGTATCAAAACAGATTTAACAATAGTTAACACGTGAGTTGAGCTAGTGAATGAATGTGAGTACATAGAAACAAGCACTTTAACAGAACTGAAATCACTTCACCCCACACTATGAAGTACAGCTCAACCTTTAAAGTGAATTTTGTGTAATAAGGTTATACATCCAATGGTTCTGGACATTGATCTGATTAACACAATTAGAAACATAGCTTTGTTTGGTGTAATTTCATTTTGTTCAAATAATTGTTATTTAATAAATAAATATTTGCTAAAAGTACAGTCATGTCAAATGACAGGTTGGTGTCTTTGCATGTTTCGTCACACTCTGCATGGTTCTGTCACACTGTACACGGAGCAGACGATGAGAGGTGGATGTACTCGTGGGGATTAAAGAGGATTTATTGCGCAATATGCAAACATAGGAAACAAAACGCAGAGCGAAGGCTGACATTCAAACAAAAGACTCACACAGACCAACTGGAAAAAGGATGAAGAATGGGCAGGGTTCCAAATGAGACACAGGTGGGGAAAGGGGCGGGGACAAGACCAAAATAAAGCACAAGTGCCGAGAAAAAAGAGTGATGTGATTGGACGGACAGGGGAGCCAAACAGGACAGATGCATGAGAGTAGGCCCCTCCCTGACATGCAACACTGGAGCAGGTAAGCCAACACTCCCTGGAGCTGGCAAAGAACAGGGACTGGAAAACAAACAGGACAGACATGAACACAAGACTGAAGACAGGACAGGAACTGGGGAGGAATAAAAGATGAGACAGGAGACTTGACAAGAGAGGGGACCTGGGGACCATGGAACAGGGCTGGAAAAACATTAGACAACAGGGGACTGAAACAGGGGAACAGGATCCATGACAGGGGACTGAACTTGGGAAACGCAAGACACAGGAAATGTGAGACTCAACAGGGGACTGGACTTGGGGCGTGACAGGACTGGGTAACGAAATTGGGAGAAACACATTGATGAGGATGGATACAAAAAAGGACCGGAACAAAACCAAAACCAGGGACTGGCATATGTATGGACATAGGCAACATAACAGGAACAGACATGGGAACAAAAACAAAATCAGACTGAGACATTGGCATGGGAGCAGACATTGACAGACTGGGACTTGAGCACAGACATGACACAGACAGGGACACAGGCCTAGAACTGGCTCAAGTCCCTAGAAGCATTCTTGGAAACAGACTGGGCACAGTCCTACGGTCTGACCACAGGATAAACTGTCTGAGTTGATCTAGAGAAAGACACAGCAGGCGCCACCTCAGATGCTGGAACACTGGTGGCAAGTGCTGCATATGATGCCTGAGCAGAGGCGATGGGTGCCACTGAATCTGGAGCTGCGTCTGGTGCCACAGACGCTGGAGCAGATGTTGCTAAGGAGCACGTAGGGAAACCAAACAAAACAGCAGTGACATGAATGGACTGACAGAGGAGCCAAACTGGACAGAAATATGACAGTTGTCAGGGTCTCTCTCTCTCTCTCTCTCTCTCTCTCTCTCTCTCTCTCTCTCTTTCTCTGAAATTTCAAATGTCCAGTGGATTGGGATCTAATTGGGATCTAATCCAGGCATATTTTAATGCATAGTAATGTAATGTACGTTTCTTTCTAAGTCTGAGGGAGTTTTTCTTTTCCACTGTTGCTCACTGACTTGCTCATAAGTGGTTTGGACCCAGATTTCTGTAAAGCTGCTTTGTAACAATGCCATGAATTTGAATGATGTCCAAGCCTTTGTTTATACAACTGTATTAGAGGCACCATAAACATAAAATTATTCATTAAATTTTACAATGGAATGGAGTGAAAAAGTGCAATGTAAAGCATTGAGAATTCAGTCATAATATATCATAAATTGTAAAATGTACATAAATTCTCAAGGCAGCTAACTTGCATTCAAAAAAATGAACACAAACAAATTTCAATACATGTTATAAAGTATAATGCTTTTTATTTTCATTTTATAATTCATCACAGAATTCAAACTGCCATGTACAATATTATTTAAATTTTAAAGCTTTCATTAAGTTTGAATTTAAATAAGAACAAGAACAACTTATTAGTAATTCCAAACTTTTGGACCCATGAAGATCCCCCTTTCAAAGAATGTATTGAACATGAACCTCACAGACAGTGTAGAATACTGAGCTAAGCTTCATTAATGCCTGCTATTTCTTCCTCTTTTTTTTCTTGCTTGATTATTTTGAAAAGAGAGTTGATGTGAATCAGAATCAGAATCAGAAATGCTATGCATCAGATGAACTGTTGGCCGCTGTTAAGGATTACTGTGCAATTACTTTTCGTCACTGTTGCACTGAAAGAAAGACAGAAATAAAGAAGATACAAGTGTGCAGTTCCATCAGTAGAAATCACTGCATAGGTTAAAAAGAGCTCTCTCTCTCTCTCTCTCTCTCTCTCTCTCTCTCTCTCTCTCTCTCTGTCTGTTTATTCCCTCGCTCCCCCTCCTCTCCTCTCTCTCTATTTCTCTGGAGGTTGTGCCGCTAGTTAGGCTTCTGATAAGCACTCCTTTGAGACAGCTCAGGGGCTGAGACAGATGGGTTGGATGTGGCCTAGGCTGCTGCCTTACTCGCTTAATCTCCCAGCTCCACTCAAATGATTCTTTCAGCTGCTGCTTGTATTGATCTAATCACAGGTAACCAAGAATGATTTTATTCCTATAATAACATCACCAGGAATCAGGATCTATCAGTTTCAATGTCATGGTAGTCACTAAATATTAACGCCTAATTGGATAATTTGATTGAATGTTTTTTATGTCTTTCCCATTGCAAAAAAAACCAAAACGCAGCTGGATATAGACTCACAGTCAAGAATGTATTTCCCCCAGTGATAGAATATTGAGTTATCTACTACAAAAAGAGGGAATAGCATTTGTATTGCAAGACATGACTCACACTATGAGTCTCGCCCAAGTGGCTGATCATTTAAAAGAGCCTCAAATGCAGCGATAGTAAAGACAGAAGCGGGAGCTGTGCTGTAGGATAATTATGCTGAAATTACTTTGAGGGCAGAAGGGTGGGAGGATGATTTTACACTGATAGAACCAGAAAGAAGTGAGAAAGAAACAAAACATACTAGATAATGAATTTCCACTATAAAAACATCAGTCTCCGTTGTATAGGCTAGCTATGGCACAAAGAGGGCAGCTGCCTCAAATGCAGAAAATCCTAAAGAAAATGCGTTTAGTTCCACAAAATTGGAGCAAAACCTTCATTTTGAGCCAAAAATATCCAAATGCTCATTTTGTTAGAATACATATTGGGTTTGTTTGATTTGTTGGCTAAGGCAGATTGTGGGTATTTAATGTCTGTAAAAGATATTTCTTATGTCATATGTTCATAATAGGCCATATCTTCTTGAACATAGCATTTTATCTAAAATTTGTATGGGTTTATGGGATTTTTATGCTCCTATTTGATCCAAGTACTTTAATGTTGACTGTGTGTGTGTGTGTGTGTGTGTGTGTGTGTATGTGTGTGTGTGGTGGAACACAATCTGAACTGATATATATATATATATATATATATATATATATATATATATATATATATATATTACAGCCTGATGACTAGTTTGGTTTCTACATCATGTGTATTAGTATTAGTATGAACATCCCAGTCCTGGGATGCAAACGAAGAAGCATTTATATGACAGTTTTGTTTCTTACTAATGGTAATTCAACAGTAAAGATGAAAGGGTAGTGGTAGCCTATATTTTTCCATTTGGATATAATGAACTAGAATATCTTTATCATTGCACAAGTACAAGCAAACTGAGTGAATTTGGTATCATAGACAAAGGGAAAAAAAACAGACAAGCATTTGACTGGATTAAACAGTTATTATATGTTCTGATGTAAAATAGTTCCAGTTCTGTAACCTTCTGAGAAATTCCTCATCGCAGCAGCTGAGAATTATGTCTGTTAATGGCGCCGAGAGGAATGTAGAGAGAGCTCTGCTACAGTGAAACTTAGGATCTGAACAGGATCAGGGATTAAACAGCCTGTAGCAGATCCAATAAACATACCAGCTCTCCTTTACTTTGCATTAAAATGGATGGAGCACTTGCAGTGATGTAAAATGAATTTGTGTCCAGAAGTCTGAATGAAATGGTGTTCTTTTCCATTTCTAACCAACAGAAACTTAAGAATCGACAGTGAGTGATATATCTTGAACTTTCAGAAGTCAGGAGTGATGACTTTACCTTACAAAGCCAGTCCCATCCATGTGAGTGGCTGATGTTACTGTCTGTTGCTAATTATGTTAATGATACACTGGATGTCCAGCTCATGAAGACCTTAACACAGTGTTTCTAACAGTGTTTCACAGACAGCACTAAAACATGCAGGGCAGGTGCCTTCATGACCAGGTTTACAAAACACTGCCTTAACAAAGGCAAAAAAAAGGCTAGCTTGACATTTTTTAGTGTTTGCAATGAGATCTTAGATCTTAGATGATTCTACTTTTCCTGACTGAGGTATCAAGCCTGTAACCCTTTATTACTTAACTGTGCTTTTGCATATTTTCTCCTGTACCTTCATGCATAACTACACTGCTCCATGTTCATTCTCCTTTAGTGCAGTGAGGAGGAGGCTGGGTCTGTTCATGGTGCCACAACCATGGGTCTACAGAGCTGCAGGCTCAGTCTGGCAAGAGCTACAGATCAAAGGAATAAAGAAGCTCAGTCATGCTTGGCTTTGGGCTGCAGGGCATCAGGCACCTGAAACATCTCCTCCATCTCTTGTCCACGCCAGTGGACTCCCTGGCCCCTCACACAAGCCACCCACCATGCAGGGGAGGAAAACTGAAGTCCTTTCAGTTCTGTAACCAACAGCTTCTCTCCCTGATCCTGCTTCAGTATATTGCTGTTTATGCAGTGAAGAATGTAAAGGCCACATGTACAGGCACTGCATATTGCGCCGTGTGCACTTTAAATGGTAGTTTCAGGGATTTATTTCACGATAAAATCAATCAGTAAGGTTACAAAGAGTTGACTGTCTATTAGTTTGAAATGACAGCTACTATATATATATATATATATATATATATATATGAGAGAGAGAGAGAGAGAGAGAGAGAGAGAGAGAGGGTATGTACAGTTAGTGTACTGTACACTATAGTCAGTGTACAGTTTGTACAGTAGTATAGGTTTACTGTCTTCTGAAAACTGATATGTCAATAACTCAACAGCTGGCAACACAAGTGAGTACACCTCACAGTGAATATGTCCAAATTGAGCCCAGTTGTACCATTGTCCCTCCCTGCTGTCATGTGACTCATTAGTGTTACACAGGTATGAATGGGGAGCGGGGCTGTTCATTTGGTTCTTTGGGGACAGTTCTCTCATGTTGGTCACTGGGTTTTCAAAATGGCACCTGGTGGAAGAGAACCCTCTGTGGATGTGAGAAATTGAATTGTTCTCCACAGAGATGGTCTAGGCTATAAAAAGCTTGCCAACTGAAGCTGAGCTACAGCATGGTGGCCAAGGTCATACAGCGGTTTTTCCAGGACAGGTTCCACTTGGAACAGGCCTCGTCAGGGTCGACCAAAGAACCACGTGAGTGCTGCCAGCATTGCTGCAGATTGAAGAAGTTCACATGTCAGTGTGTGGTGTACCAGCTGCACCAACTTCTTGACAACATATCTTGACGATTCCCTTAAGACTATAGTCATCCCTGATACTTGTGTACCTTTTTCCATCACCCTTTTCATTTCCAGTCAACTTTAATATAGCACTCTGAGAACAGCCGGGAGTGACCTTCTCTGGCTCATTCTCCTTGTGGAGGGGGTCGATGATCGTCATCTGGTACTGGTTGTGTGTACTGAACTAAACTTGATATGTATACCTCTTTGTGGCTGGCATCATCCAAATGTTTCTTGGCAAATGTGAGACAGGCCTTTTTGTTTAGTGTGATTTGCACCTTGCCACTTTCCTGCTGATCCCATTCTTATTGTGGCATTGTCTTCACTGACTTCCCTACGGCAAGTGAGGCCTACAGTTATTTACATGTTTGTTTGGTTTCTTCTGTGACCTCATCAGCGAGTCATTAATGCACTCTTGGTGAAATTGTGGCAGCTTGGCTACTCCTGGGAAGCATCACCACTGTTCTTTTCCATTTGTGGATAATTGCTCTCATTGCGGTTCACTGTAGCCACTGAGCTTTAGCAGTGGCTTGTTGCTTTTTGAGATTTCCGATTCTGTTTCTCATTGTCATAACTGAGACTTGGCCAATCTTAACCATTACTCATATACTAATATCATTGAGTGTGAATTATCAGGAAGTAATCCAGCTCAAATACCAGTTTAAATGGCAAATAAGTCTTCAAGTGCATGTTTACTGCCCTGTTCACTTGTACGTGGCCAATCTGCATGCAGATTCCAAATGATCAGTGTAAAGGGGTGGGGCTAATGACATCTGGGCCAAGAGCCAGATATTGAACCATAGAGGAAAATGAGAAGGAAGGGCCTGCTTCCTCTCTATTTATTTATTTATTTATTTATTTATTTATTTATTTATTTATTGCTCAACAGTTTTCACATTCATGAGAAGGAATAATACATCAAAAATAATAAATTGGTCTAGAGTTATAAAGGCAAATTGATTTAGTTACAAGAGGGTGTTTTATGTTTTCACATGGGTGATACAGATTTTCCATAAATTTTTATCTTCAATAAATAGAATAATCACTTAAAATCACATGATGTATTTATTTGTGTTGTCCTTATAGTAAAATGAGTTGGATGACCTAAAACATGTGACACAATTTGCAAGTATACAAGAATACTTTTTTGCAGCATTATAAATATGTAGACACATGTACACAGTAAATGAAAATATTAAATGCATTTTTTTTAAATGTTAAATGTCTGAATGTAATGTAACAAAAAGCTGAATGCCACTCTGTATACTGTCCCCTTATTTCACTCATATGTCCTTCCTAAAGCTGGCAGCATCCCACTTTGTGTTTCATCACAGAGCCCAGAAATGGAAATAAATCTGCTGCCTCATCCAACTGGAAGCCAAGAGCTACATGACTATGGGCACAATGGATTGGAACGGTGCAAAAAATCAGCAAAAATATCTTATCTCAGCAGAGCATGCTTCCTTTAAACCAGCAGCAGTCTTGCGTGAGTGCTGTACTTACCTCTGTGAATACAGGCCTTAATCAGGAGAGGAAATTTAATCTGTTTGGCTGAACATGTCCCCTTTTAATACTGTCAATGAGAGCTAAAAGAAAAGATTTCTCATTTTGAAGAAACACAACACCAATTAATTTTCGATCTCAGTTAATTAAAAATTCAGCCAGTCAACCAGTTTCATCATTTGTTTTTCCAATATGGGACATTGGGAGAGAACACACACACACACACACACACACACACACACACACACACACACACACACACACACACACATTTCAGTTACATTTTGCTATCAAATAGAAATAGAAATGTGATTTTATTACAACACCCAAAAATCTGAATGGGTTTTATTTGATAGTGTTTCTCAACACTACAGGACCAAGGTTATGAAACATTGGGACAGAGTATACAGGCTTTGGGCTGAACCTTTAAATATTTGTATTATTTTCTGAACCCTTAATGTAAATAACTTCATGGGGTCTCCAGTACTGCCACAGTCATTTCTTGATGTTTTGCACTACTAGTCTCAGCTATTCCAGATGATTACAGCTATGAATGAAAAGCCTTGGTGCTGCAGATGAGACAATAGGCTTGTTGTTAATGAAATATTTCAGCACTAGTCAGAATTAAAACAAACAAACAATTAGCTTAAGAGCATGCAACCAATCATGAGCTGGATAAATCATGATATTAAAAAATATGTAATACAATATGTGCAGTCAGTGACTCAGAATGGGGTGTTTTAGTGGACAGCTGTGAGTTGGAGGATCTTGATCCATTCATTAATACTTTAAGGGTATTGTTCATAAAGCCACAAAATGTTTACACTGCATAGAATCACACTCCAATATGGAAAACAATTTGGCCTCATTCATTTTTAATCACATATAACCAAGGGTAGAGACTATGAGAATTGAATTATACTAATAAAATAACAGATGTTGTTTATGTGAAGATTTATGTGAGACAAAATTATTGTGTCTTTTTCCTTCCATTCAAAACATCGTCAAGAATATAAATAAATAAAGAGTTTCATCTAGAGTTAAACAGCAGCATTTAATAATTAAAGTTGTACTAATTACATAACCGGCTAGATGTGCTTGCTACTGTTGTAGTCATACAATATGGATTGTGTGTGACTGCAGGTTATGCAGCTATTTTGAGGAAAACAACAGATCAGGCAAAACAGACATACGGCGATTTCACAGTCAATTCAGTGAAGAAGCCAGTGACCCATTTTAACATGGTACTATAATAGGATGCCGCCAGGAATTCTTCTAAAACACACAGAGATCATTGACATCTTTAATGAGAGAATTACATCAGCGTGCACTCATCTTCATTCTTCACAACGTTGCTAATGAGTCTGTTAATAGTCTGTGATAACACAGGTCAACACAAGTATACTTCATGAGTAGAGTTTGAGTAGTGCATCAGCATCAAGGGAAGGAAAAGAAAATTGTTGAAAAGGCAGCCAGTAATCTTAAGTAAGCCCTAAAACTGAACGATGCTGAGGTCTGGAATCTTGTCTTGAAGTCAGTCAAAAACCGTATCTCCAAAATGACAACTTTACAGGAGAATGGAAAAACCTTTTAACTTTTTAAAGTCAATTTCGTTGAAATTTTTAAAAATGGGAAAACTTTACGTCAGCTTTACTTTATATTATAATTGCAAATAAATAAATAAATAAATAAATAAATAAATAAATAAAAAGATAAAATCTTGCTGCAATGAAAAGCAGTAAGCAATAGATGAAGCAGTAGATGGATCATGAGGGAACCAAGTTTAAAAAGTGCAAATTCCACTCAGGAACAGTAAGCTGTTTGTATATGTAGGTATAGGGAATAGGTATTGGGAATTCTAATTGATTATGAGTATTTCTATGATAAAAGTGGTGTTGGAGTCTCACCCATGCCCCCTCCTCCTTTCCCACGTGTAGAAATAATGGCTCAAACATTTTTATTCTTTATCTCTCACTGTTCTTTATTGTTTTCAGTAACATGCTGGCCTTTCTCTATCTTATTTCAACACATGAAATCAGATGAGGATGGTCAGCATTTTGTGTGTGTGTGTGTGTGTGTGTGTGTGTGTGTGTGTGTGTGTGTGTGTGTGTGTGTGTGTGATATAGAGGTGTGGGTGGGTAGGTAGACAGAGACAGACAGACAGACAGACAGAACGAACATAATATCAGCTCCATTCACCATACAGAATCACTTTTGTAGTTCTATAATTACAGTCTGTAGTCCATCTGTTCCTCTGCATACTTTGTTAGTCTCCTTTCACCCTTTTCTTTAAAAGTCAGGACTCCACAGGACCTCCACAGAGCAGGCAAGTATTAATTGGGTGGTGGGATTCAAAAGTAGTAAATAATTAACTGCACAATTCACTTCAATAATCACAGTTAATCAATCAAATTATTAATAATTGCAATTCTGACTGGAAATTGCATACATGTATGGTGGTCTTTGACTTGCATAAAAATGTAGATTTCACAAACGTCCCATAATATCAGGTTGTCTCAGGGCTTTATAAGCTTGTAAAAAGAAAGCTGTACAACACTGTACAGAGAAAATGTCTGGAAACTAAATGTCATTGCACACTTTACAGCTGGTGCATATTTATACAAACATAATCAATTAAATATAAACCTTTCAGAAATGTACTGCCATCTTTATTATTTGTTAAAGTTGTCCACTTTTCTTAGATAGAACACTTTGTGCAATTTTCCTTTTGTCCTTCTTTGTTGTTCCTGTATTCTGGATTATGGTGTGGGTATCAAAACATTCTGATATTTCCTTTCCTGCTTAGATGAAAAAAATACCTTCATAAATCCATTATCAAACTGCATCAGACTTTAGGAAATGTAATCATAAGTATAAGTGAAAGTATAACGTTCTGATGAACTTTAACAGGCCCTCCTATCCTCACCACTGACTCTGTAATGTCCTCTAAAGCAGGGTTTCTCAACTTGTGGGCTGGGGACAACCAGTGGGCTGTGAAACACTCTCCGGTGGTCTGCTGGCCCATCCTCAGCAGGTGACAGTAGTCTAAAGTGGGCTGGTAACATCACTTCAAATCATAAAAATCTGTGCCAAAAATGACTTGGTATATGTAATCAATCAAATCAGAAATCAAAAAATCAATTGTTCAATATTATATAATCATTAACAAAAATGTGTAAATAACATATGGCAGAAGAATCCAAGCCAAATTAAAGGTTAAATGTCAGTTTAAGACAAAGTGGATGACAAACAATGGAGACATTGTTCCTTAGATAAACAAAAAATCAGCACTATGTCAGATATGACATGTCAGTACATAGATGTCAGACATATTATTGTCATGGGGTCTGACATATAGAGACAGCTTTCTGACAGAATTAAAGATGTCACTAGACATGTCGTCTGATGTTAGTGACACAGCTGCATTTTGTGAGGGACATTTGGGACAGATGCTTTCATAAAGACTTGCTGTTTCTTAAGCTTTTGTTCAGACCCCAATGCTCACATTTTCAGTATCCGCCCTTTAAATCAGTGAAATAGGGTTTTTTTCCCAATTGCAATTTTGTGGGATGTTTTTGACATTTTCCTTTTGTTCACCAATGAATTAGAAATTTTTTTAGAGGAGACAGTCACACATGGTGGATATTATTTTCAGAAGATCCTAGTCTACTCAAATTTGTCTTCAAATGTGATGTACAAATTAAGGGAAAATAATCATTTATATGAACCGTGTTTTTATCAAAAGATTCCTTGGGACTAATTTGTTTGGGATTTTACGTGCTAAAGACACTTTACATCCTGTTGGAAATCCTGTTGGAAATTGATCCTCCAGGGTGTAATGATAAGATGACAAAGATATTTCTAATAAGTTCTTCAAAACCTTATTATAAATTATTATAAACCCAAAAGAAAACAAACAAACAAAAAACAACCCAATGTGAATGCATTTTATTATTTTTTGTTATTTATGTATGTATCAGTTTATCCCTTCTCAATACTTTGATTATAAAATTTGAACATGGTGAGCAAACAGAAACAAGAGCACCTTCATTTAGAACCCAATGGCGGAATCCATAAACTTTTTCTAATCCTCCTCCTTTCCTACTGCTCCTCTCCTACAGGAGGAATGGAGTGAAGGGACTGTTTTTGGAAATGGGACAGCTGATCCCTTTCATATATGATGCTGATTACTACTGAACTGAGCCAATCACAGTGCTCGCTTTCAGCACAACACACACACGCACACACACACACACACACACACACACACACACACACAATACTGATCAGGCAATCACAGATGCTGAATAGAGCTGCACATATATAACATTATATGTGTTAACTGAATTAAACTCCTGTTCATTGCAACGATAGAGTGAACAATATAATCTCACTGTCAGATTTCAAGATGATGGTCAATATCATATTGTTCTTCCTTTACATATATGCTCAGTCTTGTGCAGGTGCAGTATCTGCATAAACAGGCACACACTGTGACATCATTCCAAAATCCTTAAAAGACTTCCTAGGTAGGATACTGTTATGTATCCTCCACTGGAAGCTGCTTCGAATGGGTTTTCAAGCACCGTCTCCCTCTCCTATAGTGTTTGGACAAGCGGCAAGATGGCATCCCAAAATCAGTTTCTGCATCATGGAGGAGAGGACGAAGGGGTTTCTGGATGCAGCCAACATCTGGGTCAGTAGCATCAATAGCCCCGCCCCTCTCACTGATCAGTCAGAGTCTGCATGCAGGTTGAGCATGCACATGTGGACAGAGCAGTAAACATGCACTGGAAGGCTCCGCTGGCATCTAAACTGGGATTTAATTCTGGTGGAAATGAGAGGAATTTGTCTGTTACTTTGCTGATAATTCATCACAGAATTATGAGACTATTTATGCTGATATGTGTATCATGTCTGTAGGTATGGAGGTCCTGAGGTATGGAGCTTTGGACACAACATATAACTGCCCACAAAGTGCAGATCTCGGGTTGTAAGGGTTAATCATTCAGAAGTTTTGTATGGCTGATGAAACTCAGCTTTTACAGGTAACAAATAAAGACACCTTTCGGTCCCAGTCCAACCACGTGAAACAGTTCAGGTGAACTTTTAAACCAGTAAGATCCTTTAACCCCTCATTACTGCCCATTACTCTGGGGCTGTAGGGTGTAGTACACTAGGAGGGGACGCCCTGAATGAAGTGTGCAGTGAGAGAGCTCGGAAGACTTTGTAGTCTTGTTTTCTGTGGGGTAAATCCGGAACCCTGCTGCCCCGCTCAGAGCCAGCATGGCGTTCGACAATCCAGTTTCATAACCTGGAGGGGGCGGAGCCGGTCTCTGTCCCAAAGCGGGCGCTCGTGCCCTAACGAGGGTGCTTGGTGAGTGAGCGGAATTCTACCTTGAACGCTTCGCTACCTTACAACACTCGGACTGGTGGAGCGCCACGACTCCGCCGCGTCCCTGTTTACGACCGTCCGCTTGGTTCGGCGCTGTAGGGGGAATCCAGCTCACTGGCCTAGGAGCTCTAGCTAGGGCGCGAAGTCGCGAATTTGTACGGAACCGGTGGTTTTCTGGAAGCAGGAGCAGCGCTGGAGCGACTGAGCGAGCAGGGAAAGTAGATCAGCGCGCGCTGCGGGGAGGAGGAGAAGGAGGAGGAGGGAGGGAAGGAGGGACGGACGTAGCCGAAGCTGAGCCGAGTCGAGCCCCCCGTGCCTGTCTGCCTGCCTGCGCGGAGGTACGCGCGAGCGCGGAAAACGCACGAGCGCGGAAAACGCACGAGCGCCTGGAGACGAGGAGCGCGCGCGCTTGTGTTCCCGGAGCCGCTCGCGGAGGCGAGTTTGCGGCACTTTGGAGGCTGGCTCCGCTCTCGCGCACTTTTTTTTCTCTCTCTCTCTCTGGTCGGGAGAAGCGCGAAGGTGCCGGACCCGCTGGAAGCTCGCTGATTGTTGGTGCTGAAGCGGCTTAAGGTGGGGCAGAAGAGAGTGGAGCGGGGTTGATCCCTCACTATTTGCCCCCCTGCCTCCGCTTTTCGGCTGAAGCGGGAGGGGAGAAGGAGGTAAAGACGTTTTCCCGTTGGTGTGAATTTGGGGGCGCGCTCCGATCGCCCCCCACTCCGCCCGTAAACCCGCTGTAATCCGCGGCGCTGACCGCCGGGCGCTGACCCCCCCGGCCTGCTGGACCATGGCCGACGACGACGTGCTGTTTGAAGATGTTTACGAGCTGTGTGAGGTCATTGGGAAGTAAGTGGCGAGTTGTTAACACTTGTATGTGTTGCATTGGTGCTGCTGTTCTTTGCTCTCACTTCACTTCATGAACAGCCAGCTCCAGCCGTGACCAGGTCCAGAGCCCCTCCAGCTGCACTGACACTGGAGACAGGACTGAACCCTCTTCACTCTGCAAGCGTGCATCCCTTTCACTGCCTGGAGGCATGGAAGTAGGAGTGACAGGAATGACCTGGTCATGCTGGTCATGCTGGCCATGCTCTGTCCTTTGTGGAGGTGCAGCCTTCAAGTGCAGGTGGCAAGGTCAAGAGCTGTCTCGCTGTGGAAGACTGAGTGGGATGTTGCATTGTGGAGCTTTTGTGCTCCTGACCTGTTATGTGGCTGAAGCAGGGGTCTCGAACTCAAAAGGTGGTGGAAGCTGTTCTGTATTTTACTGTATTTCTGTACAGTTCCGTGCTCAAGATGTTGTTTAGTGGGGTTGGGGAAATCCCCGGTTAGATACACCCCCACAGTCAATAGGAGAACCATTGGATGATCATATGTAGGATTATCTCACCCTGCAATGGACTGCTGTCCTGTGCAAGGGGTCTTGCTGCCTAAGGCCCAGTGGATGCAGGTAAACCCCTGATCCACCACATCTCCGGCCTAAAACAAAGTGGACCAGAAGGTGGTTGGATGGATAGAAACATTTACAATGGGTTTTCCCCTGAGGAATAACCAGTTATCCAAGCAGAAACCATTTAAAGATTTCTGTTATGGTTCTACACAGGCCCATCATTTTACTAAAGAACTCTGAAGGAACCTCAAAAAAGTGTCCTACCAAAACATGTCTGCAATGAGACTTCAGACAGACCACTCTGGGTGACTTTATTAACATCTCAACTACTCAATTGTGCAGGAATTTTGCAAAACTATGGCATTTGCATTTTTAGAGAAGTACATGCTTGCTTTTTCATCATCCAGATCCAGAAAACGAGAACAAAATGTTTGGACAGCTGTCTCAAGGAGAGATGGAGCTGGAAATTTGAGATCCCCGATGTTAAGAGGTGTGAGAAGCATAACGAATTCAGTTTGATCGGATGCAGTAGTTTTTAATTAGGTGTCTGTCTGCTGATCTGAAATGAACTGTTTGACTGTTGCATGTGAACAAACAGTAAGTGCTTTAGGTGCTCTTGTCCTTTCCCGTTACGTTCTGCTAGTCTGAGGTACAAGTCTGGTGACTTTGGAGCATATTGTGACTTAAGGGTGGGCCCACACATGCATCAGCAGGCCCAGAGAGTTGAATACTCGTACAGAAACAAAGCTTTTAGCCCCAGATTGCTTGGCTATTCTGTAAGCACTTACATGCACACAGTTCTGTACTTTACCTGTAGATTGCAGATTGTTAATTTTCCAACCTGCCGAGGAAAACTATTGTCAGTACATACAGGCCTTTTCTGTCCTTCCGGTGCATTTAATGGTATTTTTCGAATCCACAGTTTTTCCTGCTTCTCTGTTTCCCCGTCATTTCCCCTCTCTCACACTTTGAGTCTCAGACGCTCCTTACATCTGTATGCCATTGTATCTTGTTGTCTGGATGGCACTGTGTACTGTCTTGTAGCTTGTCAGTTTCTAGGCATTTATGTCAATGTTAGAAACAGGGGATCTATTAAGCAAGTGCAATGCCACTGCTATCTCCAAGCTCCTTCAGGTTAATAAAGCAGTGTATGTGGGTATCTGTTAATGGTACAGATTGCTAATAAAACACAGGGCAAGCAGCCAAGATGATCTCACAATACTGCTGTACCATGTTTCATTGCCAGAATATGTCTGTTTCTATCATGTTGACACTGCTTCATTATGGATACTAATGAATCAGAAGGGTGTTGCTGTCAAAATAAGATCATTCTAAAGGTGCAACTGCCAGGATGTGATGATGTTGTAGGGCTTTTGCTGTGAACATCTTTCAACACGTTTGTATTTGGATGCTCTACCTTTGGTACCAGTGCTAGAAGAATTGTACATGATAGGTGTGGTCAGAGGGCTGGACAGGCCATTGTATTCTTATGACTATAATCATTGTTCCAGGCTAACATTAATCTCAACATTCATTATTTACATGGAACATAAAACGAAGAGTACATTTCCTAAAGAAAACGCTGAATGAATGCTGTGATGTTGCTATGGTAGGGATCATCAACCATGCTCCTGGAGAGCTACCTTCCTGCACACTGTAGATTCAACCCTAATGCACCCCACTTGATCCAACTAATTACTGCCTCCAGAAGTTCTTGATTGGCTAAATGGAGTGTGTTAGAGTTGGGGTGGAGTAGCAGCACAGTAGCTCTCCAGGAGCAGGGTTGGTGACCACTGTGCTACAGTGTCTGGTGAAAGTTCTCACCCCTTTTTTGTGTTTTGCTATCTCACAACCTGGAATTAAAACGTATTATTTCAGGGTATACATCATTTAATGAATAGAACATGCCTACAGCTTTGATCTTTTCAATACTTTTATTGTGAAGCAAACAACAAATAGGACAAAATAACAGAAAACGTAAGCATGCATAACAATTCACCCCCCAGTCAGTACTTTGTAGTGCCACCTTTTGCAGCAATTACAGTGGCAATTCTCTCTACTGGGCCACTGGGATTTTTGCCCGTTCCTCAAGGCACAACTGTTCCAGCTCCTTCAGGCTAGATGGTTTCTGCTGGTGAACAGCAATCTTCAAATATGACCACAGATTCTAAATTGGAGTAAGGTCTGGGCTTTGACTAGGCCATTCCTTAGTTTCCACACAGCTGGACTTCATTTCACTAAGCATGGGATTCTGAAGGCAATTGGTTGCACCAGCACTATTTAGGGGCTCCATAACAAAGGGTGTGAATACATATGCACATGCCAGTTTTTTATTCCCAAATATTATATATATAAGTTTTTTCCCCTCATTTCACTTAAAAACATTGTTGTTGTAATGTAACAAAATAGGTAAAAAGCCAAGGGGGTGAATACCTTCACAAAGCACTGTATAAATGATCTTGCTATGTGTTTGTTAGGTGGTCTCAATAGTACTTCATGGTGGTTGCCATGGTGTTGCTTACTGATTGCTAAAGAGATGCCACATGAGTGATAATCAGTTGCTTGTGTACCCCGGATGGTTTCTGTGGGGTTACTAGATAATTGTTAGGTGGTTGCTCTAGTGTTGCTATATAGTTGCTATGAAGTTGTTTAGTCATTGCTAGAGCGCCACCATGTGTGTGCATTGCTATGGTCTCCCAGGTGGTTTCTATGAGGTTGCTAAATAGATGCAAGATTATTTGCTAGGAGGTTTGCTGAGAGGTTTTGCTGGGTGGTTGACATGGTATTGCTTAGCTGTGTTCTAATCACTTGCTATGGTGGTGTCTATACAAGCTGGTAATACGAGCTTGTTTCACCAGAAGCAAACTTCTATACAATGCTGTTTTTTCCCACTAGCAGCTTGAGTAACAAAACTTAAAATAGTTTTTGGGTTGTTTTGAATATATGCTGATTTATAAAATGTTTTTTTGCCACATTTGCACTGTTATCCAAAAAGTTAGCCTACACCCACCCACTTTTGCCATTTGTGTTTTTGCTTTTTGTTGCAGTAAACCAAACCGTTCATTATCTTGGGAATCAAATTTAGTGAGAATGCACACCCCTAATTGGAATGCCTCTTATGTTTCTGGGATAGCAGCTTAGTTAACTGGAGAACATAGGTCACAGGTCAGGACTGTCCAGCAGGAATGTGCTGTCTGCCTAATGGCTACATTTTGGCTTAGGATGCCAAGGAAATTTTGCATCATGAAATGGAGCCTGTATTTTTGTGAGGAAGTCATTGCAGTCACACAAGACCAAAAAGAGGTTGTTGTTTGGCTGTTGTTTGGAGCACTAATGCGCTAATAGTCTGAGACTGATGCCAGCAGGATGTAGCAGTCTAATGGCTTTTTTGCTGATGCATGGAAGAGTCAGCAGAGCAGTGCAAGCCTGAGGCCCAGGCCACAAGGCCTGAACAGCACTTTTATTCCCGTCAATTTCCAACCTGACAATTAAACCAAGCAAAACAAGATTAAGCGTTTAAAATCTATATTCAACAAGATTAGCTTAGCAGCAGTAGCTGTAGTGTTGATTGTACAGCGAGTGTTCTTTAATATACTGTATAGTCAGGTGAAATAAGGTTCTGCATATGCATGCACACACAGGCCAGTTGAAAAAGTTTCTCTCTCTCTGTCTGTCTCTCTCTCTCTCTCTCTCTCTCTCTCTGTCTCTCTCTCTCTCTCTCTCTCTCTCTCTCTCTCTCTCTCTCTCTCTCTCTCTCATGCCACAGTGGGAAATGACTATACATAATGCTCATAAGCTTTCCTGCAGGGTACTCAAACAGGCTTTCTAGTGGCTTTGTAAGAACCTTTTCATTAGACTAGGAAATGCACCACCAGCCACTGAGGCATGTCTTTCCCATCCCAAAAAAATGTGCAGTGAAAAAAATCACTACATTCCACTAAACAGTCAAAAACAAATAACCTTAAGTGTTAAAAAATTAGCTTAGATATGGTAATGAAAGAATTGGAGACTTTGTATATAGAGCTTCTACAATGGTAACATATGGTGATGCACAGCTCTAGGTGCCTAAAGATGTGGTTTTAGATAGAACCTGTAAACATGTTCCTTACACTTGCGTATCTCATTTGCAGATCACTCTGAAGCAATATTGCTCAACCCTGTTCCTGGAGGAACCCTTGCTCTGCATATTTTAGAGCTTACCCTACTCCCAAAACACCTGTTTCAACTAATCAGTTCATTAAGAAGCCCTTCAGAGTTGCACGGGGAGAGTTAAAAAGCTAGCTGTGCGGAGCGGATTTCCACGACCAGGTTTGAGAAACATTGCTCTAAAGAAGCCTTTTGGCATCAATGCTCAGACTCTGCAGAGGTGTGTTGCTGTTAGTTTTCAGAGCAAACCTCTGAATGGAGATAATGAGGTCAGTAGGACTGTGTTTCACTTGCTTTGATTTGAGGACAAGAGCGTAGCCACCTCTGGGGACACTGTTTGAATGACATCCTGGAACGTCCAGTGAGTGGCTGAGGGTGACAGTATGACTTAGTTTGACAGTGTTGTGACTTCGCAGCTTTGCATTGCTCCCAAGCTCTCCATCACTAGAAGGCTGTGCGGTGATGACATGGGGACTCATATTCACCAGTTTAACCACAGTTATGAGTACATCCTTACAAATATAAACCACTTCGGAGGTCTTAGAACAGGAGAGCCCAGTCCTGGTCCTGAAGATCCTGGCGTTATGGGTAGCTCATCCATATACACACTTGATGCAGGTAAAGAAAGCCTTCATGGGCATTTGAATGCTGGAATCTGTTGGATCTGATCTAGGGCGAGACACCTTCCATGTTCAGCAACTTCCATGTTCCTTTAAAAAGAAAACCTTTCAGTCATTCTTCTGTAGTTCCCAGAATGTAAGGTCTACCACATTTTTAAATATAGACATTTGTTAACTTTAGCTTTGAAGAGAGTAGATGATGGTAAACTGTATGATGGCTTCATTCAAACAGACACGCTGAGGAAGAATGTCACAGGTGTTTTCTGACATGTGACCCTTTTTACTGTCAGTGTAGCCCAAGCCTTTCTTCCACCTTGCTGTGAGGTGAAATGCATAACTTGCATAACCATAAATTTCTCTCTGCGTTATGAACGTATTTTCTTTATTCCTCTGATCCATTTTACAGATGTATGATTTTCCTGGACAGCCATATATGTATTTGATGGAAACTCTCTTTAATGCAATAGGTGTTCATTGAGAAGAAGAAGTGATTCTGCTAAAGAGAGCATGGAAGCGTGCTGAGTGTGTATGTTGTTTTGGTGTGAATAATGCAGTTTAGGAATATGTCCATGTTAGATATTATTTTGTCTCTTCTATTGGGTCATTCATATTAACATTTTAGATTGAATTTCTTTAAAGAATTTTGAAGGTGTTTGCATGACAGTGATGATCTTTAGCTGTTTGTATCCATTAGATGCTGAGTCAGTGAAGTACCATGCAGTTGTCTTATGTTTATTATTAAAAACATCTTTAACTTACAGAGTTAGATTTGTACTATTTCAATTAGGGCTGCACAATATTGGAAAACGGAAAAAGGATAGTGCAATATTTTGCTGTTCTGTGATCTACATTGCAGTATTAAAAGAAATACAAGACTTTTTACCCAAATCCCCCAGAAATCAGTGATTCATGATGTCATGATGTTCTCTGTGTATTGAAAATAATTTATGTTGGGCAAATATAATCTACCATATCTGCCTTACATGACATTGCATGTGACTGAGTATTGCACATTGTGCATGCTGTGTTTTGGTGTTTCAGACAAGTACTGATACTGATACATCATAGTTTCTTAAGGTTTTTATCATATTATAGCATAGGTCAGTCAAGATAATTACATTATAAAATTGTTGTACAATATATAATAATATACATTAATGATGTGTCATTTTATCACTGTAGTGATACTGACATGGTAGTGTTGTGTAGCACCAGTGTCTGATCCACTCATACCAGTGCAACACACCACCACCATGTAAGTGCAAGTGACATAAAACTTAAAATGGCAAAAATATAATTTATTGCAGTTATTTCTGAGACAGTATATCATCCAAACAATTTATCTTAAACAATATTATTATAAACAAATTTTTTTATTCATATCATCTAGACATCATTAGAATCTTCCAGAATAATAGAAATGATGATAAAACACACCTCATAAATACCATTGATGCTTAAAACATCAAACATGTAAATTAGAAGAAATAATTGTCTTGTAGAAAAGGTTCTCACTGTGTTCAGAGGTTAAATCTGGATAATCTAAAAAATCATCACTAATAACATTGTTGGGCCACCCTGTGCAGCCTGAGTGCCTTACATTTCAGCGGTGAAGAAAGAGTTCTGCTTCACAGGTCATTGACCTGGTGTAGTTTGATTAACAGGGCCTTTGGAGGAATGTCTAAGCTTCTTTACAGAGTGTGGTCAAAAGGCTGTGAAATACTTCAATGGCTACTTAAGAGTCCAAGAGGACTGTGTCTCTGTTTTGTCACAAACATTTTTGCTGAGCACACGTCTGCTGTGGTTGGAGATGAGTTTAGCTAGAAATGGGACTTTTACTCACAATTACACACATCAACAGCAGTGTGGTGTTCTCACTCTGGCGGGATTAAATATTTATTCATTTCATAGGCCTGGGTAAAAGCGCTGTTGGAGCTCTCTAGACAAGTAAAGATACTCCCAGAGCGTGATGCAGTTTGTATGTTGATATAGTTACTGCTCTTGTCTTAACATTCTGTATACTCCTGTAATCCTACGAGTCACAAATGACCAGCTTTCATGGAAATATGAACAAAGGTGGTGTTTCTCTTCATGTTTGGGTCTGTCTAGGAAAAGTTGTTCATTGCAGAATGAAAAAGAACACTAAAAGAGGAGCCTTTAGATATCTTAACTATTATAAACTAATAAAAATGAGAGATGACCAGAGTGATGAATATCATTGAGGACCATTTCTACACTGAACTCAAAGTACAGATTCAATGTTTAAATGCTTAGTTACTTCATTAAGTTGTGTTTGGTTCTGTGATGGGAAGTGTTATATACAGGGGTGCACATAAGTGGTGCGAATGCGTGGTCAAAATTAATGTTGCGCAGCATTCAATATGGCGTTTGCGTACCAAACCTGCACCCCTGGTTATGTATATAGTTAATAGTACAAATAAAATGGTTCTGTATAACTCCAAATAAATCCCCTTAACTGTATATATGCTGATGATCCAAAAGTCATGGGATAGCAGTATGTACATTGATTACAGATGTGACACATTTGGGCCACTTTAACCTGCTGTGTGAACATAGCCTGTGTGTATTGTAAAAAACGCTTTGTAGACAACACAGTTGTATTCATGTGACTGGTGTACTAGAGTTCTCTGTAGCATTTTTCTTGCCTCTGACTTTTTGACTTTTCTGCAGTCTTGGTCTAATTCTTTTAGTTTAAAGCACTGACAAGATCTTTTTCATGATCTGTCGCTGCGGCTATTTCCACTTAATGGACGCTGCTGTACTGAGTGCTAGCGCACTGACAGTACTTTTCAGGTCACCAGCCCGGCAGCCTCATTAAAGATTGCAGCAGACACCGTTTGATTGCTTTCTCAACGTGAGCAGAGTTTAGATATCCTATTGACAAAAGCCTGCAGAATGCCCATTTTTCCCTGTGCCTTTAGAAGTGATGGATGTGCACCAATAGTGCTATTATTTTCCCCCTTCTTCTCCCATATGGTGCTGTGAGAGCTAATGCCTCCTTAGTGTTCTGTGCAGAGCAGAGAAAATGTGCCATGGGTGACCTCTTCTCTGTACCTGGCTGGCACCAGAGCTACTGACTGCTGCAGTGTAGCAAGGGTGAGGAGTATGTGGAGCAGACTGGGTGTGTAATGCAGCTGTGGCTGTTGGATCTCACGGCCTACTTCCCTCCTTCTGCTCCACAGACTGCAGGTGGGTGACGCGCATTACTCACTTGAATGAAGGGGCCGGTGTCAGTGGGGGCTTTGCTACGGGACACAAGGACCCCGTCTGAAATCTGTGGGAATTCCTGTGTATTGTCCACACATTCATCAGGGTGCTCACAAACAGGGTGTGTGGACCTAGGACTTATAAGTCATGTGGTACTTCACAATTCCTCTTAACTCTTTCAGGAGAAACATTGCACACGTTTTGCTCTATTTCTGTATCTGTACCTGTCCAGTAGATCAGTGTATACAGATTATTGTACATTATCTATTTCTCTTGACATGCTTTTTGGTTTTGTTTCGTCACTGCTGGCCAGCAGATTCAATCAAAGCTTAGCTTTGTATTCAGACATTTTGCTATCTCCACTGTCAAATCTCTTGGTCCAGAGGAAATTGTAGCTAACCCTATAACTGTCCATGGCATCACAGCAGGGGTTGCTAATGACATGTCAGTTTCCTTAAGAAGCAGTGTAATGGCAAACACGGACCTAAAAAACTAAAAAAAATCAATTTTACATTGCTGTATTGTTACTCTTTGTTTTGAATAATAGCCTTTACTCCTCAAGTTAGAGAAGCCTTTTCTCAATGTGAGTGCAGAACGTTTTGTCAGTGTAGTGAACAAGTAAACATATTGTCTGAAACAACCACACACTGCAATTTAACAGCATAAAGTCATGATGTTGCTCATCCACATAAAAAAAACTCTGTGTTTTCACTAAAAATTGATGTTTGTATGCACGGGAGGGCAAAAATACCTGCTTATTTGGGGACAGGGCCTTTGTAAATGTTATGTCACAACATTTAAAGATATTTGCCAGACCTCAGGAACACGTTTGTCACTGAAGGCAATTAAATTCTCACAGAAGTACTCAAACAAACAAGCAGGACAAACTTTTTTTAATAGTATTTTTTATAATTGAGTAGTATTTTTTAATAATACCTTTGATTTCAGATAAAACAGTCTCTTACTTTTGTCCATAGAGTGTATATCCAGGTGGACACATTTAGGCTTAGTTCTTAAAGTGTTTAATAGGAAGGTTGCAGTCAGAAAGTGTCCATATTGATGAATCCATTGTCCTCTGGTTCTCTGTAGATATTTATGCTCTATTTTGTGCGTTATTAATGCTTTATGAGAAGTTTCCAACTTGGAAAACAAGATCCTTATTTCCTAAGTTCTCTGGTTTTTAGGTGCACAGCCTCTGGGGTTCAGCCTTGTCAGTCAGAATGCTCAATACACAGCCGTGGCCTTATTGACTCCTCACAAGGGCCTATCAGATCCTCTTGAAACTGGCGGAGCACTCACTGCTTTACTCTTGTCCTCCTGTCGTTTAGCCTCTTTCATGGTGGTGGAGGGCCTGAACTCCTCCTTTTCAGCCCTATATACACCACTTCTCATGTCTCACTTCACCTTCACGACAGGCAACTTCATACCTACCTACACCCCATATCTGTCATCCTCCTCCAAGGATCACCTCAGCTTTAAGTGTTATAGTAATGGAGTAATTAACCTCTGTGTTCCAGGGTGAAAAACAGCATCTCAGAATTCAATTCTAACTCTGCCGTCACAGTTAAAACCTACCCACCACACAAACGCACATTTTGAGCAAAAGAGCTCACTGGCATAATCCATATCTTGTCCGCTTCTGGGCACTCATTCAGTGGTGTGGGATTGGGCAGTCAGTGTTGATAGAGTATGTATCTTGAATGTTGTCTGGTTAAAATAGCCTCTTTAACTCACTGTAAATGGCTGTACAGTGTGTTTATTTTGATGACGGTGCCATATGTTTCCTCCTTCACTCCCACTTTCAGATGGATTACTCATCAGTAATATTTGCTGGAACAAAGTTAGCATTTGTATTTGTAGCAGAGATGTACACAGGTTGCTTAGGTACAGATATCTTACTGAATTTGAGTTGTGTATTTGTGACATAAAATAATACCATTCTTGGCGTTCTGTCTCTTGCTCGTTCTATCTCTCTCTTTCTCAGTCTCTCTTAATTCAGTGAGAAACATATATGCGAGAACCATATATTGTTCCACCACTTTTACTCTAAAACCCCCCACTGTTACTCTAAACTATTACAGGTATCTGGAGCAGGTCAGTTTTTATGAGACGTTGTTTTGCAGGAGTAAAGCCAGAAGCAATTGGTCATGCTAGAGACACATTTTAATGACATGTAAACAAACCTCATCAACGTATATCCAGATACTATCCGGATACAAAAAACACTTTAATGCCAAGTGTAAACTGGCCTTGTGAGTACAGGCAGCTACTGATGGTGATCTAACGTGTGCCTTAGAAACCTCTATCCTTCAAAAAGCATAAAAAAGCATTAAAAAAGGTTTCTCCCTTAAGGCAGGTGTGTCAAACTAGGCCAAGTTTGGTTGCAGGATTTCATTCCAACCAAATGGAAGCTCATGTGATCAGTTGTTTGAAGATTCACCAATTGATTTAAGTGAGTGGATTCAGGTTTTGTTGCTGGTTGTTTAGAATGAAAACCAGTAGCCACACCAGCACATTTCTGACCTGGTTTAACACCCCTGCCTTAGGGTGGACCCTCCACCCTCCATCTTCTTTTTTTTACTTCTTCCCAGTCAGGGTCACAGTGGGTCCAGAACCTAGCTGGATTAATTGGGTACAAGGCAGGAATGCCACTGGACTGTGTCGGTGCATCACAGTGTACCACACACCTACTCGCTCACACCTAGAGGCAATGTAGCATCCTCAGTTCACGTACATGGCTGACTTGCCTTCCCACTTCTCTGCTATGACTGCAAAAAAGAAAATACAATTCAGGCCAAACGCTTATCTTAAAAATGTCATGAAACAATGCTGCAGGCATCAGACAATGTCCTCATAACTAAGTTGCTGTACTGTCTCTTGAGGGAGCTTTTAGAACTTTCTGTCAGCAGCACTGAACAAATTCTGATAAAACCCTGGTCAACTGGAACACCCTGCCCTATTAAGGACCCAAAAAAAAAACTGTAATTAAGGGGTAAAAAAATCAAGATAATGATGGAAAACTCGGAGAATGCTCACAGCCATAATGTTGGATGTATGATGTGTTTAAATGTACTGTAATGCTCACCTCGTTGCTGTCTCTGGCTGCAGACATCTCATGTTTAGTGTGAGCCACCAGTCAGTCTATACAATGTATGCCATCTCAGCCTCGATTAGTTCTGTCCCACTCCCATCTGTCTGTCTGGCCTTCTTTCCATCCCTCAGGCTATGTGTCACTCCCCCACTATCCTCTCTCTCTCTCTCTCTCTCTCTCTCTCTCTCTCTCTCTCTCTCTCTCTCTCTTATATTTTATATATATATATATATATATATATATATATATATATATATATATATATATATATATATATATATATATATATATATAATATAAATATATATAAATATATTAAAAATGGTCAGACATTCAGCCATATCCATCGTTATCATGCATTTCTCGTGTGAGTACATTGTGCCATCAATTAAGTCAGTCACCTTTGTTTCATACATTGGATGATGGGACGAACGCCTGGTCAACTCGCGCTGTAACATGTTATGCCATTCACGTGAAATGTATGACGCACTCTGTTTTGCTAGAAGTTACGGCATCATATGTCAGTGTTAGCATGCTGAAAGGGCTGCCGCTCCACATACGGATGAGTGCATTTTATATTTCATTGCCCGTTTGCCTAGAGGCAAGAGGAAGAAGGAATAGCTCATTTCTCACAAACAATGGAAGCCTCCAGCCTCTTGGACGGCACAGAAAAAGAAGATTTCCTATCTCATGACATTTCCATTTTAAAGTCTGACAATATTGCATTTACGGAGAGTTGTGTGCTGCGCTGCCATCATAGCAAAGCCTGCCGTACCTTCATAATGTAAAAAGGGATGAAACCTGAACAACTTGATATGAAGCATTTGGGTATTAAGCATGGAGAGGAAGGAAGAAAAGCACAAACCTTCTCATATACAGTCATATGAAAAAGTTAGGACCACCCAACGAACACATTTGACTGTAATATATTCAAACATAAGGACATATGATCTTCATTTGAACTATATATGTGTAACTATAAAGGTGATCTAACTAAACACATCAAATTAATGAAATATCTTTTACAAATATTAAATGTATATATTATAAATACAATGTTCTTGTGAAGAAAAAGTTAAGATACATGCATTGTTCCTTCTTAATCTCTATCAAGATCAAAGATTGCACCAAATCAACTGCAAATGACCACCATCATTTTAGAGAGGACTTTGGAGAGCGGATCTTCTTTATTCTCAGTTCAATGAGCACTTTTGCTCTTGATTGTTGGCAGTGGGATCACCATGAGGAAAGTGCAGAGCTCTTTGAGGCCTTCAGAAAGAACGTTGTAGGTGCATCTGAGAAGGGTTTAAAATGATCTAAAAAAAAAACAACAACACAATTCAAAATCAGTAATTCACTGCCTGGAAAATAAATTACAAGTGCAGACCAAGAGCAAGGTGTGTAAAGAAGTCGCCAACAGTCCATAAATGTCATCACGAGAACTACGGTCACATTTAAAGTCAAAGTGCAGCCTCTGTTATCAGAAAGGGACCAAACAACTGTTTTCCATGTAAAAAATAAACAAGGCAAAGTAAAGTTTACTATCTTGACAAAAGAACCGGACTTTGGAATTTGAAGTGCATGTGTGTAACACTGTGAAGCACTATGTATGCTTACTGATTTTTATCATTGGCCATTTGTTTCAGAACAACTTTGGAATTATGCAGTCTTCTGCACTGCTTTTGTTTATCTTTGGCAGATTGTTAACGCTTTCCTGTGCCTTCATCATCTGACAATAACCTTTAATCAATGAAGCTGTCAAAAACAAGTGCATCATTAAGCTTTAAACTCCAGTTGGTGGGCACACTTTAAAAAAATCTCATCTCCGAAGTAAAGATGCAGGAGGCCTAGTTTTAAGAGGTTGGCAAATAAGTGATAATATTATTAACGTCATGACTAATGTGGCATTACCCTTATCATAATCAGTGCTCTAGTCACCTGTAGGCTCGCCAAATTGAATACTCTAAATTAAATGTTCATAGCTGTTGTTATTTCTTGTTTGTTTTGTCTGATTCACTGCCTGTTGAACCGTACATGTCACCCCTGCTGATGGACCACTTATTTATGCTGTTCCTGTTGTGTGTGGCCCAGTGGGGGGAATAAAGTCTCAACAATCGTTTGGTTCACGTTTAGCTGTGATGGGGATTGCATTGAGTGCAGGCAAGTGACAGTGTTACTGGCGCGATGCCAGTAACGTTTTTCAATACGGATCAAGCAGTCTGTAGAAATAACATTTCCATTTATTCCGTTCCATTCTTTCTGTCACCGGCACCCTTGCACACAGGCAGGCTCTGGGCTCTGGCTGCTGGGATTTTGTATGGCTGGCCAGTCAGAGCAGGCAGCTATTGATTGAGGAGCTGCCCAAGACGTGACTGAGTGGAGCACTAGCTTTGTCTGAACTACAGATGAATACCCCAGGAGGGTCGGCATGTGTCAGATAGCATAGTTGCATAGTGACTGTGGTTACACAGCTGTCTGTATGGGTGTGTGTCAGGAGGCAGGAAGTGTTATTTGATAGGGTTTTGTTGACCTGCTGACTTCCTAATGCATCTAGTTATCTAAGTCATACTCTCTAAAACCATGCAGAAGGTGTCAGCTGCTCAGAGACCACCATATGTTCAAAGAGGGCCTAAGGAGATGCCATCACTCACAGACATTTAGAATAGGATAGTTTAAAAGGTGTGATCTCCTCCACCATATGCTTCTTCCTTATTAGCAATTTGTGTAGTACTGAAAATTGCTGTGGTTTCTCCTTTAGATTTGCACTTGGAGCTACGGGACTAACGTATACTATGCATATTGCCAGGCTTAGGGTAGTGGAATATAAACTCACTTGGCATTCAGCTATGGAGCAAATAAACTGTGCTCTCTGGAATGATGGTGCTGAATGATGGAATGGGGAATCGGAATTGAGGTAGGTTGGTGCTCATCAAACATCCAGTATTGATAGTACTCTCATGTTCACAGCAATGCTCCAGAATCTAGTCAAAAACCTGCTCTAGACAGTTGGGACAGTTACGTCATCAAAAGCTGGATAACCAATGGGTGGCTTAGGTGACTGTGGCTTGGTGGTTAGCACGTTTGCCTCCCAGCATTGTGGTCTTGGGTTCAAGGCCCTATATGATTGGAATTTCCATGCACTCCTCATGTCCACATGGGTTTCCTCTGTGGACTTCAGCTTCCTCCTGCATTCCAAAAACATGGACGTCAGGTGAAATGGCTACTCTAAGTGCGAATGAGTGCACATGTGAGTGAGTGAATGTATTGGCACACTGTCCTGGATGAAGCCCCCTATTGCTTGATGCAGTTCTCCAGGTCGTTTCCGGTAGAGAGTACGCTGTGCGTTATTGGCTGCTGCTTCTCGCTGGTGTGTGTTGATTGAGTGCTGAGTGTGATTGTGGGGAGTGCCAATTGTAAAGCTTCCCTGGGTGTCTAGAAAGGTGATATATATATATATATATATATATATATATATATATATATATATATATATATATATATATATATATATATGCCTTATATATATATAAGTGTAACTATTAATTCCATAGATTTGCATGTATCAGCCGAAGGGGAGCAGCATTTGGAACAGCATTTGAACATACTTGAACAGCCACGGCTCAGGGACTGAGAGATTATTGCCTGTGTTTTCATCTTTGCAGTGCCCAAATTCAGTTGTCTTCACTGACCTTGAGTCATCCATGCAAGGAACGTGGCATCTTTGCCAAGCTGCTGAAATAATGCAGAGCAGGGAAACCTTATTGCCCTTGCAGGCAGGGACAAATCCAAAATGCAGTGGTAGATTGTGTTCATCACTAGGCTAATCTGATCCCCTGACCAGACAGGCCTCAGAGGCGCGCTCATAATGGAGGGTCTTTGCGAGGCTATAGATAGCAGACGCGAATGGAGCCTTTTAATGTAGATATTGGCAGTTGGCCGGCAGATGTGATGCTGAAAGAACAGTCTGTGGTGGGCTCTGCCTCATCCACTCCAGTTACCTCTCTCACTGCGCTTCCTTAATACATAATCTTCAAAAGCACACACTGCCTCGGGGTGTGTGCTGAGGGAAGCTGAGGCACAGCTGCTCTCACCACTCCCTCCCTCCCTCCCTCTCTACACATTCTCCCTCATTTTTATTCATTTGCCTTATTTATTTATCTACTTATTTATTTATTTACTTATTGAGAAAGTGCCCTGAGAAATAACTCTGGATCCTCTTACAGTGAGGCAGAACGAAATTGTTTAGTGCTGATCCCCTGGGTGTTCGCATCCTGTCTGGAATTGGGATTCTCCAGGAAAAAATGGGCCGTAATCTTGGGCTCGTCGTGCTATCTCTGAAATCGGAGCGTTGCCTGAGAGCACACTCTGTCAGAATGCTCCTCAGCTGCATCCTCAGAGCTGACACTGAAACAGAACGCTGCAGGTTTAAGATATTGTGTATTGTTCCTTTATTGTTTGGAACTCGCAGAATCAATGGTGTTTGGAGCAAATTACATAAACGTTTTGATTGCTTGATGTCATAATGTACAAATGGGATGTTCCCAGGCCAACAGATTAACCAATAATTAACACTTAATAGTGTTCAATAGCAATATCAGTAATCCATGCTTTAGTGAAGTATAGGGTTGGGTGGTGTAATGGTAATAAGGCATAGTGCAGTATTGATGATGTTTATCTACAAGTGAGGATGGTGTTTATTTGGCATTCACGATGTGTCAAATATCTGTACTGTGGAGAGACCAGGCCATGCGACACCACTGGTCAACACTTGTGCCAGCAGTGCAGCAGTTAACCCGAAGTGCAGCTGCAGCAGTACAATGTAGCTCTCATTTGGATCTGCAGCTGAATGAGTGTGCTACAGATCCACCACCAGAGGAAATGTAAGTTGGTAAGGAAAGGTAGTTGTAGTTTCTGTTCCTCCAACACTGGTCGCTCAACTTAATGCTTTAGATATGAGTTGTTTTGGACTAAATGTTTATAAGTGAGGTGTCCATCAGCCAGACACAATGCCATCTAGCAGAACTCTGATTTTAGACATGTAACAAGAAAATTAGAATGCATTTTTAGCGGATCGTGTTTCTGTCTTTGTGTCCTCTTGGTAACTTCTCAGCGTGGTGTGCAGTTAACTACACATAGAACCATGAACGCTTAAAGAACCCTTTGTATGAATAAAGGGTTCTTTGCTTGCTTAAAGGGTCCTTCGGATTGATGCAGAATGCACTGTAGAAGGTTCTATATAGGAATCTGTTGGACAAAGAGTTTATATGGGCCTCATTGCATTCTTCATCTGTGTGAAAGAACACAGAAACAAGAAACCTTCATTCATGCAAATGGTTCTTGAGGGATTCTTTGATTCTTTCTGCTTTGCAGGATATCATTTTAACTTTGTATCCTGAAGAGATTGTAGCTGGTAATAAGTGGGGCAGTCCCAATACAGGTTGAGAGAACTAGATCTTTAGGTAACCTACCATCCATCCATCATTTCTACTAACTTATCGGCGAGAATTAGAATTGCGGCGGGGCAGCTGCCTAAGCAGGGAAGGTAATACACTATATGGGAAAAATATTGGGACACATGCTCATTCATCGTCATCACGATACCCTTGATTCATTATGAAATCAATGGTATTGAAAAGGCTTTGCTCACATTGCTGTGAGGATTTGATTGCATTCAACAAGTGTTGGATGAACAATTCATCCCCAGCTCATCCTAAAAGTAATGGATGGAGCACCATCATTCCACAGAACACAGTTCCACTGCTTCAGTGCGTCTCTACAGTGACTAGACAAGCTACGTGTCTGCGTCTGTGTCAGTACAACTTATAGTAGCTGAATGCATTTATTAAAAAGGGTGTCCACAAATATTTGGGCATGTAGCCTATATATTGCCCATAGTTCTATGGACTGCTTTTTCAGTCCTACCAGTTCCCTACCAATTCCATAAAACACTAGGAAAAGTACTGGAAGAAGTATATTTGGTTTTTATTTGAGATGTAGGATTTTATAATATTTCAAATATACAGAAATATGTCATTATAGGGAACAAACAATGTACAAACCATAGCTATATTTGATCTGTGCTGACTCTTAACGTGAACTCAAATTCCTCATCCCTATTTATGAACACATTACATGTAATATAAATATTATTACAGGCAATTGATGATTCCATTCTGTAAAAAGCCTTCAGCTGTGAAGATGGCATCACTACCGTTTCGTGTGATGTTTCAGTACTGCATAATTAGAGTGAGGGGAGCAGCACTGGCTTTGCTTTTGGCTTTAGCCCGGTAACTCTGAGACGAATGGCTGCGTGCCATTCCTCAACCCACAAATCATACTCGCGCTTAGCTAGCCTCCTTATTATCAACCTACTACTTCTTATCCTTCCAACCTTATTCTCCTCTACTCTACTCGGCTCTACTTGCATTAGGCATTGTTTCACCCACACAGTTTGGTTGGAGCAGCTGAAGAGATGTACTGGTGCCTGCCTACTCACTGTGTTGGGCTTTGCTTCTATTAGGGATGGTGGAAAGAAGTGTTAAGAAATGGTACTTAAATAAAAACAGCTTAAAAAGACAAAGTTAAAATGTATTTCAAGAGAATATGAGGAGGATTCTCAATAATTGTCCAAAAAAAAAAAACTAAATTGAAGCAAATCATTGTAAAATTAAATGTTTTTAGCCTGTTTTACATCGAAGGGCCCATATCATTGTAATTGAAGGTATCATCCATCCATATATCTTTATAAAATCTTTCTTCATTTTATGGTTTCTATTTTAAAGAGTATCTGGCAGTTTGTTTTTACAGTCCTTCCATTTCTGTGAAATCCTCCACAAAATGACTTGAAATCTTTGGTTAGGATTTTTCCTTCTGCTGTTTTTGCAAGACAGTGACAATAATTTAGCTGGAAATAATTTTGCTGCATTAACTGCTTTTGTTTAGTCACAAAAACACAGATTTGCATATATCTTGACATGTGTTTCATTGGAAAACTATTCAGCCTGCAGCAGTTTGGACCTGCCCATTCACACTGAAGTTATATGGGGGTGGCTGCAGGGCCAAACTGCTGCAAACTGAATAATTTTAATGAACCAGTATCAGAAAAGAGAAATTTTAAATCCATCAGTCTTAAAACACAATTTTTGATATAAAAGTTTTTCAGATGTCAGGTGAAACTTACTGTAGAGAATATATATATATATATATATATATATATATATATATATATATATATATATATATATATATATATATATATGCACGTTAATTACAGTAAGCGCTGTTACCTCTGACGAGAAGGACCTGGGTTGATCCTGGGTGGGGTAAACTGGAAGCTTCTGTGTAGGTTGCATATTCTCTCGTGTTGTGGGTTTTTCTAGGTACTCCGGTTTCCCCACAGTCCAAAGACTTGTATGCCGGTAGGTGGGTGAGTGACTCTAAATGGCCCGCTCCCAATTATTGTGTCAGCCCCTCTGATGGATTAGCGCCCTGTCTGGGGTTGTTTCATACATAGCGCTCAGAGTTGCCGGCTGGGCACCAGCTCACCCGTGACCCTATTCAGGAATTAGCGGTATAGAAAATGGATGGATGGATGGATGGATGGATGGATGGATGGACACCACAATTATTAAGCCAGTTATATTTTTCTCTGATGTTAATAAATGGTCAATGCAAACAGTCAGTATAATTTTCAAGTCATCGACCAATTTTATTGAACAAACTCATCAGTAAACAAGACTGTTTGTTTGAATATCAGTCTTCATCTATGTCCTGGCCCACTGCCCACTGTTTCTGCTTCTGAGCATTGGTTATAGGGGTGTTTGAATAGTTGGTTTATGCATAACAGCAAGCCACTGGAGAATCCTACACCTTGAGCTTCATGGGATATAGATATAGAGGTACCAGCAACTTCAAATATCCGTCACTGCTATGTAATGGCATTTTAACAGCTGCGTTATGCCTTTGAACGAAACCCATCTGTGCTCTGAATCAATACAAATCTTCACAAGTATGATGATTATTCGCTTATATTTCATTGAAATATCTGTGCTTCCATACCTTGTCCAAGGTAATGCGCTGTAACCAGGATCTTTTCATTCCCATGGCCCAGCGCAGCAGTGTCAGTTTAACAATGTGGAACATCCTTTTTAAGTAGGTTTCCTTTAATTGGGTTAACCTGGCAAACTAATTATCACAGTTATCACGGTCTCAGCTTGATTTCAGTGATCCAAAGAGCCCTGAGACACAATAATCTTTGTAGTCCAATTAGCATAATAAATTAGAATGTGGTCACAGGTTTGTGTAATCTATATATATATATATATATATATATATATATATATATATATAATATATATATATATATATTTATATATATATATTTATTTTTTTTTTTTTTTAATAGGGAGGGAAAATATGACCATTCATCTGACCATGTGCCATGCTGAAATGCACAACTATATGCAATCCCATTGGCTGAAAGAATAATGGTCTTCACATTGTTCAATCCTAATAGAAAGCAGGTGCGCTGTTTACACAGGAGCAATAAGGTTGTGGCTGTTATGAGACCCTACATGCTTGACATATCTTCTAAGACGACACTCAGTAATTCTGCTAGAAGGTGGTGAGGTGGCTGGCTCTTGCATAAAATGTAGCATTAAAATAGTTGCAAAAAAATGTATTTTCACATGGATATGAATATAATTATATGTTTGCTATGTGCAGTGACTGACAGGCGAAAATACCTGACTGACTAGCTGCTGATTGAGGGCTCTGAAGGTCTGAAAATCTATGGAGTGCATTTTTTTTTTCTCTTGGAAATGTAATACAAGTATTCAGTTACAGTAATAGTCAAGTAAAGTGCACTTGTGAAACGACGGTCCCAGAATGGATCTTTTTTTAATGTAGTCTTCTATGCAAAACCTTGAACTGGTTCTTTAAACTATTAAAATGTTCTGCCTGCTCTCACATTCACATTACAGGGTTCTTCAAAACAGTTGTTCTCAACCCAGTCCTTAAAAACTGTAACCAAGCTTTAAACACACACTGTATGTCCAAATGTTTGTGGACACCCCTTCTAATAAATGCATTCAGCTACTTTAAGTTGCACAAACTGCTGACAAAGGTGTGCAAATGCACACAGACAGCTTGTCTAATCTCGGTAGACAAGTACTGTCAATAGAATAGGACTCTCCCCACTGTTCTCTGTGGACTGATACTTTTGGGATTTGGGAAGTTGGGGATGAGTTGGGTTGGTGATCATCCAACATCCTGACCTCACTAACACTCTAGTTGCTGAATGCAGTCAAATGCTCACAGCAGTGCTTCAAAATTTGCACCAACAAAAGCCGGACAAACTCTTTTAAATACCCTTGATTTCTGAGGAAAAAGAAGGTGTCCCAATACTTTTGTCTAAATAAGTAGAGCAACACAATAGATGGTTCCTAAATGGCCAGTTTGAGAACCAGTGCTTTAAAGAAAAGTTCTAAGAATGCTCTGGTATATTAGCACTGTTCAATCATTGCAGTATTTTCTCCTACAAACTGCAAATTACCCCATCCCAGCCACACACACACACACACACACACACACACACACACACACACACACACTGTCATTGTTACTGTCACCAGCCATTACCAAAAGCACCACAGTTCCCTTAAGTGTCTCTCCCACTTGAACTTCATTCCTCTGGCCACATCCGCTACACCCCCCCCCCCCCTGCGCCCACACACACACACACACACACACACACACACACACACACACTCAAACATACTACTTTACAATGGGCCAACCACAGTTGATTACAGCTACCTTGTGACCAAAGGAATGAAGGCTTCCGTTGTCAGCTCAGCGAATAGCCTTTTGTTAAAGTGCAAACTAACGAATATCAGGTGCGTGGGCAAGGATCCATTTCAGCCTCAGCTCAGCCTGTCATTCCAGTCTACATATGGAAGCACTCCAGGCAAATTGATTCTGGAATTTTAGCAAAGCATTCCAGCTGCCCCTTATTAAGATCTTTTCAGAGTCTATATGGGGCAGTAATGAACAGAGTGTAAGCCATCAGCAGGAGAATTTGCACTTGAAGATGTGCGAGTAGACACTAGTCTGGAAGTGTCAGTCTTTTTATCATTATGTATCACATGTGAAGTGAGGCTTTAGAGTGTTTGAAAATGCTGCTGAAGTGGAAGCATTTTGGAAATGTCTTCATAAGGGTGTGCTCCAGCAGCTGCTGTGTTCATGGCCTTTGCTCTAGCAGATGCTTTTTCACTGCCTTTACAGTGAGAAGGAGAGAAATAATCTGTGAACCCTATCAGGGTTAACGTCGTACCAGTGATACATTGAGATATGTCTACATCCCATTTAACTAAAGAAATATTTCACACGAGACACATGTTTTATTTGTTCTCTCATTAAACCAATCAGTAGTAAGCATTCATTGATGTGGACTAAGATCTGATTGAGCTCTTTTGCTTACACAGTGCTTCCATCAATGCAAACCTCATAATAGTTTTGTAGAGTCATAGAAAACAGAATAGAATTCAAATCTGCCTGCAGAGTACAGACATCCCATGTTAAGTGTATGTATTATATTGTCTTCTGTAATTAAAGGTTCTTTTTCTGAGGTTCCCTCTGTAGCCTGATTGATAGGATATGTTTCTGTTGCTGTAGTGGTTCCGTGCCTCAGTCTCTTTAAAAATATAGGAGTTGCTACTGTAGTGGTCACTGAGATTTCACACTATTATCTTAAAGTCGCAGTTTTACGAGGTTTGTCAGTAAATTCAGAAGCATGATGTAATTTAATATGAGCCAAATTATCTCCAACTAGTGGCATCATTTGAAATGTTCAATACTACATTTGTGTAGGAGAGATCTGAGACCTTGATTTGAATTTGATGAGAATTGAGCTTATTATCTTTATGTTGCAGTAAAAAATAAATCTACTAGATTGTTTGTTTTCCTGTTTTTGACAATTATGTCAGTCGGACTTGCAAATGTAATGAATTGCACGATTTACCATGTAATTTAACATTATTATTAACATTTAATTACATAATTACTTTAAAGTTGTATAAAGAACAGTCTCAGAATATCAGTTTTGCACAGCCAGTCACTCTGGGTAAGAGTTTCAGCTACACGAGTCAGTGTAAATGTAAGAACACTGTTCTTAATGCTACATTTACACTGAATCTCGTGCTTCTTTAAACATAAAATAGGGGGGGTGTGCTTTTGTCTGTTGTACTGAACTTGCACTGAACCAAACTGTAGTGTAAACAGAGCTACAACCATTACAGCCATTACAGGCGTACTCAGCTCATAAATTGTCACATGTTAGATTCCTTTATAGGTCAGAATTTAAAACTGTAAATAAAAGTGCTGGTGACTTGTCTGTTTTCCATCTGTTAACCCAACATCCTCCATCATCTGCAGGCCTCAGTTCAGCCCCTCACTCTCTCTAGTTCAGATGTGTTTGGGCAGCAGCATTTCTCTCTTTGCCTTTTAGATTGTACTGTAATAGTATTTATTGATCCATATTTTTGTTGCTGTCACACAAAATACTCATGTCTCATATCGCCTTTAACTTTACATCAGAATATTGTTTGGATTATCTGTTGGTCCCTTCATCATGAAATGGTGACACAATGTAATAATGTTTTGACATTATGTCAAAAAGTCCAAATTGGCAGAAGCGGAGATACAAGGTTTTTGCTTGACAGTGAAACTTTGTGTCTAGAAATGAACAATTTGACAGAACTGCCAATAAATAAACAACATACAACAAACAAATAAACAAACAAGCAGGACAAACATATTAATGTATACTTTGACATTGTGTTTGGTGGTTTGTTTAAGGGCTTAGTTGTGCTTTTCTGAAGGCCAGCCATCAAATTCTCTCCAAATGGAAGTGAAGAATATGTTAAATGCTCCTAGCAGCATTTACAGCTCCTATTTCTATGCATTTTACCTTGAATTCCAGACACAGCCTCTCTGGAGTGATTCCAGCTGTTGTTTTGCATGCTTGTTGTTCAGTGCTGTCTCAGAGATGAGTGCAGCAGCGCATGTCTCTCCGCTCCTTCAACACATCAAGGCACGAAGGTTCCATCATCCACTTTCTTGTATTTACCCGGACCTTTTAAATATTTGCCCTCTCTTCTCCCCCTGTAGACCGAGCTGCAGTGTGCTTACAGGTGGGATTGAGTGTGCTCTACATCTCCCAGCTGAAGTGTGGCTGTCTGGCTGGGGCTGTGCTGTGCACTCAAAGCTTTAGATTGAGACATGTGAACCATGGAATTGAGGATGCTCAGTGGAGAAGAGGGAGAAATTCTCAACGCGGCTAAATTCCAGCTCCGTTACAAAGAGACTACCATGCATGTGACTGGAATTAGCTGTCATGGAAAGAGCAGATTTCTGGTGTAAATGTTGTTATGTAAATACATTCTCAGTTACATTATGGTTAACCTGTACAATGGAAAACAAGTTCATAAGGAAAATATAATCAGATATAAATCGTCTGAGGACGCACAGCATTTCTGTATATTTGTGGAAGAGGTAAAGGAAGCTTTGTGTTCAATTTTATGATTAAACAGTCAAAGCTGAACTCTTGTACTGTGGATGACATGCATGCTGTGCAGTTGTGACTAAGACTGGATCATTCAGTAGTTCATTTTCTAAGCAGTTGGGGGATGGGAGTTTTTATATAGACCATTTTGTAGCATATTGGATTATCATATGTGTGGGTAAATGAGCAAGACAATGTGTTTAATGTAACACAGATAATGTTTCATAAATAATACTTGCAGAACAGGATTAGAGATCTTGTTTTTCTTCAGTCCAGTGGTGACTTTGATTCTTATATTTGAACCGACTGATATAAATGCATTTAAAATATCATTATAAATATATGAACATCATGAAATGTTTGCTGTACTGTACATTAGATGGAATTTGCACCTTAAAACAGTGCTGCCGTTGCATTCCTGCACCTGTAACTGGAAGGGAACAAAAAATCCCAGAAGAGTAACTTCAGCTTTGTTGGTCGTTACAGGACTGGCTTTCCAGACATGGAGGAAGCCTGGTCTTGAACTACAGGGAATTCTGAAAGGTGATTCTGTTGAACGTCAACGTTAGTCTAGGACTAGGCTTCATCTCTGTCCGGGAAACTGCCCCACAATATTATAAATTGCCACTTTATGATTTAGATGGTAAAAGCCACCGGATAGGGCAGTGGATAGCGCTGTTGCCTCACAGCAAGAAGGACCTGGGTTCGATCCCCGGGTGGGGTGACCTGGGAAGTTTCTGTGTGGAGTTTGCATGTTCTCCCCGTGTTCGCGTGGGTTTTCTCCAGGTACTCCGGTTTCCCCCATAGTCCAAAGACATGTGCGGTAGGTGAATTGGTGACTCTAAAGTGGCCCTTAGTGTGTGTCAGCCCTACGATGGATTAGCGCCCTGTCTAGGGTTGTTTTCTCGCCCTTGCGCTCAGAGTTGCCGGCTGGGCACCAGCTCACCCGTGACCCTATTCAGGAATAAGCGGTTCAGAAAATGAATGAATGAATGAAAGCCACCGGATAGTTAATTTACCCAAGCGTGGATGACAACGTGTCTCCGTAAAGTTTTTTTAGCAAATAAAAAATGAATGAAAGGCGTGAGTGTATTTTGAGTGTGCTTCATTAAAACAGGGCAGGGCAGCAAAAACTGCTAATATGACCAACAAATATGTGTCAGTTTACACAGATTACCAGTATCTCCATGTCTGGAGAAAGCAGATTGACTTGATGATTCAGTAAAAGTGAGGCTGATTGTAGGACTGTACCAGTCACAGCATGTTTGGACCAACTTTGTAAGAGTTTATCCTCCTTTAATGTTGTGGGTTTTAAAAATACAGGAAAAATATTTAAAATCTTTTGAACATGAAATGGGATTTGAACATGCAAATAGAAAATAACTGATTTAATGTTTATTAATATATGTTTTTATTACACAGTTCTCTGATCTGTTTGACAATAAAGGTTTCAAAGGATACAAATCAAAAATTGTGACCAAATCCGAGACCTGTGTTTTGTGAACTGAGTGCTATTATAAGTTAAACTGTAAAGGGGTGAACGTTTTGATGATTCTAAATACTGATCAATAGAGCCAATAATAATTGACATGGGAACATTATTGCTGTTCTTCACATTTTAACCTGAAGAGGATAATCAGATATGTTTATGGTACAAGGGGGTAGTTCTGTTCATCTGTTTTTCCACTATTCTTTCAGGTAACAGTGGTGCACCTGCTGGTGCTAGTGTGATGTAACATGTACACTGAGTCAGTGTTTGCCTTTGTTTTTAAATTTCAATTCCTGGTTCAACAAATCAGTATGATGTTTTTAGTCAGTTTCCACAGAGTGCAGACTAGACTACAGGAGGCCTGCTGGGCTTGGCCTGTCTCCAGAATTACAGATCATGCACATGCTGTTGTTCGGAGGATGTTTCAATGGGCCTGTCTGCCGTCAGGTCATGCTGAAATGTGCCTGGATCAGTGTTTCATGCACACAGCCACATTCACATGCTGATAATGGACCCTCTCAGCACTTTTGCCAGATTACTTTATGAAGTCAGAGCATGTGTAACTGCTGGCCAGTGACAAAACGCATGCTAGGCTTAAGCCTCTCCGCAGCTCTGCAGTGGACGTTTCATTATGGATGATTATTTTCCCCGGCAGTGTTATTTTTTTATTTTTTTTACTCTCGTAACAATGAAATAGAAACTGTTTGAGCCCGTGCAATCAATGGAATTGCCTGAGCCCAAGATGAATGGTTTCAGATAGAGAGCTTTCATTGCGAGCTGGGTTACTGGCACGTGTTCAAGGCTTGACTCTAATGCACAATGCGGCTACTATGCCATCTCCAGTTGTAACCTGATTCTAGGCCCTGAGAAAAGGGGGGGAATTTGTGTTTAGCCGTCTGGGATTCAGTTCTCTGCTGGAAACTGTTTAGTATTCTAAAAACGAAACCCATTTCTATAAATACCGCATAAACATGTAAGGCCACTCCCCCAGACACGCACACCTAGATTAAGCCTAGTCCTGGATTACATTGGATTTTCAGCAGACATTCTCTGTAATACAATTCAGACCATTTTATGTCAAGAAAACATGCCCCTGATGATTAAATGTTGAATAAACAAATTGTCTATTATACCTACAAATACTTCGAAATGTGCCCGACTAGCTAAGATTAAGACTAGTCCCAGATTAAGATGGATATTCATAGGAAACTGCCTCCTCATTAAGGATATAATTTATCCTAGTTTCTGTCCAGAAAACAAGCGTTTGCTGATTTAGATGCTGAATGAATATTCATGCAGTGTTCTTCTTGTCTTAGAGTGAAAATTGCAGTTGTCTGTAACAAATTTTGCTTTTTTTTATCTGCATCCCTTTAGCAAACAAACACACTTTAGGGGCGTTTGAGTCCAGGTTTAAAAGGATTAAACAGACTTACTGCTCATTTTTCTGCTTTCTGCTCATCATTAATATTTTTTCCACTCTCAGATAGAGCCTATATGCTGTTTCATTTATAGCACACAGGTTCTCGCTTTCATACTAGAAAAAGGAACTATTACAGCCCACTGCCTACATTTTTCAGCTGTTTTCGGTTTTCTATGTTCCATTTTCTAACCTTTCTATGTTGCGTAGAATTATATACCGGCTGGTTTTGTTACTGCGCCTTTAACCCAAGCCTACTGTATGTAAATGTGCTCTGACCTGATTGGCTGCCCCTGTAATGTGTCTTATTCAAAAAAGCAGATTATTCTGAAATGCTACATATAATTTTGTATGACTATGAGCATTGCTATCCAACATAGGTGGATATATTGGAGTTTATGAACTGGGGAATGAAAAAGCAAAGGCAACGAAAAGCAAATTTTTTTGTATAGAACCTTTTATACATTCAAAGTGCTTTACTTAAACACATACTTGCACGCAAAACAGATCATATAATGTATCTTGAGATCTAGCATTTTAGAAAGGCTTTCGCAAGGATAATTACAGTTTAAAAAGATGCAAAAAACAACTAAGAAATGAAAAATAAAAAATAAAAATAAGAATGTGGTTGATAAAATGACGGATTTGTATAAAGAAATGAGACGGGCAGTAAGATAGAATAAAAAAAACATGGTTTGGATCAGTTCTTGTTAGTTTGTTGGGGGGTTTTTTCTGGCACAGATCCAGCTTTTAAGCAGAGTCCTCATGTTTTCAATAGGGGTGAGACTTTGGGAAGGCCATTCTAAAAGATTTATAGCCTGGTTAACTATTTCACAGCCTTTGATCTGTGTTGGAGTCCTGTTGGAACACCCAGTTGTATTTCAAATGCATAGCTGGTGGTTTGAGGTCATGCTGAAGAATTCCGAGATAGACCTCCTTTATGAGTCCATTAACAGTGAACCAGTTCCACTGGCAACAAAACTGCCCAGAGCATGTTGCTACCGCCACCAAGCTTAACAGTTGGTAATGTGTTCTTAATCTTGAAGGCCTCACTTTTACTCCTCAAAAAAACACCTGGTTGTTATGGCAACTCTAAAACTTATCTTAACCATGCAAATCTTTTTTCTTTGTCAATGTGTTGTCAGTTTTGAAGCAGGGCTTTCTTTGTTGGACAGCAATATTTCAGTTCAGGTTAATAGCTTAACTGTAGACAGTGACACTGGTGTTCTAGCAGTTTCCAGTCCATGGTAGACCTGTGTTTTTGTTTGTCCCATGGAGTGTTCCTGAACAACTGAACCAGATTCCTCTAAGCTGGGTCTTTTTCCAGAGTTTGACAAAGTGTCTACACCGCCTAATAACCTGTATTCATTTTTTAGAAATGGATCCAGGAGACTTTGCTGACTCATGTAAACTCCACAAAAATGAAAGTGTATACTCCAATATTCTCATTTTTGTTCCTATTAAAGATGTATGTTGTACACTCATTCTATCCCAGTTCAGAGAAATCACTGAAAACCTGACATAACCATGATATTCATGTCAATGACGAATGTATTCAAACCTCCATCCACAATTCTACACTGTAGCTCTGCTGCTCAGTGATTTAATAGGAGTTTCTTTGCACAGTTCAACAAATCACAGGCGTTCGGTGCCACAGGGTGGTTCCTTATTATACGAGGTCAATAATAATATTGCAGTTGTGTTGCATTGCAGTTGTGTTGCATGTCATCTCAGCTTTTGCTTAGGGAATACATTTTTGGTTTAATTATTGATGAAGACAAACTCTCTGTGCTTTCGATGGAGCAGAAGCAGTACTGAGTCTCTTTAGTTGGCGCTTCTCTCTCTCACTCTGGCTGGAGCTCAGCCCTGGTGTTGAAGCATGCTTGCTTGAAAGTGTGTGTTTTTCATGTGTAGGGGGAGACTGGAGCGCAAAGGGTTGATGCAGGACTTGTTTTGTTTATTCAGATGTAACAGAAGCTTCACCATGTTATTAGCATTGCTAAACACTGCGCCGCGTGCCCACCGTATCCCGCTGTGTGTGTGTGTGTGTGTGTGTGTGTGTGTGTGTGTGTGTGTGTGTGTGTGTGTGTGTGTGTCAATGAGGTGCACCACATATGATGTCCATATTCTGCCAGTTACCCAAGTATACAGGACACAGAATTCAAGATTTGATGTCTTTAAAGGGTCCATATCATGGAAAACACTGTTTTCTGTTCTCTTTTGAACTGATTGATGTGTCAGAATGTAGTGTTAACTCCAAAAGTCTATGCAGTTCTTATATTTACTTTTCTACATATTGGCAGTTTTGCATATATCTGCCTGTATAGCAGAGTTTAGCTCATCCATTCATGAACACATTTGAATAATTTTGCACAAGGCAAGAATACCCCCTGGACACGGTGCCAGCTCATCAAACGGTACTACACACACACACCTACCTAGGGCTGTGTGGGGAAACCAGAAACCCACGCAGAGACGGGGAGAACACATGAAACGCCTCACAGACAGTGACCCGAGCGAGGTCGAAACCACAACCCCAGGCACTCATCAGTGTTATTATTGTAGACTTTTATTACATGACACTTAACAGTATGTTGTAAACATAACATTTTGTAGATTTGCTCAGTAAGAAGGCCTTTGACATCAGAGCAGATAATGCTGTCAATATGCAGATTATTTTAGACACATATATTTTTGTCCAGTGCAGCGGTGTCTTGGTGGGTTATTGATCACAGGCTTGTGAGTTCAATACCCACATCCGTTAGGTTGCAACTGTTCTGCCCTTGAAGAAGGCACTTAACAACTGTATGCTGAAAAGGATAATGTTAAAGTATCATTATTTGTAACAAAAAAAAAGGATGCACGCTTGGTGGTGTTTTTGATTTAGCAAACTGAACTGATTTACGTTGTTTGAGATGTGAAATAATGTCATCATGCAGCTCCTTTAACTGTGACATACTATCTCTACACAGACCACACACACTCTCTTTTTTTTTTTTTGAGTTAAATCACACACACATTGTAGCCTGCTTATCAGGTGCATGAATAAATAGCCTGGAATAACTGGAATAAATAGTCCTTATTTTTTGTGGTTAATCGTTTTGTGGTAGAGTTTTAGGGGAATGCTGTGTAAAGTCGTTTATCTTGAGACAAATGTGCAGCTGTCTTGTTGAGAAACTTCAGAAATATAATAAGATAAAGTACATAAAAGCATTTTCTTTAGAATTGTTAAGAATGAGAGATTTTTTAAATACATATTTACAATCTTAATTTTTGTTAAAGACTATAAAGAAACATAAATCAGTCGTTTATCTTACAGTTATACCACTTACACTTCACCTGTACACTGTCCACACTGACAGATGAAATAAAATGTATTAAAATGAATTCAGTGGTTGATAAACAAAGTCATTTAGAGTGGTTGACTAGAATAATTTATGTAGAGAATCACAACTATCACAAGAGCATTGATGATAAGAACCACTGATGGATACGTTGAGGGCTTTTTCTGCTCAAAAACAATCTGGATGATTAATTCCCAACATGAGCATTTTTTAGTCCTTATATACAAAAGAAAAACAAAACCTATGTTTTGATCAAAGAATTAAAGTCTTGATCCAAACATGGTCAAAATCATTTAAATTCTTTAGGTTTTTATATCTCAAATGAAGACAAATTTAAGTAGCCTAAGACCCCCTGAACATAACACTATCTGGCAGTTAGTGTCTCCTATAAGTACTGAGGGGGGAGTAACTTTTAGGGGGAGTAAAAGTACATCAGACCACAAATAAATCCCAGAAAATTGGCCTAGAGTTTTATTTTTAAATCTCATTTTCAGAATCATTGTACAATGCTTAATGGATTAGAACTTCTCATTTCATAGTTTCCTGTGAAGTAACTTTCAGAGCCAATGAATGCTACAGATGTCTGATTCCAGTCGTCACCACTACTGTGAAAGTGTCATTCTCAGGTTTCTCTAGACTAGAACTTTTCACACCACATAACACACTAGTGATAGTTTCCTTTGTGAATCCAAGCTACTGCAGTATTTGCGTATAGACAGTTAGATTTAGATTTTTAGAGTCGAAGACCTCAAAAAACTAGGACGAGGAAAGAGTTGGAAGGCGTGCTATGTAGGCTGTAGTCCCTCAGATTGATGTTTTGCCAGCCTCGTCTCCTCTTCCTTCCTCCTCCAGTTGTGTTGACCAAGGCAGTGAGGAAGCGAGGCAGGAGAGAAATGACTGGCATGTCCAGAGGAGTAAGGATGTCCCGCTGTGTCTGAGATGTCTCTCGGCATTGTTTCTGTACAGTATGATTGGCCGTCAGGTCTGCCACACTGCTGCTGGAGCACATCAGAGCCACAAAGGAAGCGTGCATGCATGCATGTGTCATTGTCTGAGGTGCTGCAATAATTAGCTTAGTGTGGAGTTGTGAATCTGATGTTTATCCAGCATCAGTTTGTCAGTGCCGGTAGCCTATATTGGGCTCGTCCAGGGGGAGAGACGTGTTTACACAGGCTCAGTGGGGAGAAATGAGTGTTCGAGTGAGTGTTTGTCCTCAGACATATCACTTTGTAATACATTTAGAGTGTCTGCCGTTTCATGGGTTTCATCAACATGCTGATGGAGCTACTTGTACTATATTTGCTCTTAAGTTGATGATCTTTTTCTTCTCTTTGTAAGCTCTAACGAGAGTATTGGTCTGTTCGGTTGTGTTCCCAGGCAAATTTAAGGTGTTCCTTTCCTCGCCCTCTGCTGCTGACTCCTTCTTAGAAGCCGTTTGATTAATTTGTACTCGTAATTTTCCAAGCAAAGTGTGAATTATAGACATATAACTTACAATCAGCTGCATGTTCACATCTGTTGCCCCATTGAGTTGAAAATAAAAGCATGTAATTAGATGAATTACCTTAATAAATTAAATAAATAAAACTAAATGGCGGACAGAGATTAGCTCACCAGGTGAAGAGTTTAGTCTGCTAGACTGGACAAATAAGGTAAATTATAATAAAAATGACAAATGATCCACTGACTTATCGTTAGGAGGGGCTGATGTTTCTCCACTACTGAGCCCTTTAATTCAGCTGAATGAGTTAAAACAAGCTGTTTGGTTTTAATGGATAAACACATCATTAGTGCCTTGATTGTTATCATTTTTAATGTAGTAAGGCATTGACAGGGCAGTCAAAGAATGTTTATGTCACTTCTGGAACTGGAAGGGCTTTTTTTTCTGCGAGGTACATAAATTTAAAGGGGAGGTCCACCAATTTTTCAAGGTTTCTACAGAATTCTGTGGTGGAGATGAAAAACAAGTCACAGTGTGACCTGATGAAATTATCCATTGCACAGAAGACAACCGAAACAGATCCTACAACAAAAATATCAATTTAATTTATTAGGTAATATACCAGTGAACGTACACCTGAGTTTTAGAGATATTTTTTATACATGTTGATAATAGGGCTGGGTGATTATATTGATATTTATATCTATATCAGGATATAAACAGAGTAAAGGCAGAGGCATTATAGTTAAAACCCTCATTCTGCTGAGTCCATGATCTCAGCTCCTCATCTACGCTACTCCCCTCCACCCCCATTCGTGTTCTGATGTACACACAGAGGTTGCTTTGTTTATACAGAAGAAAATATCATATTTCAATATGTTTATATATAGAAAAATAGATGGAAGAAGTATTTCATGGGGTGTCCTAATTTTTCCACATTGTTTTTTTTCACACCATATATCATATTGTATATTGTATATCTCCATTTTTCTAAAATATATCAGGGTATGATTTTTTCTTTTTTGTCCATATTGCTCAGCCCTGTTTGATATGTTTTTTTTGCCTCCAGATTTAATCCAAGTACCTTAATGCTGCTTGTTGGCTGATACTGATCAATCAATCAAATTTTATTTATATAGCACTTTCTATAATGAAGGCATCGATCTGATCCTTGTGTTTCCATTAATAAAACAGCTCCACAATTGAAGTATGCTGTGCTGTTAATTAACACTGAAGTAAAATCAGGGACTAGTTTATATCCTGAGACATTTTGAAAATATATCTTATTTGGCAGTAACTTTTTAAAATGACCCTTTAAACAGAGTGTTTCATATTTTATATGAATCCAGTCTGACTGACCTCCCTAACGAGTCAGCTTCCAGTTCCTTACGACACTGCACTCAAATCACTTTCTATAAAGCTAAATGTTACTGCTGGGCTTCCGTAGTTTTGTTTCTAAACAGATGTAATTGGGTTGGGAGTTCACTAACTAGCTCTAAACTAAGCTAAGCTAAAGTTACCCTCTCACTCAAACTTTCCATTCCACCTTAAATGATGCCACAGTAACATTTTGCTGTTGAGATGCACACAGTGTAACTGCTGCACTATTTAAGGTGGAATGGAGAATCAGACTTGGAAGCCTTTAGCCTTGTTTTGGTTGCTTATTCGTAACACCACAATTATCAGTTGAAACAAAGCTTTTTTATTGACTGACAGATCAACACGGCCTGTGTTAGTTTTAAAAAAGAGTAGCTCAAAGCTGTATGTAAAAATGCTACAAAGAGATGCTTTGAACAGTTAAAGCACAAGAACCCCAAAGCAGAAGAAGAGGCCATTTCAGCAGTTTGACTTTACTGGTTGTGACGCTAGCTGTGTCACCCCTGACCAGGATACCAAGCAAGGAAACAGCAGCTGACCCTGGCTCGACTCACTCACAGAAAAAAATGCCCTCAATTCAGCTTTCCACCCACAGCTCGCTCTCTCTCTCTCTCTCTCTTTCTCTCTCTCTCGCTCTGTGAGGGCATTTTTGACCATTTCTAACCTGTCTGTTGTTGTCCCCTGACCCGCCTCAGTTGTCCATCATAGTACTTTGTAGGAGTAACCATGAGACTCCGAAAAACAGGTCTTCTCTCATGAGATCTATCAAACTACTAGAAAATGTCAGGTCACTGTGGAAGGAAGGAAGAAAGCGAGAACTCTCAGGCTCACCAAGCTGCAGGAACAACAGGCTGTAAAGACAAACAGACCTTCAAATCAACAAGAGAACATGACCTGCCATTTTCTCCAAACTATTGAATTATATCTCGTTCATATAGTAGCTGGGTGCGTTGTGTCCACTGCAGTCACTAATGGAAGACTGGTGAGCATTGTGTTAAGACATTGAGGATCTTGAGGATCTTTTTAAAAGACACAGCAAGTGCACGCATGTGTGTCCTGCACAAAGCAGCATGTGGGTTGTAGTGGGTCAGTTCAGGAATTACATACTGTAGACCACTTTGAAATATTGGTCAACTTTCTCAAATCTCAGCAAATAATGAACCATCTAATGAAGATGATGAGTAAAGAATTCAGTTCAGTTCTGTGAGTTTCCAGAAGAACTCTGTAAGCCAAAACATAATGAATGAGTTTAAAGAAGGTGTTTGATGAATGAATAGGTGAACCTCAAAAATCAGTTTAACTCTGTCAAATATGCTGTATGTCTTTCACTGGATAATCATTTAAATATGCAAAAAACAATATTATATTATCTGAATAGCTGAAGGACATTTTCAGATGAAGAATAATTATACACACATATGAGTGCATAAATCAACTACATTTCTGCCGTTGTTATAAGAAATACATTATTATTATTATTATTATTATTATTATTATTATTATTGTTATTATTTATTATTATTATTATTATTATTATTATTATTATTATTTATTATGTTTTATTATATTTCATCATATGTACAGAGAACACACACCAATACATTTTAAAACATAATTAGTTTCATTTAATAGTTTAACATAATTTAACACATTGCATTACTCTTGAATTTTTTTAATTTTTTTGAAGAAACAGAATAAGCAGGTGTCCCAGTACTTTTGTCCTCATACTGTATTTAACGTTAGCTGCTTTTGCACACGCCACATGTTTTTGTACATTCAAATGTTAGTTTTGGTAAATAAACATTTATGATTTAGAATGAGCAGAAGTGTCTCTTTAGATTTACTCTGATTTCTCCATCACTAGTTAACACTCAAGTTAAGTACCTAGTGTTACAAAGCTTTTGGGAAACTGAAACTCACCCTTGTCCAGTTATCTGCTGATGCCAGTATGATTAGGTTTTCATTCTTCATTCTTACATTTGACCAGACTTTTATACAGCACCTCTGCATTTTACTGCAGCTTACTGTGCAGTATCTATATGTATGGCCATCCTGTAGGTAGTACGCTTGTGGGAATGTGTAATACCAGAGGAATAGAAACAGAAACATTGCAGGAAGTTTATTCTGGGAAAGTGCAGACACCGCTGTTACGTTACTGAGCTTTCTCTCACACTCTTCACTCTACTTAAACCACTTCACCACAGAAGACACTGCTCGCCTTTATTACCCCATACAGTGACCGTAGTGGCCCTCCTTACTGGACACTCTGATTGAATGTGTCTGTGTATGTGTGTGTGACTGTGTATAGTATAGTGTCATACGTGTGATCACAAAGGCAACCTGTTTCTTTTGCTCTGTGACGAGCAGCTGGGCCGAGGGTTCCCCTGTGGTTCATTAAAAAGTTGAGCCAGTGGTCGGAACTGTCCCGATTCATCACAGTGTGACCCGTCTGTGGCATATATGGGCTAATCTTAGCTTTGGAGGACCATCGGGGATTAAGAGAAATAAGTAAGCTTGTGTTTCTGCCTGTACTTCTGCTGTGCTCTGAGAACAGACATCACGCTGCTCTTTGACTCTTCAAGTCTAGACGAATGCCACAGTTACAGCTTTTCAATGTGGGCTCCTGTGATTCTTTGGAGCCGGTGCAGCCGGAGATCTTAACATTGTGTTGGATGATCTTAAATGAATCCTGGACTGAGAGTAGTTGATCTGTCCTGTCAATTCCACAGTTCTGCACCTAGAGACTAGATAGTATGAAAATACTCTTCAATAGTTGCTTATAATGTTAAGCAGATGTTTAGATTTAGATACCGTTTAGATACGGGTTTCTTTGTATTATTACTGTAAAGAATTCTATGCGGCAGTTTTTTCTGTGTATTTTGCATGACAGGGTGGTTAGGTTGAGCCTGACTACTTTATACCTTGACTTCGTAAAACCTACACACAGTTATCTGACTATTATTTAAAACTGTGCACACATTATAGAGATTTTTACAATAACATCTCATTAAAGCTAATCACTGTTCCATCCCTAGTGTCCTCTAGGCATGCCCAGCTATTTCAGGAAAGCTGTCCACTAGCAGTGCAGAAAATCACAGTGAAGTGAAGGATTTGGTTACAAAACGGTGGTGTTTTCAGTGCCATAGTGTTGAGAGTGGACTTTACACTCGCAGGATCATTACATCACATAATTCACATGATGCTACCTGGTGATTTATTGTGACGCTATTAGAGACAGATGTTAGCATGGAGGAGCTATTCTGGGTTTTGGAATGAATTATCCAGCAGTCCAAGACATTATTGCTCATCAGTAATAACCCTGATCCTCTCAGAGTCTCCTGACCTTTCACTCTCCGATGCTTAAATGTTTGCATGCGCGTGTAAAGATACACAAGGCAGAGATTACTCCACTGTCTTACTGGGTCTGTGCTGTATAACTCATAGTGTTGTGTGTGTGCTGTTTCATGGTGCTGTGCCTCTGTGGTGTGTGTGCCTGCCTGTCTGGGGTTGGTGTGGCACAACAGATAACATCACCAGTGAGCCACCATCCCATATTGGAAACTGGTGTTTGATTCCCAGTCTGGGCAACTATACTGTGCTAAACCAATATGAGTTCTTGGGCAAGACTCCTAACACTACTCTGGCTCATGTGTGGTTTTCCTCAATGCTGTGTGTGTGCTGTTCCACGGTGCTGTGTGTGTGCTGTTCCACGGTGCTGTGCCTCTGTGCTGTGTGTGTGCTGTTCCACGGTGCTGTGCCTCTGTGCTGTGTGTGTGCTTTTCCACGGTGCTGTGTGTGTGTGCTGTTCCACGGTGCTGTGCCTCTGTGCTGTGTGTGTGCTTTTCCACGGTGCTGTGTGTGTGTGTGCTGTTCCACGGTGCTGTGCCTCTGTGCTGTGTGTGTGCTGTCCCTCAGTGCTGTGTGTGTGCAGTTCTGTGGTGCTGTGCCTCAGTGATATTGCTACTGTGTGCGTGCTGTTCAACTGTGGTGTGCATGTGTGGTCCCTCAATGCAACGTTCTCAGTGCTGATTGTGTGCTGCCTCATCTTTTGTGACTTTGTGCTCTGCGTGTGCTGTGAATTGGTTGTGAAGGAAACATCAGAGTAAACATCAAAAGGTCAGGAATTAAGAGGCCACTGAGGATCACTCCGTGTACACCATTCACTTTAAGTATGTTTGGAGTGTGAACAGTGAGCTGAGGTTGCATAGAGACTACTTGGGGGTGGGGGTGGGGAGGGGGTGTGAGAAGTGTACTTCAGATCATGTGCCTCACTCTTTCCTTTACCACATTAGAAACTTTATTTTTATTTATAATTCACTACATTACACAGTTTACTTGTTTTTAAATAATTAATTTTTTTACCTTTTTACTTTTTCAACACTGTTTTTCCTTTCCAATTTCAGTCTGTTTGTAATATTAGTGTACATTTCATAACCTACTATGTGGACATATATTGTTCACATATTCTTGTATATTCTAGTGTGTTTATTTTTTTGGTTATTTTAGATTTATATATTTATTTGTCTTCCTAGGAACAGAGTTTTTTATCTTGTAAATACATTGATATATTTATTTTTGCTTACCTTTGCCCTACTTCTTTAATTGATTTGTGTGTGAAGACAGTCGTGAATAAGCATTTCATTGCATGTTGTACTGTTTATAATTATTTGCATTAAACTTCTGTCTGTCTGTCTGTCTTTCTTTCTGCATTTCTGTCTTTCTTTCTGCATTTCTGTCTTTCTTTCTGCATTTCTGTCTTTCTTTCTGCATTTCTGTGCATGTTATCTCTCTTGTTGTATGTAGTAGTGGAGGTTGGCACTGGGAGCAGAGGGACGTCATCCTGCTTTATTGCTGAGGGCCAGAGTTACAGCTCCTCTCTCATTGCTCGTTTCACCCGCCTCATTATTTATGAAGTTAATAAAGGCTGCTGGAAGTGGCTTCTCATTCACCTCTGTTTCAGTGACCTCAGAAGGGGAGGATGTGGCCAGGTTTTTTTGGGACTGTTGTCAGACGTATTCTACCCCAGCATCTGCTCACAGAACTCTTTACTGTTGTTAGTTTTGTTCTCATTTGCAGTCTCTCTCTCTCTCTCTCTCTCTCTCTATTCTATACTAAGGTCCATCAGAACAAAAAGTCCTTTATGTAAGGAGAGAGGTTTCTTCTGTGTGCCGTATTGACTTAGTCCAACACCAGCTTCCGTGGTTCTTGATAATGGACTGCAGTATCTCCAGTGTGTTTAGGTTTGTATCCTGTAGGAAATCTATTGAATTGCTTTGTATCATCAAAAGGTGGATTTTGGTTGTGACTTGAATATTTCCAGAGCTCAGCTTTGTCTATATATACCCAAATTTCACAACTCGTCTAACCATAATCTTTTAAACTCTTATCACTTATTTATTGTTTACTAGGTAGTATAATGGTGGTTTTCCTCTTTAGGCAATTATCAATATAAATAGAGAATAACCAATAAAATATACCGCTGATGTCATGGAGAATTAAAAAAAACCCATTTACTCTTAATATAAGAAATGTTGGACTGTTTATATTTGTTCATTTATAAGGAAATTGTGGCAAAATGCAAAGGACAACCGTGTTTGTCAAAGGGGAAATGCAATATACAGTATAAATACATTTAGCATATGAAACACTGTTAAATAAATATATGAAACACCTATCACTTTGTAGGTTGACAGCTATTGGCTGTAGACCATTAGTTGGCCCTGTCCATCCACCAGTGGAAAGCATTGACCACAGGACCACCACTAACTAGATGTCATTTCAGATGTGGACAACTCCCAGCATGGCAGTTACACCAGCATGGTAGTATCACGGTAGTGTGTGTTTCACTGTTCAGTAGTGAGTGAGTATACACAACCATTGCTGAGACATTCATTGACCACTTCAGGCACAACCACCTGGTTGGCCCAGCTTCCAGGTGTACAGTTAGTCACACAATCCTGTTTTCATGTCATGTCATTCTCCAGCCCTTCATTAACATCAGTTTCTTACCACAGGGCAACTACAGCCTGAGATGTTCATGGTTTTCCGTTAATCCAGTTGTGATACTGAGATGGTTGCCATGCTAACTGTAGCTCACTGCAATGTCTGTCCACAAAAGCACAGGCAAATCAAATTTAGACATTGATTGTGAACATGCAAGATACCTGCAAGTAGGCAGATCTAAACTAACAGCACGCCGTGATCCCACCGGATTACTACAGGAAACTCCAAACAACACTTGTTCTCATTTAGTTTGCATGGATTAACTGCTGACATCCTGTATACTCACTGTGCCATTACATTAATCCCTATTAAGCCCCCCCTGTACACTCTGCACTTTATGGCATCCTATACACTGATGCAGTGATGCAGTGAGGAGCCAGGGTGCTCCCTCTGAGGGAGGAACTGCTGAGGAGGGGTGAGCAAAGGGTAGGAAAAGGAGAGACAGAGGAGTTCATGAGCCTAATTTCGTGCCTTGCCTTTTCTAAACAAACGCTGCTGCTGTGCTGGAGTGCTTATCACACACTCCTCTGTGTCAGCGTCATGTTCAGTGGAATGCAGCCCTGTTCCTGAGGCAAAGGTCAGCCCTTCACATAACCCAGCTCACAGAGAAAGCACAGATTACAGTATATTATACAGTTAATCCTGTTACTAGGACTGGGTGATGCAAATAAATCATATCCCAATATGGTGATATATAAAATAATTAGGACACCCCTTAACATCCTACAGTATTATATTGTCCCAGTATACAATATTTTACCCCAGAAACAACTACAATTTAAAACTAGTTTATGCCACTGATGAACAGCTTTTAATGCTTTTAAAGTTAGTGGTCTTTCCTCACTTTTGAGTGTTGATTCAGAATAACTGAATCAGTTCTTTTAATTTAGCATCTCATTGATTTTTTTTTTTTTGTGGTACAGAGGCCACATGGCTTTTTCTGTAAATATTTTTGGGTAATACCCCTGATGTAACATTGATCACAACAACAGTTTCCCAACTGAGTTTAGTTCATTTAGTTATATACATTTATTAGTAATAAATGACATTTTATTAAAGTGTTTCAGTTGTTAAATATGTTGGAACAGACCTTTTAAGAAACCAAAACATTGCGATTACAAAACATATTGATGATGTTCATTCTAACACATAAAACCAATCCTGCAGTCTTGTACATATATTATATGATGGGTTGTTAAGTCAGTCATCATAACAAGTCTATGTACACTGTCCAAAACTACGTGAACATGTTTTAATTGTTACAAATACAGGCAGTTCATGACAAGTGTGTGATGAAATGATGTCTGCTTCTGCGTTGTCTGCACTGTAGCCTGTGCCATTGTGAGCATTTATACTTGTGTGTTGGTGTCTGCATTATTCTGAAATTACAATGTCAAAACACTAGTCTGGTGATGATGTTTTTATTTATTTATTTATTTATTTTTTTTTTTTCAAATCTTCCCTCCAATTTGAAAGTGCTAATTATAAGACTCTCCCCCGTCACATCCAATGCTCCTACACAGACCCTCTCTGATACATATGAAATAAAACGCTGCTTTTTGAACTGCTTCATTGCTGAGCAGCCACTGCACTCATAGGAAACCTCCAATCATGACCTGGGATTCGAACCAATAATCATTGGATCATAGTGCTAGAACCTGGGAGCACTTAGCCACTCGGAGGCTGGGTGATGGGGTTTCTGTGCTGCTGTATTCTACGCTGTGTCTTTGCTGTCCTACAAGCAGCAGAAAAGAGCAGATTGTTGGAATTGGAGCTTAATAGCAGTTATTTCCTAACATTTTTGAAGAAGATGGTCCGTATGGCCAGGGAGCTGAATTGAGTGAGAAAGAGGGTGAATTGTCTGTGCTTGTCCAGCCAGAGAGAGACTCTCACAAGGAAATGCAGGTAGAACTGATGTTTTAGTTCGTCATCTGGAACCATTTATCTCCACATTCGTCCAGCTGAATGTAAAAGAGTTGAAGGAGGAAATGCGGTGCTGCCAAGCAGTCCAATCACAGTTGTTGTGGTTTGCATCGCTGTGTCATGTTTCTAAGGAGGTGTGTGTTAGGCTACAGCACATGGTATGGTGGAGGGTATGCAGCTATGCATGGGCTGTATGTAGGGTATGGTGTAAAGTATCCCTGTTGTTTGGATTTGGGTCCATTTTGTGTACTTTCTCTTAATTTGGTTCAATTCTGTAAGATATCCACAGTTGAACCATTCAGAGACAGACGATTGAGGAGAAGGACACAGCGTGAATGGATGCAGAAGGTGCTGTCCTTTAGGTTCAGTAGGTGGTCAAGTAACCAGCGAAAGCTATAAAGGAAACCTATTCTCATACAAAGAAACACTGTCCTGAGAGCTTCCAGTGGGATATTGAGTTTCCTCTAATGTCTGCACTTGGCCTTTTCTATTCACTCTCCTCACTATTGATTGTGTTAGAGTGGATTTAATGAATTTGGTGGAGGGAACCTGATGCCACACATGTGGAACCATTTCAATTTAAGTAGGTTTTCAAGCATGTAGATCAATGGAGCCTTGCTGTTGGAAATATGTGTGTGATCCCTGGTTTGCAAATGAAATGGAACCTGACGAATATGTTTGATGGTATTCTTTGATTAATAAAAGATGGATCAATATTGGTGCCAATAATATGATATACACTCACCAAACTCTTTATTAGGAAGAACCGTACACCAACTCAGATGTATTGTGATATTTATTTCATATCGCCAACTCTAAAGTGTTGTTAATGTATAAATGTATGTACATAAAAAAAAATACAAATGAATTCATTTAAACCTCCTTCCCCTTCATTTTAAAGTCAAGCTCTTTTGTAAATACTAATTTTACAATTTATTGTATTTTATTCTCTACTGCTTCTCTCTCTCTCTGCTTATTCGTTCTCTCATTCTCAGCAGTCTGCAAACTTCAATGCTGTTGTAAACTTTTGGCGATGGTCTTGACTTTCTCCCCTTTTGAAGTCTGTCTAATACCCCTGCAAGCATTTATAAGTGAGATGCATTGGTTGGCCATTCACCATCTGAAGCTTCTAAACCCCTAAGAAGATTGCTATGAATCATAACGAGCCTTTCATAGCACTTAGTCAAGCTTGAATTTTTTGCACCTCAAGAATCCCACTTTGCTTTAAGGAGATGGTACAAATGTGCTAATGCTACCAGCTCCCAGTTCTTAAAGATTTCCACTGGTTCCCAGAGTCTTTATAAGCAGTTTCTAATTAGTATGCTTCTGGTGCCTGCACTCTGGATACGGCAATTTCATGATACCAATCCAGGCATCAGTGCCTGTGATTCACTCTGAAAGGCATACGACATGAGGTGTGACTCAGTGCATTGCTTTATTCAGATGACTGACAGTGGGTGGTCAGTTATGGCTCCACGCTTGCTCCAGTCACGTGGAATCCTTGTTTGCCTTGTGAGCTACAATTCAATAAAAAAAAAAAAAATCATCTGCAGAATTAATGCTATAAACAATATTACTATGAATATTACATGCTCGTATTAGAATTTCAAGTGCTCTCAGTTTTTTGGACTTCAGTGCATCTTTTTTAACGTTAGAGTACAGTTGGTGAAATCAATTGAATGCTTAAAGCAAAATTGTGCATTTTTACCTTAAATAAACAGTCATAAATTAATAACAGTAATAATTAATAATAACATTAAGTCACGAACTGTAATTGGGTGAGTTGCCACTCAAAGCTCCGGACCCTATTTACTGCACTACGTAACTCTGGTGAAGTACAAATGAACACTGCGTAACTCAAGTAAAAGTTTGGAAACATTTATAAGATTGTTCTGTTGCAACAAAACACGTGCACTTCAGATAATGATTCTGAATCTCCCAGCTTGTAAAATGAACGAGAAAAGTACGTCCTTTAGGTGCAGATCAAAGCAAGAACTCCACCCCCCAACGGTTGTGGAGCACAGGAGCAAGAAATGCCAGTTCTTACTAAATGCTGTTTTAAATGAATTTCATTCCTTGTTTGTTAGTTATGAATAATACAATCATGATTAAAAACAGCAGAACATGCTGATACACCCTGTATGTGTTATTGTAAGCCGTGTGTAATGCAGTGCAATGCAGACAGTACAGATTGAGGTAAAAGCATGAGTGCAGTATCAGCTCTATGAAGAGGAGTGATGCTCATAAACAGAAAGCAATGGAAGTGTGGCAGTGACCGGGAGGGCAGCAGAGGCTGGTGCTATACAGTCTTACTGGTGATTTATAGTGCAGGAGGAGACTGCAGTGATGTGCCAGATAATGTCTGTTAGAGAAATGGCCCACACCTCTGCAGAGCCATTACAGCATGTGCATCACAGGGCGGCTGTCTCAGTACTTGCGCTGGAAATGCTCCTTGCATAGCATCTTAATCTTCAGAGTGAAAGGAAGACCCAGGGACACAAGAACAAAATCAATGTTTGCGGTTGTTTCAAGAGATTGTACATCAGATTTACCTGTAAGTTAGAGTTAATAAAGTTAACAAATCCATGTAGGGATGCACAGTGATGTTGGAATTAACCCAGCATCGGTGAATGTTTGCTTGGAAAAAAATGATCTCACAATTATTCACCCCCATTTTGAATTGTGTCCAAGTCCCACCCCACATTTGCTGGGATTTCCCAGTGCTGGGAGGGGAAGTGCTGTGCTTAGCTTCTGATTCCTGTGAAGACACCCAACCACATCTTGTCAAAATGCTGAAAACTGCACTGAACATATGAACACACTTCTGTCTGATTTTGTTAGATCAGTTAACACATACGTACGAACTGGCATCATGCTAAGCAATGGGGAGGACCACCCATGAGATCAGTTTTGCTTGCTGGGCTACCATGTGAGTTTAATCGTGGTGCTTGCTTTTGTTATCAGTGATTATCACTGATTAAACAATCACTTATAATAATTCATGCTGACTAACTCATTTACTGACCACTCCCATGGAAAAAACAACCACATCCAGCAATAAGGGAAGCGTCACTGATGATTCATATTATGATATAAAACACAGTAGAACCAAAAGGTTGTTGATATATTTCACCATAGCTGAAGCGATTACATATACAACGTAACTAAGTAAGTTAAACTGTCAGAATCGATTGCTGGAAAGACACTGGATTCAGGGTTAAAGTAATTAATGCATTCAGCTGCTGTAGGTGGCGCAGATTGCTGATGCAGATGTGTAAATGTGGGCACACACAGCTTGTCTGTTCCCTGTAGTGAAATACTGGTAATGCAATAGGAATCTCTGGAGCAGATAAATGTGATCCTGTTGCCACCATGCCTAATGCAAATTGTGGGCTAGAGGGGTATAATGGGGCATTGGGCTGTGGTGCTGTTCTCTGGCATGATGATGCTCCATCTAGGAATGGAGGAATGGAATGAGTTGTGGATTTGGGGATGAGATGGGAATATAATCATCCAACATTCAGACCTCTTATGCTTTTGTCGCTGAATACAATCAAATCTTCACAGCGGTGCTCCACAAAAAAAGCAGTAAGCCTTCCCTGGAAAGTTGAGACAGTTCCTCCAACAAAAACAGAATAAACTCTTTAATACCCTTGATTTCAGGCAGCACAATGAATGAGCAGGTGTCCCAATACTTTTGTCTGTATAGTGTATATTCTCACACTCTTGTGTGACTGTTGCAGTAACTGGCACAGCCTAGAGCTGTGCAAAATAACAATATTCATACCTATACCAGGACATAAACAGAGTAAGATATGGACTGAGACAATATTGTTTATATCAAATTTTAAAGAATTTAAATAATGTCCTGTTTCAATCTTCTTGAAAACGTTTTCTCTGTCCCCTCGGTCTGCTCTGCTCCACCCTGCTCTCAGCTCCTCCTTTACTCTGCCTTCTTCTGGAGGGGGCATAAGATTTAGTGTTTATAAAAAAGAAATGAAAATCAAATATCAGTGTGTTTAAAGGTAGACATTTGATATTGTATCGTATATTGTATATTGACATTCAGCGATTATATTATGGGATAGGATGTTTTGTTATCACCCAGCCCTACTGGATGATGGTCTTAATGGTATCTTCTATGGACCCTCACAGACAGGATCCAGATTTGAATGCGGAATGGTACGCTCCTCTATGAAATCGGAGGGGTTGTGTTGTAAATTTGAACATAATGTTATCTCCTATCTCCTCAGGCTTTCTTCACATTGTCATCTTTCCTGCAACGCTCCCTCATTAGCATCTAAGGCGATGTCTTGAAGCCATTTGTGACATTTTTGGGGATTTGATTGGTGGAATCGAGCTCTACTTTCTGGATCATTTTTCTTGCCGTCTCTTTTCCATCCTCTTTAAAACTGCTAATCCCCACTCAAAAGCAACCTTGTGCCTCCGAACACTGTGCCAGGTCCACTCCCATATTATTGCACTGCCCCCAGGAAGGAGCGCCAGTGAGAGGAATACTGACAAATGAAAGTGGATTGGAGCAGGGTAAATGGAAAAAGCAATAACAGAATTACTACCATAAATAAGGTGAGAGTCTGGCTAGCAAGAAAGATTAGCCCACCCATCTGAGCCAAGCCCAGGAGAAAGGGGGAGGAGGGTGGAGGGGTTAAGTGTATGGTTTGTTAAGGGGAGAGATAAATGGTTACACGCTGGAAGTTGAAACCTCAGTGTGAAATGACTGTGTACTGAGTCGTCTAGGCATTTCCTCATCCATCAAAACACGTGTGTGTGTGTGTGTGTGTGTGTGTGTGTGTGTGTGTGTGTGTGTGTGTGTGTGTGTGTGTGTGTGTGTGTGTGTGTGTGTGCTGTTCCGTACATGCTTACCTCAGGCCGTGGGGAGACAGCAGAGGCTCGCGTCCACATGATGTCTGCCTGGGCTGTCTGAGAACACTCAGCATTTTCTCGGCATGTCCATTAGCAAGCCTGGCCTTTGCTCTCTGACAAACGCTTGTATACAGCAGGGCTTAAGCTGCAGACATACCAGTCTTTCGGTGGGAATGTTGTGATGTAGTGAACCGTTAATGTTAGCTAGTCTAGTGTATTGGATCGTGTAAAGAATGAAGGTGGTCTCCGGAGTGATTTTAAAAGGCCCGTTTTTTTATAGACCCATTTTTTTCTTTAATGCTTAAAATTCAACACGTTTTTGTTACTGTGCTTTTAAGACTAAATAACTGTATAGAAATGATCTTAGTTCTCATTGGCTGCCCTGTATTATGCCTCATTCTAAATGCACACTTGGCTGGGACATTCTTTAAGTATTGGGACACCAGCTCCTGCACTGTTTCTGCCTGAAATCACTGACATTAAAAAGAGTTGATTCTGCTTTTGTTGGTGTAACTGTCTCTACTGTCCAGGGAAAATCTACTAGATGTTGGACCATTGCTCTGAGGAATTTTATAGATAGATGAGTAACCAACATGAAAAAACAGAGAGCTGTCTGTGGATGAAAACCAAGCATCTGTGAAGCTGGGAGAAGATAGGAAATCAATTAGAGCCACTGCACAAATATTGGTCATAGCCAGTACAAACGTCCTGAAGAAGAAAGTCATCACTGGTGTACTAACTAACAAATGTTGAACAGGTAGACCAAGGAAAACAGGAGTTGATGACAGACACATTGTAAGTTCTACAGCGACTGTTGGTGACCTCAGCAACAACCCCCAGATGGCAGGAGTGAAGGTATCCCAATATAATATTTGCAAAAGACTAAATGAAGGGTCCAGAGGTTTCAAGAGAACCACTAATTAACAAGAAGAATAGGAAAACCAGGCTGGAATTTGCCACGAAGTACAGAGACAACATTTAACTGACTGATGAGACAAAGATTAACCTTTTCTAATATAATGGAAAACCTAAAGTTTGGAGAAAGAAAGGATCTGCTCATTATCCCAAATATATGAGCTCATCTGTAAAACTGAAGAGGATGTAGTGTTGTGGCTTCTTCTGGGACGGGCTCATTATTCTTCATTGATGTCACATGATGGTAGCAGTACAATGAACACAGACGTCTGCAGAAAGATTTTGTCTGTCAATTGAAAGAAAGATGCAACCAAACAGGCCTGACGCAGTTATTGCAAACAAAGGATTTGCAACAAAATATTACGATTTATTCACGTTAATTAATTTTACGTTAATATGTTCTGTCTTTTACTCACCAGATAAATGGTTGGGTTCAGACAAAAGGTTCTGAACTGATCCAGATATAAATACTTGGAAATAAAAGCTGGGATATTGATCTTTTGTCTCATATTCACCTTTTAATATCAAACCCAAATGTTTTCAGTCTACAGTCTAAATGGATTGGCCTCACTGTTCCAATACTTCTGGGGGAGACATAGAGTGCATCAGTATAGATCTTTTCCACCTCATGGCCCTTCTGTTTATAACTAGGAAGCATAACGGCTCACAGGAAAACAAAAACTCAATTGTAAAATGTTTTGCATTTTATTTAAGCGCGGATTCTGGAAATGAGAACTAGGGCCTGACCAGGAGTTTACAGTAGCATGTCTTCATAAAAACATCTGTCCCAAATGTAGATCACAAACAGCAGTAAGCGGTAAACTAACATTACTAACACCAGGTGAAAAATCTAGTTACAAAATGTGGACGTCTATAATTCTGTCTAAAAGCTGTCTCTATATGTTGACAATTTACCTTCTTATGCTCTCACATCATATCTGATGTAGTCTGGGTTCTACTTGCGGATGATTTTTTGCTTTTTCTGAGGAGCAGTGTCACCATTCTTTCTTCATTTAAGAAACCTTTGCATCTCTATTTTTCTACCTGTATCAGGTCCCCACATGGATTATGTTTATGTATTATGATTATATAGTGTGTAGTTTTTACATGATTAATCCCTCCATTTTGACTTGCTAATTTACTTTTGTAAATCAGACTTCTATGATTGAAAGTGTCATTTGGACTGTTGTCTCCCTGTGGGCATGGGCCGGAGGGCCACTAGAGAGTGCCTCGTGGCACACTGGCCCCTGGCCCACAGGTTGAGAAAACGGTAAATGGAAAATCACAAATAGTGTGTATAAATGTTTACAAAATCAATTCAATTGGTCAAAAATCACTAATTTGTTCAGTTCACCTACATAATAATAATAATAATAATAATAATAATAATAATAATAATAGTGCTGTAAAACGAAACCTTCCATGTAAAAAGACTCTTTTCTTGCATTCCCACATGCTTTCCTTTTTTTCCCCTGGCATAGGTTATTCATTCTCCATCTGACAGTCACTTTAGAGCTGGTCGGCCTCAAGTGTGGCTGAAGTTGTCCTAACATATTCCTCTGTATAACTTCCTGACTTCATATTTAACTCTTCATATGATATTTTAAAAGTCTTTTAATATGACATAATGTAATAAAATGCATTGTTAGATCTTAGCCACCACATGCATTGCCCTATTTCCCACAGTGGACCTGGCTTGCAGTGTTGTAGACCTTATATATAGCTTGTAATTAACTCACTCACTCTCCCATGTTTAGCAGGCTTGTCCAGAAGGGGTTGCGGTACTCCTACTGGAATAGTTGTTTGTGTTTGTGTCTTTGTATCTCATTCTGAAACATTAGCAGGGAACACAGTCTGTATTGCAATCTGGTGAGTTATGTAACTGCTCTGTGATAATGGCTGAACCAATCCGCTGGCGTTGTCTTCACCGTCAGTCCATATGCAGCAGCACACAGATGCTCGGATGTGTTTACGTTCACGCAGACACATGCAGCCGCTCTCCTTGGGATATGACAGGCACGTTCATCAAAAGATTACAGTTCACTCAACCTTGAGTCTGATTGCTTTTCCGCTTCATTAGATTTAATAATGAAATTGGGCTAATAAGTTAGTTCTATGCCACCCCCAGCCCCTCACCCCCAACAGCCTCCTCAAGCATGAAGCTCATTAAACATGCCATTAACGATATTATAATGTTCCCCTCTTTTGCACATGCCTCCTTGTCTTTTTGCCTGGGTTTTGCCAAGCGCAGCCAAGCCTGTTGGAAGTGGTTTAGAAGTGTGTTGGTAGCTGTTTCCAGCAGTCTGTGCTCTTTACTTCACAAGATGGCTGTAGGGATTAGCTCGCTGTTTGGCATTAAGCAGTTTGTTTTTAACTCCCAGGAAGGCCTAATTCCCTACCTTGCTCTGAAGTGCGCTGATCCTTATGACCTCATCACTCAATGAACCAGATGCGTTGTAAAGGCCTAATGCGATTTTGCTTGTTGAGGCCTGTGGAGTGAAAATAAATGAGATTGTTATGCGTTGTTAGTTACTGTGGTGAAAGCAGACTCCAGAATGAAGCGAGGGAGGGCATGCTGCGGCTCTCCCAGCTAGAGCGAAGGATGGAGAAAGTGTGCGCCTCTGTTCTTAATGAATCTCCCGCTGCAGAAGAGGGCGGTGGACAGTTGTTGAGATCCTTTAGTGTCTTTTGAGGAGCTCTTGTTCCTTGGCCCTCATTAAGTTTTATAGACTGCTATTTCTCTGCCAGTATACTGATCATGCAGCATGGCTCGCCCACACACACGCACGATTACAGACATGGACATATGCGGGCTGCCGCCCAATTAATTGAACCATGTCAGAGGACTGAGTCTTCTGTGAATAAATGACTAATTGACTTCAAATTATGGAGGGAGTTTCTTATGCAGCGAGGGAGGTCTAGAACTGCTTAAATGGACTGATGCTCCTATTACATATAATCCATAGCTGTGATTCCTGGGTTTTCTGTCTGACAACCACACAGCCTGTGTATCTTCAGAGCATTTAGTTAGAGTAAGTGCCATGACTAGTATCATTTTAACTGTTTTTTACTGGACAGGAATAGAGACAAAATGACTGATGCTGTGGACACAATACTATCCAGAATCAGATTTTTAAGCCTAACTTTAACCCTTTCATAAGTACTGTATCAGTACTGAGACACCATATGTGAATGTACCGAATTATACCCTGTAGCTGCAATATAATTTTTATACACAGTAACAAGGTGGTCAAACATCAAATGTCAGTTTGTACTGATTGCATTTATTGGAAAGTAGAGTATTGCCAAACTGGACTAATGTAACGTTTATTCAGGACAAGCTCATCTATTTTATGGCTGAGATCAAATCTTATTTACTGGGGTTTCTTAGTTTCATCTGTATTTACCCCTGTGGTTTTTAAAGCATCTCAGCTGGCCTTTGCTGACGTCTCATCATGCATGGCAGCCCATCACCTCAAACTCCGCCTCAGCAAGACTGAACCACTGGTCCTCACACCCTTGAGAACTCACTGGTCACTTCATCTGCAGGAGCACGGATGATGTGGATGACCATTTAGCATTCTCAGCTGATGTTGCAGATCTGACTCAGACATGCAGATTTCTCCTTTACAACATCAGGAGAATTCAGACTGTTCTGTCTGAGGCCCCTCAGGTGTTTATTCAGTCTCTTTTCATTTCAAGACTAGACCACTGCAGCTCCCTTATAGATATGCAGCTCATCAGGCCCTTGCATCTCATCCAAAATGCAGCGGCACGAATCGTCTTCAGTGTTCCCAAGTTCAGTCATGTAACTCCTCCGCTGCGTTCCCTTCCTTGGCTTCCTGTAGCTGCCTGCATCAGATTCAAAACCTTGATGCTGGCCGACAAAGCCAAAAATGGACCAGGACCTCCATACTTGATGGAAATGGTCAAAATTCGTTCTGGCCCAAGAGCCCTTTGAGCATCAAGTACAGCTCGGTTTGACCCACCATCCCTCAAGTCTCAAGGAAGACAAGCATCCAGACTGTTTTCTGTCCTGGCACTAAAATGGCAGAACAAATATCCATTCACTTCAGTCACGTCTTAAAACGCAGACTGAAGACCCATCTGTCTCAAGAGCATTTAACTTCTTAAAGCTTTATATTTATACTGAATCTTGTTAGTGTCCAATCTGACATTTGTTTTCGACAGCATCTAAACTTTTTTTTTAAGCTCTTCTAACTAGCTAAGGATATCTGAGTGGACAGCAAAGCACTTTTGTAAGTGGCTCTGGGATAAGGGCATCTGCCAAACACTGCAAATGTAAATGCAATTGTAAATCAACAGGAGAACAGCTCAAGTTGTTTTAGTGTGAAACTCAATCATTTTGGTGTTCCAATACATTAAAATTGCATTTTAAATATGACAAGATTTAGGCACCTGTCAAAATTAGAATTATAAAGCACAAGGAATTATAAAGCTTATTTGGGAATGTAGTTCAGTAATTTCTAGGTAGAATAAATGCAATTCACATTCAGTTTAGTCAAATTGAAAGACCACCACAAGCTCTTGTCATGAAGTTAAATATTAGTCTATTTATAATGATCAGTTACAGTTATCCAGTGCCTGGTTTGCCTAATCAACACTTAGTGGTGTTAAATCAGGTGAGCTGATGAGTCAACCAGCCACAGATGGATGGCGGCATCCAAGAGAAATCTGGAACCAAGATTTATTTTGCTTACCTGCATCCTTTCTGGGATGGGATCTGGAGTTTTTACAAGCAAAAACAATCTTACTGCTTAGATAAATGCTTTTAAATAATGTACTTAGGGGCCGAAATCCCTTTCAATACGAATGCAAAGTGGGGTATTTTTAGTTATTGATAAAAATTAATGTAAAGGGATAAACGGTTAAATAAAGACAAATCAATAAAAATAAAATTAATTTGGCACATAAAAGAGTAATAAGTACTATTATTAGAACAATATCAGCATGTATTTAAAGTATGGGAACGTTTGACAAGCTATATTTTTGGGGCGAAGTCCGTACTGTGCTTGTGACCACATTCAACACAAGTGGAAATGTATAGGTTTTCAGTGCCTCCATCCTTCAGAGCTCTGCCTGGCAGGTAAGAGGATAATCACACAGTGATGCATTGCTTTTTAAAACACTCGGAGAAACAAGTCAGAAATCACAGCTAGTAAATGCAAAAGATGTGGGTTAATGTGTGGGTAAAATGTGTTCATCTGGTCACACTACAGAAAAGTTTAAATGTAATTTGGCCAGATTATAATCTAGATGTTAGATATGAAAAGTTACCACTTTCAGCAGCCCATTGTATCTGTTACATTTCAGTGTAGCATACACCAGGCCTTGACACTAGAGATTTAAGAATTTGGGGCTAAGGTTTAACTAGAGGATCTAGGGATAAACCCACTCAGGAGAAAAAAAGTCATTGCCACTGAAGGAATGACAGATGAGTTCAACCAGTATGACCTTAAAATACTGAACATTGATTACAGCCTGAGCAACATTAAAAGAAAGAAAAATAAATAGTTGTACCTCTCAGTTACGACTAAACTACAATTACCATACTGTAATACATTCCAAACCCCTTATATTCCCAACACTCTGCAGATGTGAATTATGATGTAATTCTACTCTGGTTCGTTTTTGTCATGCAGGACGTGGAACTGAATGAAACTTTCAGAAAATTTGTCACCCAGGTTAGTCAACTAATCCATACAATAGTCATGTGCCCATCAGTTTACGTGTGATGAACGTTATGATTGGTTTCTGAATATTAAATTGTCCAAAAATTGGTACTGATCGTTTTAGTTAGATTTAAGAGATTCATAAGTAAAAAGGACTTTTACATGATGACAACATTACTGTTGCTAACTGTACGTGCAGGGTCTAAGGGTTAAGCCAGATACTGTAGCTAGAGATGAGACGTAGAAGCCTCATTTAGAATAGCTGTGCTTTTACTTTTTAAATTGGCACATTTGAAACATCCTGTGGAGAGAAAGAAATGGCCTTAAATGTATATATAGAGCTCCATCAAAGCCCAGTTGCTATGAAGTAAATGCTGTTTTCTTTTTTTTTTTTTTTTTTGAGTCATCAGGAAACAGAGGTTTCCAGTGCCCTTCTAGTCCCTCACTGTACACACAGCGGTAGACTAGGCTTTCATTTACACAGCTGCTTGGCCATGGATCAGCAACTCTGCCTCTGCCAGAAGGCTTTGAAACCACGGCTGCATGGCTATTTTTGCTCTGAACCTATAAATGCTAGAATTTCACCTTGACCCTTCGCCAAACCCTAGTATTCATGCACCTCCCTCAAGAAGACTGTTCATGTGTTTTTCCTTGTGGTCAGCAGCTGTGCTTTTCAAACAACAGCCCAGCCTTTACACTACTTTTCCATGAATGCAGTTCAAGGGTTTTGAGTGGCATGTCCAAAAGCAGAATATGATGACCCTTTGTTGGCCACCTTAAGTTAATGTTTCAGCTTGTTTGGCCCAAAGAGAATATGCTTGCCACAGGGTGGAAAATCTGCACACAGCGAAAAATATGTTTATTGTAGCCTGATTTTATTCACTTTATTTCTGTTCATAAAACAATTAAAACAGTGGGGTTTGTTTACACTCAAAGATGACTGTTTTCATAAAAATAGCAATAAATTGTACTCCCCTGTTAGGAAAAGCACAGCCAGTTGTGTTTTTAAAATATTCTGGCTGTGTATCCATGGAACATCTCGCTAATAATGGTAGAAAAACAAGGCAGAGTCAGAATATTTGACTGCACTGCTGTTTGTTTAAACCCACCCTGCTGAACTGTTACCCGATACACAACCAAAATGAGGAATTTATAATAGAACAGGGATGTTTGAAAGTGATCCACTTTTCCCTTCCACATTTTGAGTTGCAACTAGACGGTTGGCAGTTAAAATATAGATTTTTTTTTATACTAAACCTGCAGGAGGTTCCATGGAGTCTCCTGGTGGGGAAAAAAAATCATAAGCTCTGCTTTCATTGTCCGTTTTACGTCACAGTGACAGCTCACAGGAACTACATTAGCTCTGATTTTAACACTGTAACTAGATTTAACACAGATAGCACCGCTGTCCGTATTTAGCACAGGAGGCCCACACACATCCCACAGGTCATTGGAGAATTCTCTAGCTTTCATGGGACATGGCTAAAGTCATGACACATGATCATTTTCAGTGGATATGCACCCAGCCCAAAAACGCTACAGCCACTGCAATAGAACATACACATCACTGCTAGACTTAAAGGAAAACGTGGGAGCAACCACATGCCTCGTGAACATGGCCAGGCCCGATCCCGTGCCGGTGTCTGTGAAAGGATAGCTCGGACTCTGTGAATGACGAAGCTAAAGCTGGGGAAGTGGGGACAGTGCTCAGCTAAAAGCTAACACAAGTTAAATGGCTATAACCTCTTCAGCTGGCGAACAGTATACTATGCAGAGGATAGAGTTTCTTGTTTGTTTGCATGGACAATTCTAACCAGGTGCCACCAGTCATGATCATTAAGCACCCACTACAGTGTCCAGTGAGGGTGGTAATGCCTTAAGTGTTAAATGTCCACACTTAACCCTGTGATAATGGCCTTGCAATGAGCATTCTGGGCAGTGTTCAGTCTTACATCACCTCACAACTTGTACATGTGTGAGCATTCCCAAGTCCTTCCATGGGTTACATAAAAAGGGGTTTGAAAGTGACCTGTTTCACAGCTCTGTTGTCATTTTTCCTTATTTCTCTGTTTGAGCTTCTCAGTATGTGAGGGCATGTACTGAATTCTAATTTTTCAGCGATGTCAAGGAAAATATATCTAATGCTCTGTCTAATGCCTTCTCCGTGGTGTGTATGTGAGGATGCGAATGAGGGCTGAGGGGAGCACAGTAGGAAGAGCCACTGAGGGCAGGGGCTGAGCAGAGCAAGGGAGCAGAAAAAAAGAACGTTACTTATAAACTTTAAAACTCAATATAGCTTATATCGCCTCGGCTCATATCTGGCTCTGTTTATATCTTGATACCATTAGCATTAGCATTAGCTTCCGTTACCATTTCTGGTTCCTGTCATCATCACTGTAAAGAAAAGAGGCAGTAAATTTGTTTCAACACACCATTACAGATTAAATTACCCCACAATACATTGTTTACACCTCCGCTACTGGAATCTGTACCAAAATGTGTATGAATATTTTAGACGGTCTATTTAAAGCCTTTCGGACGTGAGCTGAATCAGCCATGGGATGTATAAATGAAAAATTGCTTGAGTGAAGTTTTACATGTGATAAACAGCTTAAGAAACTCCAGAGATCAAGTTCTGATGGTTTCCAGTTTTGCACTTCTGAACACGAAGCCAGAATGAATTATCTTTAGCTGTATATAAATGAGGCTGATTTAGGTCAAAATCTTTGTAGCCATTTATGGTGAAATTAATGCTTGCACTAAAACATCCGTTCGGTCTGTAAAGTGGTTATTAAAGTATTCCAATGTAATGACTTCATAAAAGTGGCTGCTTTATTAATAGCAGTGCTCCATTTGTGACATATCAGTGATAAAAAACGTGCTGTACGTGTCCCACACTGCTGTAATGGTTACCTCCATATTCCTGTGTGATGAATTGGATGACCAGCCTCTGGTGCACATTACTTCTGACCGCTGAGCCCCAGAAACATCTGCTCCTCATCATAGTTTTGTTTTGTTTTATTGCTTTATTACTGTGGTTAATATACAGTATTTAGCATGGCAGCGTGAATCTCATACTTTGTCTATATAATGTAATTCTACAGAGAATTTATAACTGTGGCAACATCAGGCTCAGTTCCACACTGCGCTTCCTAAACCAGCAACATCTGTGGTCAAGACTACATGCTAAAAGCGTGACGATCTGCTCCTCAGTGCCACACAATCTGATTCCATTAGCACCTTCTGTTCTGTGTAGTTTTTAGACTGGATAAAGTTTTTCTTATTTTTAATCCGTTGTTTGTGTTGCAGTATTTTTTGTAGAGGATGAGTGATTGATCACGATGGTGATCATCATTAACCTGCTGGAATAAAATCATGAGATTTTGTGCTTAGAAATGAAGGATGATTCAGTGCAGCAGCTTATGTTTCTGTATATATACCAATCAACCATAAAATTATGACCACCTCCTTGTTTCATGCATTTTTTTCAGCTCCACTGACCATACAGGAGCACATAGAGTAGTTCTATAATTACAGACTGTAGTCCATCTGTTTCTCTCCATAATTTAATATGCTCCTTTCATTCTGTTCTTCAATGGTCAGGACTCCACAGGACCAGGTATTATGTGGGTGGTGTGTCATTTTTCAGCACTGCAGTGAAACTGACATGGTAGTGGTGTGTTAGTGTGTGTTGCGCTGGTACAAGTGGATCAGACACAGCAGTGCTGCTGGAACATTACCATTTTATACTCTCTTTATATATTAGATTTGTTCATTCCCACATGATTTGCAATTGAGTAAATATTAACAACAAGCCTTGGTGTTAATGCACACTTTAGTTTGTGCTCCGGGCAAAGGAATGAACTGGAGCAGCTTGCAACCAGTCCTGGCTGTGCCATAAACCTGGCATCTGAGGGCTTAACAAGAGAGGCTGTGTGCTAACGCTGGAGGTTCTGCATTCTCTGACATTTGTTTTCTCATGAGGGTTTGTAAAAAGCTGTCAGCTGAAACACTGCCTGACATTTCACCACATTTTCTGTCATTGCAGGAATCCTTTTGTGTTTGTTAAGCTTCTATTGGTATTTGCTATTTAGAGTTGTTTGATGGTGGGGGACTACTGCCATCAAACAATATGCCATGTGGGCTTTGGGTCAGGCTTAGTTCTGAACTTGAATAAGTGCAATGAAGCTTCTGTGTTTGAAAAAGGAACTGAAAATACAGAACAAAATGTATTCTCTTTTGTTTCCACTACATGTGTACTGTGTGTACATATGTCAGTCCTATTTACACTCACTTAACACTTAACCACCTGTACACTTACTTATTTGTGCTCTTGTCTAATCAGTGTGGGAATGGTTGGCAGCAATGCGGTGCATAAAATCATGCAGACACAGCCCAGCTGCTTCAGGTAATGTTCACATTAACCCTCAGAATGGAGGGAGAAATAGCTGTGATGCCACTGAACAAGACTGTACGTGGCTGGATTAAGTAATTCTGTATTTTCGTAATTTGCTCAGAATTCTGCAATAAAGAAAACATCCACTGAGCAACAGTTCTGCAGATGAAATCACTGGAAAGAATGGTCAGTCTGGTTTGAGGTGACAGAAAGGCTAAAGTAACCTGTATAATCGGGTTCATAGGGCCCTATGACTGAATGTTTAGCTTCCAGTTTTACCGTTACATGTGTCACTACTTCTGGCTCAAATATAGATGACAACACCACGTCCCCAGAGGGGGGTGCCGCAGTTCTTTTTGCAGTTATTTTGGAAATGGCTCTAGATAACATCTGCTATGTCAAACACTGTACATACACTCTGGCTTTCATGGTTGATTTATCTGAAAAGGATATCAAACAGTGACCCATATTTAACACATTTAACCTGTTTTACGTCAACTGCAATTCATATTGTTAATTTGTGTGAACAACAATTATAGTTGTTTATAATTCGTTTATATTATATATATATATATATATATATATATATATATATATATATATATATGTTGACTGCTGGTTAGGGAACCAGACTTGTGACTGGAATGTTGCCGTTCAATTCCCTGAACTGGCAGGACATGAATGAAGTGCCTAACCCTAACCCTAACTCCCCAGCTACTCCCTGGGCACCGTGGATAAGCCCACCAGTCCAGGCACTCTTGCTCATTGCCCCCTTGTGTGTGAATTTGTGTGTGAATTTGTGTGTGAATTTGTGTGTGTCTCTGTGTGTGTGTCTCTGTGTGTGTGTCTCTGTGTGTGTGTCTCTGTGTGTATGTCTCTGTGTGTATGTCTCTGTGTGTATGTCTCTGTGTGTATGTCTCTGTGTGTATGTCTCTGTGTGTATGTCTCTGTGTGTATGTCTCTGTGTGTATGTCTCTGTGTGTGTCTCTGTGTGTGTGTCTGTGTTTCATGACATGGATAAATGTGGAGGTCAAGCATGCATATTATTTTGTATCAGCTACAACAGTGTGAGTTACCAGTTATTGTATCGACTCAGAACTGGATTATCAGTACATTTCTAACTCATGCTTCTTAAATTGTTCAGTCCTCCATGTGCAGCTGTGTCTAAGTGTGTGTTGATGACAAGCAGCAGTGTATCACTGTTCCACTCAGGTTCCCTGTACACTTACTTATTCATGGTTAATGTGTGGGAGGCCTTCAGCACTCTGCCATTTGTCACTCTCAGTATTTATCCAACACAAAACAGTGAGTGGAACAGCAACACTGCATTTGCATTTTAACTAAAGCATTAGGAGAGTGTTGTGGTGAGGTGGCTCTGAAGACTGAGGTTTTGCTCTAATATGGTCTCGTTAATGTGCATTAGGAAATATTATTTATAAAAGAGTAGGGCTGTTTAATTCCAATTTCCAGTGTTTCATAATAAATGTGTTTGAGTCAAATGATTTGATAACATGCTCCTTTCCTAAGGTCTACGTCCTTAAATATACTTCTCAGCATTCTTTGATTTTTGGCTAAAAAAAGCATATAGGAAGCATTTTTTTTGTTTTCCAATTTCCTGGTGTTCCTGAAGTATTCACTTAGTAGGAAGTGTCAAAAAGCCACAGGTCGGTCATTTACTGGCAGTAACCTCTGATATCAGCCACTGATATCCATTCCATTACTTTCTGTTTGCTGATGAATGAGTGTGATGGAATAGGCAACATTGGCTTGTTCCAGGTCCTATAATTCAACCAGCATGCTTATGTCAAGTTTGCATGATCGGAACCTGGGCTTGGTGGGTTCCAGTTGGGCAGGGGCTCAGAGTGGGTTTGTTCATGTGTTGTTACTGGGAGAGCATGTGTGGTTTGAGGTATGTTCCAAATACAGAACTTTTGTTGTTGTTTTTTTGTCCTCTATAATGGAACCATGGATTTTATACACGGTTCTAAGGCTTTTCTGGCCTTTTTAGTGCAAATTTTTTTTTTTTGTCCTTACAACAGTTACGGGGCTATATAAATTCTCAAGTTAGGAGAGGAGTGTGTGTGCGTGTGCGCGTGCGTGTGTGTGTGTGTTCATTTGCCAGAGAAAAATGGAAAAACCCTGCCCACTAACCAAGTGCACTGTCAGTCGCCGGTACATGCAATCTCTTTGTACTTGGCTTGTGTTTTTCCAGCTTTACAGTGCAAACAGTTTAGGGAAAGTGTAATTCAGGCCAGTGATAAGACAGATAGGCCTGAATCAACTCTGACTGCAGCACTGTGTGTTGCCAGCTGGTTCGCTGTAAAATCGGTTCCTTCCTAATGCCAGGGTTTGTAGTTACAGATATAGCTCTTACACTGAGGTAAGAATAATAAGCTTCTTGGAAACCCGGGCGATATAAAAACCAGGCTAGACAGTGATGTAGTGCTAATGCTCTGTGTCGACTTGGCTAACACTCTATCCTCTGGCTTTATAAATCAGTGTAGGGGAAACCTTCTGAAACTTTTCAAAAGCCATTTGTCATTGTGAGTCGAATGGCGCAGCTTAACATAGTCAAGTAAACCTTTGAAATCTCGAGAGAATGATGATGATGGGAGATAATGTAGCTCTACTGGGGAAATGATTTGATTATTCCGACTGAATTTCATTAGTGAAGTGCAAGCAACACCTAAGGGTTTTGAATGTATTGTTCCTGCTTACCTCGCTATACAGTCTATACAGCTGCTGTGTTGTCTTCGTGTTGTCTGCATGAACTAAGTTTGAACTAAGACTTATTTATTACAGTCATTTTGATCAAAACTTTGTACATGTCTGCTCCTCCTGCATTCAAGGTCTAGGGTCTTCTTCAGTCCACTAATGGGCTGTATTTTTGGAACATGCTGTGAGGCTTTGATTGTATTCAGCTGCCAGAGCATTTGTAAGGTAAGGTAGTGAGTTCTACTCCTGCTCATCCTGCTATTGTATGGAGCTCCATCACTACACAGACCACTGTTTAACTTCTCCTGAGCCCAGTGTTATAAGTATTTATTCAATTCTGTTAATACTTTGCCCATGGTGTGTGTTCATGTATGGCCCCCCATATATAAAACATACCACTGCATAGTTGGGCGACTCCACCCCATTCAGTGGAGGAAATCTCAGACACAGTGCCAACTGAGCAACTCAAGCATATTGTACCATTACAAATTCTGTGTCTATTCATAATTAACTTGCAGAAATGAATAATGTTTATTACTTGAGTTAAAAATAATCATGATATACATTTGAGGTCATATTTCCCATCACTAGCCAATATATTTTTAATCAGTTAACAATATATACAAGCATGTGCTTCCTCCGATGCACGTGAAGCCAGCCACCGCCTCTTTTCGAACTGCCTCCTTTGCACCATTGCTGGGCAGCCAACACTCTTGAAAGAAATCCCCAGAAAACCAGCTCCAGTATAACGGACTAACAAATGCCTCTTCCTGTGTGTGATGTGCGGAGAGAGCACCATCTAGTTACCCAGAGAGTGTGTGGCAAATTTAGCTTTCTCTGATTGATGGCAGGCAGCAGGACCTGGGATTCAAATCTGCCATCTTCAGAACGAAGTACGAGCACAACAGACCACTGAGCCACTCAGAGCCCTTCATCCACAATTCTCAAGAAAACATTTCTTGTGAACCCTACTTCTGCAGTTTTCAGAAAGATTGACATTCACCAACGTTTTCATATTTGTTCAATTTACAAAGACAATGGGATCCATTATTATAAAGGCAAAACAGTGTGAACAATTCTGCAATTTAAAAATGCCTCATGAATATGACATCAACTTTTTGTTAGGACTTTTATCAACAACAAATGTAAAAAAAAAAAAAGTGTCAAATATTAATAAATAAGGCCAACTGTGCATTCCCTCATAAAATGTCAAGTGGTATGCAAACTGTCCATCATCTCACAGCACACTGACAGAACTTCCTAACACACTGCTTTAACTGGTGAGCTTTATCAAAGCTACTGCCTCTGTGATGTGCGGTAATGAGAGGTTCAAAGGCACGATGTCAACAAGGGCGTTTTAGCATGTGTCTAAGTCTAGCCACAGCAACTCTGTCAGTGTGCATTTACCCTTCTCTCCTTCCTTTCCACTTCAGCCATTAGCTGCGGCGGGCTCTGCATAATCACACCTTGTTAGGCTGAATCAGTTGGCGTCATTCCAGTTTGCTCATAATCACTTATTAATGGAGATCAATTCCAGGGGAATGAACAGCAGCTATGTGCACAGTACAGGATGTCCTCTCTGTGGTCACCACATGGGGGTCGTCACTCCACAGCAGGTCCTGTTGCATTCCATAAGCTTTAGAGCTGTGTGATGTGTTTCTTACTGCTGGCTCAGCTTTGCTGGAATATTATGACTGCCTCTGGGCTTCCATTCTCTGAAGACTGTGTATAAAGGACACTTAAGGTTTCTAATGGTCTATAAGGCTTGAAGTAGCTTGCCAAGGCACATTACTATACTCTTACTATAATTAGGAGTCCTGAAATATATAAAAATACACATTATTATTATTATTACAATACAACACTCTCCCTAGTTTAGATGGGGACACCTGCTCATTCACTGTTTCTTCCAAAATTAAGGCCATTATAAAGAGTTTGTTTGCTTTTTTTTTTGTCCAAGGAAGAGTTTCTACTAGATTATGGAGCTTTGCTGTGAGGATTTAATTGCACTCAGTGACGAGCACCTTTGTTAGGTCAGGATGTTGGATGATCACCACCCCACCTCATCCCCAACTCACTAACAGTCAAAAGTATTGGATGGAGTTCCAGAATGCACTGCTTCATAGCTCAGTGTTAGGGGGCTTTTGTAGCCCTCTAGCCCATTTATTGGCAGTGTTTTTGTGTGTGTGCATTTAGACATCAGCGTCAGTAATGGGTGCAACTAAAAGTAGGTGAATGCATTCATTAGAAGGGGGTATCTACATTTGGATGTACAGTGTATCTGCCTTTTTTTTTTTTTTTTTTTTTTTTTTTTTACATTTGTTACTTGTACAAATCAATGTAAATCTGTCTGTAATGCTAATCCAGATGGATTTCGTTCCAGTTTATCTCTTTTATAAATGGTTATGTTGGCATTTGGCATTAACTGACAGATTTTACAAATTTATGTTTTACACGTGTTTGCATCGTTTTATTTACAGAACAAGCAAGAAATAGGACAATATACCAGAAAACCTCAACGTGCATAACTATTACCCTCCTAAAGCCTGTGGCAATTACAGCTGCAAGCCACTTTAGATAAGTCACTTTGAGCTTGCCACACCTTGCCACTGTGATTTTTGCCCATTCCTCAAGGCAAAACTGCTCCAGCTCTGTCAGGTTAGATGGTTTCTGCTAGTGAACAGTATTCTTCAAGTCTGATCACAGATTGTTAATTGGATTAAGGTTTGGACTTTGACTAGACCATTCTAATACATTACAATACGTTTCCCCTTAAACCCCTCGAGTGCTGCTTCAGCACTATGCTTTGGGTCATTGTCCTTTTGGAAGGTAAGCGTCCGTTCCCCAACTCTGACTAGTTTCCTTGTCCCTGCTGCTGAAAAACATCCCCACAGCATAATACTGCCACTGTGGACGGTGTTCTTGGGGTGATGAGATGTGTTGGTTTTGCACCAGAGCGTTTTACTTGGTGGCTGAAAAGTTGAATTTTGTACATTTGGACATGTACTTAATACCTGCTCTGTGGTAGTCCCTTAGCATTGAAGAAAAGGGTGAAGGAAGGCTAACAAAGTAGTAGAATCTACAGTATGTAATTATAGATCTAGATGCTCCTGTAAGTGGAGCTGATAAAATGAAGAGTGAATGCTGAAACAAGGAGGTGGATTTAATGAACACGTGGGGCCATTGGTTTTCTGTCACATGTTGAGAGGTGTCACTACAGTGCCCTTCCAACAAGATGCCTCTCCAAATGGTTGTTGTCTTATTTATCTGCACCAATCCAGATGGATTCTTTAATCACAAAACAGCAAGAACCTCACATCTGTGAAACATATTTGTACAACTCATGGTAATAACACAAATGAGGAGCAATAACAGCAGGTCTGGAATCACACCAGGGAGAAAAAGCCCTCAAATAGGCTGAATGTCGGAAATTGTTAGGATGCAGAATAAGTAGTATCTGTCATACCCATTAATTACTACCCATCAGTGTAGAAACACTGACAAGACAGGGAGGTAACAGCTATGTACACCTCATCTGGGTGTAAGTAGGATTTCAGCAGTATGAGGGTTTCACTGCATGATAACTGTCTTGGAAAATATCACAATATTATCATAGTTTTTCTAAATGAGTTATTATCAGTTATAATCACTTGTTTGTTTGGTGAACAAACACTTTAGAATGTGAAAGAATCCTAAACAAAATATGAAATCTAAAGGTTCTCTAAAAGTTCTATAATAAACTAATAAATAAAATGGAAAGCTGCAGATGAAGTGTAGGCATTTTGAGCTATTTTGTTTCATATAATGAGCAATATTCCCATTTATGGAATAATCTGATTATTTTCAGCATTCATCAATTTAAAAAGAAATTGGTGGGATTTTTTAAAATACTACAATTATGCAAATGTACACAGTTTGATAACTATCCATTTTCATATTATTGTATACCTAAAACCAGTATAGAGCTGCAAACTGTGAGTCAATGTTGTGATTTTGTTATGGTAATATAATGTTAGTTACATAATGAAATTCATTCTCATTCAACAACTCCTATCTTCTTCATATTTTACCAATGATTTAGATAAACAGTGCATCCTGAAAGTATTCACAGTGCCTCACTTTTTGCATATTTTATGTTACAGCCTTATTTCAAAATGGTTTCAATTCATTTTTCCCCCACAATGACAAAGTAAGAAAAGTTAGTTTGAAAGCTTGGCACATCGTTTTTTGGGAAGCTGGTCACATTCTCCTCTGCAGAACCTCTCAAGTTCCATCAAATTGGATGGAGAGCATCAGTGCAAAGCTATTTTTAGATATCTCCAGAGATGTTCAATCAGGTTCAAGTTTGGGCTCTAGCTGGGCCACTCAAGGACATTCACAGAGTTGTTCTGAAGCCACTCCTTTGCTATCTTGGCTGTCTGTTTAGGGTCGTTGTCCTGCTGGAAGATAAACTTTCATCTCAGTCTGAGGTCCAAAATGCTGTAGAGCAGGTTATCATTAAGGATGTCAATGTACATTGCTACAGTCATCTGTCCCTCAACCCTGGCTATTCTCCCACCTTCTGCTGCAGGAAAACATCCCCACAGCATGATGCTGCCACCACCATGCTTCACGGTAGGAATGGTATTGGCTAGGTGATGAACAGTGTCTGGTTCCCTCCAGACATGATGCTTGGCATTGAGGCCAAAGAGTTCAATCTTTGTTTCATCAGACCCAATCGTTTTGTTTCTCATGATCTGAGAGTCCTTTAGACAGGCATTCATGTGCCTTTTACTTATGAGTGACTTCCATCTGGCCCCTCTACCATACAGGCCTGATTGGTTAAGTGCTACAGAAATGAATGTCCTTCTGGAAGGTTCTCCTCTCTCCACAGAGCAATGTTGGAGCTCTGTCAGAGTGACCACTGGGGTCTTGGTGACGTCCCTGACTAAGGCTCTTCAAACACAATCACTCAGTTTGGATGTGCTCACTGGGACCTTCAATGCAGCAGAATTTTGTCTTTACCCTTCCCCAGATCTCGATACAATCCTGTCTCAGAGGTCCACAGACAATTCTTTAGACTTCATGGCTTGGTTTGTGCTCTCACATGCACTGTCTACTTTAGCACCTTATATAAACAGGTGTTTGCCTTTCTAAATCATATCCAATTAATTGAACTTACCACATGTGTCCTCTAATCAAACTGTAGAAACATCTGAATGATGATCAGTGGAAGTAAGATGCACCTGAGCTCAATTTTGAGTGTCATGGCAAAGGCGGTGATAAATTTGCAAACATTTCAGACACGGTCAAATGAGTCAAAAATATATAACAACGTATTTGGAAATAAAACACTGAAAATTGGAATTTGCTATGAAACCTGTAAGCAGTTCTGGTGCAACAGAAGTCACGTGCTTAGTGCAATGAAGTCCAGCTGTCTGCAATCTAAATGTCACATGATCTGTCAGTTTATACACACCTTTTCTGAAACACCATTAAGCAAGAGACACCACTAAGAACACCACAGAAAACACTGTCTGGCACAAAACAAACACATCTCATCAGCCCAGAAACACCATCCCCACAGTGGAGCAAGGTGGTGGCAGCATCATGATATGGGGATGTTTTTTTTTTTTCAGCAGCAGGGACTGGAAAACTGGTCCGAGTCAAGGGAAGATGGATGGCACTAATAAAGACTAATCCAAAGCTACTTGCAGCTGTAATTGCCATAAATGTTGCCTCTACAAAGTTAAAATACTTTCTAGAGGCGCTGTATATACATGTCTTTCTCAGTGTTGGTAAAAGTTACGGTAACAAGAGTAAACTGTTACCGGTTCTGATTCAACTTATGAGGGTACCTACAAGACAAAGTTGACTTGTGTCAGTGACCATTGCTTTATTAGTTTGTTTGTTCCCTCTGTGGAGATAAGAGGCTCTAGAGCACTTCCCTGTTTCCTGGGCTATTTGTTTGCATAGGGACATCTGGCCTTGAGGCATTATTGCGGTTTCCATGGCAACCTGTTCGTCTCTGGCTGACTTCAGCCCTAAAATAAAAAGGGAGAGAGCTACATCCTGGTTGACATCTACAGCAGAGCGCTGAGCTTCATCTGACTTCCATTCACACATCTAGCAGGAATGATGAGCCTTTGAAATGAGGCTGAAACCCATTCATTCAGCTCCCTAAACATTCCTGAACTTTCTTATTAATCTTAAGAAAAAAAGCTGAAAGTCTTCAGCTGTAGTTTCATTCTTTGTTGTCCCGCTCACCAGAATACTGTCGCATAATTAGTAATACACAGATTTCTTGACAATCCTGTATCCCAGCTAGATAATTTTGGTTAGTAGAGCTTTACACGAACATTCATAATTGAACATATTTATTGTATGTTTAATCTTGGAAAAGTTACTTCAGGTGTTTCCATAACCAATGGGAACTAATGTTAGTTTTTTTTCTAACTGGGAATGTAGTGTAAATGTTCTAATAATGTTGTGAATCAAACCATTATTATGTCACACATTTTCAGAACGTTCTGGGCTAATCTTCCTGGAACCTTTTAAAAACATTGTTGAATGCTTATGTATTGTTCCCTGCCTGCAGGGACACTACATGTTCTACTTGTTTATTTTATTTCATTTCATTTCATTTTATTTTCCATCTTGCAGAGATCCATTTTTTGGGCTGCTTGAGAGTCTTTTGTGGAACACTAAAGAGGAACACATTTCCTTTTCCTTTATTTTTCCTTAATCCATGATTAATTATATATAATTACACATGATATATATTATATTATATTATATTATATTATATTATATTATATTATATTATACATTATATATAATAATGTATAATAATGAATAATTTGAGGGTTGTATATTTGCTTGGCCTAAATATATGATATGTACCATCATATAAAAAAGTCTCATAGTGATGGTGATTTAATCGCCAGAATCATGAGTGTGCTGCTTGTGGTGCACCTAACTTGTACCACTAATTGATTTTACATAATACACACTAATTAACATAAAAAAAATTACATTTCCGACATGGGCAAGATTACATTGCTAAGACGCTCTGAAGGTCGGTTGCCCAGCTGCAGAACTGCACTTTAAACACACATTTCTGAGCATGTGCACCAAGCGGATGCAGGATATGGCAGCCCTTGTGCCTACACAAATGCATAGTTAACGGCAAGTTTATGTCTACACTTTAACATACACGGACAGTAAATTATATTAAAGTATAGCTACAGGAAAGTAGCGACAGAAGTGAAGCTCGTGTAAAACAATGAAACCGAAGAAATGATATGAAGCCTTTAAAGGATGGAAAAAGGGACACTGATCTTCTGTTCATTCTGGAAGTTTTGGTCTTTCCCTGCTCCTTCTGTTCATCTTCTCTCCCTCCCCTTCTCCCCTTTGCTTTCATCTTTCTCTTGGTCTCTCATGCACACACCACACACACACACACACACACCTCTTGTGCTTTGCACAGTATCACGGGGTGTATGCCTACATTATTCATGGCTGGCAGATAGACTTCATAGTGCGGCTGAGCTATGACAGCTCCAGCACCTCCCCCTCTCTGAAGGCATGATGACAGAGGTAAAAAAAAAAAAAAGAAAAAAGAAAAACCCTCTTAAAATCCCCTTTCTCTCCCTTGCCATCCTCCATCTCAGGATGGGTCCACTGTACTTGATACTTGCATAACATACACTCAGTCAAGCATCACAGAGGGCACGATCCAGGGCATAGATAGCAGTTTGTTTATAAACAGCTTTGAATCAATTGACTGGTCAGTTTCAGGAGTCAGGATTGACTCAGAGAGCAGCAGAGTCCAGACTATTGACTGATACTTCAATGCTACAACAGGGAGTCTGGAAACTGATAAAGTAAAAAAGTGGAAATAGTAGTAAGTAAAAAAACAAAAAGTAGCTAATAGAATAATTAAAAATGTAAATGTGCATCAGGAGGAGCCTTAGAAAAACAAATGCTCTTGCTTATTTTAAAGGAGCAGACAGGTCTTCACTCACAGATGCCAATCAGTTTCATCTAAGCATGGCATGACATGTTGCTTGTAAAATCTGGCTATACATTATGACCCACAGTTTTCATGCATAGTCTATGATCTATTCCCCCCTGACTGCCTGCACTGACCTGGAATGTGTATACCATGACTGTTCAGGATGACCTGTTTGGGAGTTCAAGCACTAGTGGGAATGTGCAGAAAGTCATCAACTCAGTCGCAACTCAGGCAAGTGAGCTTAGCTTAGCTGGCCTGATGGTGGCGCTATATCACCTGGACCACATTTCCTGACCTCTGTGCCGCAGGGGTCACAAATTCTTCTTTCCACTTTTAACGATTCCTTGTTTCATGCTCTACAAGGAAATCTCTATACTATATAACTCTGCCAATATTTATATTGTACAAAACTGAGCTAATATTGTGAACGTCTGGCCAGTCATTACATTATTGTTGTGAAACAACAGTTTTTAAGAATAATAGCTTGTTTATGGACACTCCAACTAAATGCATATTCAGTTACTTTAAGTTACCATTGCTAACAAGACTCAACAGGACTGTCTGGCGCATATAAACATAAACCTGTTGGCACCATGCCTAATGCCAGGTGTGGGCTTGAGGGGTATAAACCCTTGAGCTATGGAGTAACTCCTCTGGACAGTAGAGACTATTAGTGCAAAAAAGCAGGATCAACTCTTTTTAATTCTATTGATTTTGGAAGAAACAAAGAATCAGCAGGTTTTCCAATACATTTGTCCATGTGTTGTGTATAAGCCCACACATACATTATAAATGGACCCCAGGAGAAAAGTAAAACACAGACTATAACACCTCTAAAAAGGAGAATGAGAAGCACCGCTTATAGAAATTTCCACTGCAGAAGGATGAGTAGACACACAGATGCAGGGTGATGCAGAGTGCCGGGGCTCTTCTCTCAGAGGAGTGTGCAGACTACGTTCCGGATGAGACAGTCCCCACAGAGTGAGCCAGTACTCCCCGAGGAAGTAGCGTGCCATGCTATGCCCTGCCATGAAAATAATGCTTTCCCCTGAAGCCCTGAAAGTGAGGCATGCGGAGGTATGTGTTTGGGGTTGGGTAAGATGGATGAACTGCTCAGTTGAAGGGTTCTTTTTCATATAAGGTGTTTTATCTCTGTAAATTGAAGCATTTTCTGAATCTCATGTGCCAGTGCCTTGCTCTTATTTTTCTCCATGACATTTTGTATAAAGGTAGGACATGCAGCCCTGGTTTCCCAAGAAGTGTGAGGGAAATGTGCAGAACCAATACCCAGGGCTGGGAGATAAGGACAAAAAATCATATCCTGATATATTTTCACTGACGATATTAAACATACAATGTAAAATAAATTAGGAAACCCCATGAAATCCTTCTTCTGCCTATATTTAAGCATTGAAATTTGACCTTAATTTAATTGAAACAGAATGTCATTTAAAAACTTGATATAAATATCACCTCAGCCTACTCAGATTATATCCCAATCGCCCAGCCCTACCAGCACCTTTACAATAATTTATATAAAGGTTTCTCCACACACATCTCTGTGAACGGCATGGTTCTTTGTGAGCTGACCTTCTACAGAATAGAAAAGAACTATTTGAAGCACAATTATTTTAAGAGAGTGTTGGATCACTTTGGTAAGAGTTGTGCAACTTAGACAACTTTCTGTTTTAATATATAAAATGTAATATTTTTTCTTACATATTCTGTTTCTAAAGGATTTGGTTCTCTTTTTATCAAATGAATGCTTCTAAAGTAAGATCTAGGGCAGTAATTACCACTGGAAATCTTCTGCAAGCCAATACAGAAAGAAGACAATACAGAAATATGTTTTTTTTATGTCTCATAAAACGATAATGTAGCAATGCAATATTCTCCAACGGTTATATTATTTCCATCCATAAGAATGCATATAGAAGACAATGCCTGCAATCTCCTAACTCCCCTGTGAGTGTTTCCACATGTTTGAATTTTGTGGGTAGTGAAGTGTCTTGTGGAAGAACCGAGGTTGGTTATGTTTCCTGAAGTTAGTTACTCCCTAGTAAACTAATGTGCAGGTTCTTGATGTTAACTACGCAGATGTATGATGGATTCCACCTTTATCATGAGATATGGTCTTGTGGAATTCTAGTAGTGTGGTAGTGCTCAGCTACCAGCATTTTGGTGGATCTACAGTTCCATAAAACCCCTTTATTCTTTCAAAACTTAGAGTTTAGATACAAGCATTACATGTGCATCTCAAAAAATTGGAATACTGTGAAAAACGTATTGATAATTTAATGATAATTGAATCCAAAAATCTGACAGATTTTATATTCGTTACATTTAAAGTGATATATTTCAAGCATTTTCGTTTTAAAGTTGATGCTGTGCAAACTTTGAATAGTAATTTGAATAATTTGGTTTCTAATATTTTGAGATTCTGGATTTCTGGTTTTCATGAGCTGTGAAGCCATACTGATCAAAAGTAAAACAAACAAGGTCTGGAATGTCACATTTTTGATTGTGATCACAAATTAGCTTTTTAGTTATCTTCCCATTTTGTTTAGATGCACAGTAGACAAGACAAGACAAGACATGTTCAGACAAGTATTGTCCTGAATTGTTCCCTTTGACTTGTACTTGACTTACTCATAATTCAAATGATATTTTGTAAAGTGGTGTTAAACGTTTTTGCCCTTGCTTTCATTTTAAACTGGAAGCTAGATACTAGATAAAGTTTCATGTCCTGTCTAAGAGAGGTTTTGCACTAAGTAAGTAAATAAGGAGATAGATGGACAGACAGACATGCTGATTGGTAGGTAGGTGTAAAGTGTAATTCAAATAAACAGATAAACTGTATTTTAGTGTTAAACTATTACACAGTTAAAACTCAGCCCATATATACTTTTATACTTTTAAATTAAATGTGAATAATTCCTCTCAGCAGTATAATTACTTGATTAAAATATGCCCTATATGTCCAAATGTTGGACACCCATTATAATGAATACAATCAGCTATTTTAAGTTGCCCCCATTGCAAATGCAAACACAGTCAGCTTGTATAGTCTTTGTATAGAAGTACTACCAATGGAATAGGACTGTCTGGAGCAGATTACCCTCAAACTTGAAGTACAGGGCTGTAGATCCCTAAAATGGTGTTCTCTGGATATTGCTCATTCCATTACTTCTGGGAAGTGTTTGGGAGTCCTGGCATGAGGTGGGATGGGGATCATCCAACATGCTGACATCACTAAAGGTCTTGTCAATCAGATGCAATCAGATCCTCACCTCTTTTTTAATACTCTGGATTTCAGAAGAAACCATGAAGGGGCAAGTGTTCTGGTAGTTTTGCTGAGATCTGTAGAGGATATACTTGTTCCTGCATTGTGAATGTGAAGGTTAGTCCGAGCTCTTGTTGGAGATGGCTTTAGAAGGTTTAGAGACAGGCCAGACAGCCCTGAAGGATCAAGTGAGCAAATGCACAGTAGTTGAAATGTGTTCAGTCTGCAGCTCTTCCTCACTTAGACTTCTTCGCTCAATATGAGCAAAAGCCAAGGTCACCCAGGGAATGGGTTGACTTGCTGAATATACAGCTTTCCCTACGTTTTGGCCGCAGACTGTAGAGCTTCTGACTTGCTTTCTCTGTGCTCTGATTGATTGTTTCCTCAGTTCATACCTCATTGATTAAAACATTTTTATTCCAATGAAAAAAGCTGTGAAGCTGCTGTGGTCATTTATAAAAGCTTTTCATAAATATGCAAATGGTTGTGTCGAGGCCTAGCCATGTTAATGCTGTAGCACTGCTCCTGCCTGAAGGAGTCTGGGGGAGACTGAAGGAGATGCTACTGCACTCACAGACAATATGTGTGTGTTCTGAGTGTTTCTCTAGAGGGCACTGACTTGTAGATCTTATCTTATAGAACTTATAGATCTTATTTTAGTTGTATGTGTGTATATATACAGGTTGCATATGGTGTCTTGTGGCACATTTGCCCGCAGATGTTGCAGCTGGACTTGTAGTTCCTGCACACTCATAGGTCACTGAAGTGGCAGGTTGTCCTGATGGTACCATAAATTGATGTGTATGGACGAGCATTATGCTGCTGAAAATGGCAGTTGGAAGTCCTGCCATGACAGACAACGTGGCCTCAGAATGTCCTACGCATATCACTGAGATGTTAGTGTCCTAAGTATTACTACTGATGACCGACTGTCGTATTTACTCAGGACCTGGATTTATTACTAAAGACGATACAGTTCCAATCCTCTTCACAGTGTCTGCCCTCACTTACCCACTGCTCCCAACACCTCCTTACAGCTTGAAGGTGGGCCTTTCTTCAAAATGACCATCCTTCAATGTTTCTCTTAATCCAGTGATTCACCCCCAAAGTCTGTCAAGCAGGCAAAACGTGCATTGTTTGAGTGCATTGTAGAGGAATGTCTAGCAGACAACAATCTCTCACCAAGAGGTACACTACCCAGAAGTAGCTTCTAAGAGATTTCTTTTATAGGTCAGTGGGGGAAACTTATTATGCCCTCTTTTGCCAAAACCACACCTGCAGTCATTTCCATATCAGCCTGAGACCTGACTGCAGACTCAATATATCAAAGAATGTTTTTTATATATATATATATATATATATATATATATATATATATATATATATATATATATATATATATATATATATATATACACACAAATGCATACAATATGTATACAGCAGGATCAGTACTCTTATTAATAGTTATATGTGTGTATATTTGACAATATTAACACCACTGGCAGGTGAAGATTGATTATCAGGTCACAGTGCTAATGTCTTGGTGCCAGACAGGACACCTACAGAGGTCTTGTGTCGTGCATGCCTCAACGGGTCAGAGTTATAGCAGAAGGGGAGACCTGTACAGTATTAAGCAGATGATGTTATGAATGTTATGGCTGATGTATATTCTTATTGGTATAGCAGTGACATTCCTGCTTAGACAAGACAACTTTTTAGAGAAAAGTGCATTAGGACAATGCAAAGTAAGTGTGTGTGTGTGTGTGCGTGTGTGCATGCGTGCGTGCATTTGTGCGCAGCAGCAGAGAAGAGAACTGCTAGTGGTCATGGAAGTCTCTCTGAGAGACACAAACCACCCAGCATCACTGTTTTATGTAATCCGGCCTGACCAGCCAGAGAGAGAGAGAGACAGAAAGACAGTGAGAAATAGAGAAAGGAGGAGAGAAAAGGGGTTGGGGGATGGGGCTGTTCTCCTGGGAGAGCTCTGGCCTTAACTCAGGGGCGTTTATTCTCTACACTGCTGGCGGCCTTTGAAGAAATGTGATGTCGCTTCATCTTTTGCTTGTGCCTGTGATGATGCAGAACACAACTACGGCCATGATTTCTATGCGTGCATGCCCGCCTGTGTGTGTGTGTGTGTGTGTGTGTGTGTGTGTGTGTGTGCGTGTGTGTGTGTCCGTCCACTTGGGGTGACTCACTCCCCTGTGGCAACTTCTCTCTCATCCTTTCAGATGTGGAAAAGCCTATACTCTGAAAACACACAGCGCACACACACTCGCACTCTGTCTCTCCTCAGAAACAATAAACTGAGAAGCTTACACACAGCCCCAGCACTCAGAACAAAGCACATCTTTGTCTCTTAAGCCACACACACACACACACACACACACACACACACACACACACACACACACACACACACACACACACACACACACACACACACACACAACACACACACAATATCTTGCTCTTTCTCCTGATGTGAGTCATTGTGTGGAGGATGTGACATGCAGTCCAGAAGTAACTGGACAGTGACATGATCATTGTTTTGGACCTGTATTTCAGAGCAGTCTGCACCTGCTGGTCAACTCAGCACACTTGCTAGGTTATCAGGTGACGATCAGGTGTGTATTGGAGTCCAGGAATACTTTGAAACCTTTTAGTGCTGTGGGGCACAAGGAGCTTCAAAACAATTGGATGGAAACTTAACCGTCGTTTTTCTGAACACCAAGAGCCAGGCTGATGGACATGGATTAAATGAGCCTTGATCTGGGTCTGGAAAACAAGACGTTCACTGAATTTAATTAGAAAAAGAAAAAATCATTTTGTCTTTCCCTTTGGAACTATAAGGTTCTATCTGACATGATCAAAGTTGAGTTATTTACATATTCTTATTCTCTGACAACCTCTTAAAATAAGGTATGTGTTATTAAATCTCGAGCTCAATAATCCAAATCTGCTCAGAATACAGATATAGAGAATATAGCTCCAAGGGAATGTATTAACTCAATCTGCAATTCAAATTCAAAACTCTCCTAGCTTATTTAAATATATAACTTGCCTTTGTGTTGTCTTAAGGTTAAAAAATAACACCCTCTAATGATCTTTTGTTTTTCAGCATGAAATCCTAAAGTGTCTCCAAGATTGGAAAAAGTAAAAAAAAAAAAAAAAAGTTCATATTTCCATGAAACCTCTACACCTCCAGGGTACAAAGATTGTCTTAGGGTCACCAGTTCTATATACTCACTCACTCACTGACTCACTGACTCATTCACTCACTGACTCATTCACTCACTGACTCATTCACTCACTGACTCACTCACTCACTCACTCAGTCACACACACACACACACACACTCTGCAGGACTGCAATACTACAGGGAGTATACAGAATATTTAGACAACATTAAGGGTTCAACATATTTGAAGGAAGTGGATTGAAAAGAACTGCATTGAAACTGTGTTAACTCTAAAATAATCTGTTCTGCAAGGGCTGTGACTGGCAATCACTGTACACAACCATGACAACTTGAACATTTAGGAAGCTTATATAGTTTTGCCTGGTTCTCATCATTAGTGGAACGCTTGTTGTAGATGGTTCTATATTCTTCTCATTCAATGAAAGTCAGTGTAAAAAGATTCCAAATCCAAAGCATTTCTATTGGTCCATTTAGAAATATAACTTATAGAACTCTTGTCTGACAAAAACAAAGTGAAAAGAAAATGAAGATAAAAGGTTTTTACACAAAAGGGAAAGTATAGAACTTGTAACCATAGCAATAAAACAATCTTAAGGATCATAAAAAAATATTTAAAAACATATATAATGCTGCCTAGTTTTTTTTTAAAGCAGTGGCTGCCTGAAGAACCAAGGGCATCACTAAATACTACAAATATTCTCTGGTATTGCTGTGCAAGGCCTGCATGACAGTCATTTACATTTCTTGTAAGCCATTTAGCCATAATTCTTGATTTCAGTAAGCAATATGCAGAAGTCTGTTTAAGGTTGTTGTCATGTTGCAATGTTGTGGAAGATCGTTCGATGTCAGGTGGTGTATACACCACTACGGTGGTCTACGAGTAATCTGTACATACACCCTGGAGACTTCTCTTCAACCTTTATATTCTGGACTGAAAAAGTACACTTACTTCAGACATGCCATGCTGGGGTCTACCGTGCTATTTCTCAAGCAGAACAGTGTGTGTTTACTTCACAATAATGAACTAAAGTGTGGTGTTTTGGTACAAATTATGATGTGCCTGTGTCTCTAATTCATTTCTGTTCAATGTTTATTTCTGATTTACTAGGATGTCCCACTCCATATATTATACGACTTGTCCATATACTGTAAGTCATTTTTGCTGACCTCGATATTCCCTCAATACTCATTTAATTTATATTTTATTGCTAGAGACAATAAAGTCATATGAAGGCGCATCCCAGTGCCCTCATTAATTTGTCTTCTCTCACCAGTCTCCTATATATACAGTACAGTATATGATGTAATATTGCATTATTACACTTTTATTCATTAGTCAAATAAAATGATCTTAACATGACAATAATGTTCATGAAAATGGCATTATCTCTTTTAAATGTTCTTTGTGGAACTAAAGAAGCTATTTCTCAAAGAATCCTTTGTGGCACCTTTGTTTTTAAGTGTGTCTGACAGTATGGTTTGGTTCTCTCAGTATAAATATACCTAAATATCCTGAAATATATCCTAAAGCTGATACTTTTACCCCCCCTGTCATTGCACCCTTTCGTTTTCACTGTTCTAGAGTACAAAGAAAGCCATTGTCACAGTTCCATATGAAGCACACTGTGTCTGTGTTTCAAGCCTGAATTAATTGAGTGCTGCAGGGAATTTAGCCTGGGCGCTAAATGTTGAGCGGTGAGTCAGCATGAGCAGGCTATGGATTACATCATCGTCTGAGGGAGCGCACTCTGTGGGCTGGGTTACAGATGCCCTGATGGAGCTGTAGCACACTCTGCACCTCCGCTCTCAGCTTCTCCTATTCTTTCATCGCTTCCCTTCTACTCTACACACATCTCAGCAATGCCGTTTACATTTTGCTTTTGATCTTTTGCCAATGGCAGGATCATTTAATCCCATAAACTCTTGTTATTGATCATAAAGCTTTTCGTTCAGTTACAGTTATGAATTAAATTCTCGGGGGTGTGCGCATAATTATGCTCTCACTGTTGGAGAAGCTTTAGAGAATGTGGTGAATTTACACTGTACATCCTATAAGAGGTTCTTTAAGGGTTCTTATTAGGGCTGGCCAATGTGGACAGAAAAAGCATATCCCAGTTTATTTTATCTGCATGACGATATATGGGATACATTATGATGTAAAGAAATATGAGGACATCCTGGTGTTGAGCTTAATGTGCATAAAGAAGAAAGGAACATCAAATTTTAACAAGTCATCTTCATGCTAGAGCTCTGTCTTATGTCTGTCTGATGTGGGGGTGCCTTCTTAGAATTTATTTTTTTTTTTTTAAATAACATTGAATGTTATTTTAAAACTGATTTAAAACTTGATATTATATCGCAATATCAATATAAATATTGATATATCACCCAGCCCTTGTTCTTATGTGGTTTGCCGGGTTAAATGGTTCTTCGAATACAAATAAACTTTCTTATAGATGATTCTTTTAGATTTATATACAAAAAAAAGGATCTTCTATTGTTATAAGCCAAAGATTTAATTTTCCAATGCACAATACATTACTTGTCTTGGTTAAAATGTTGGACTTGGACTTGACTGTCCAATTATAGCTTAGTGAAAGTACAAAGGGTGCTATCTGTGCTGATGCTATCCAAGCTCATTTACACCCATGCACACAAAACCACAGTCTATCTACCCAAACAGAATAGCATAGTGGCGTAAAATTGTATTTTAAACACATTCTTAAAGCAGTATTATCCTCATGAAGTGTAATTCATGCTTTGAGTACCAATAAAAGACACACTTTACACATGCATTTCTGGTCAAGCTGAGAGATACAGGAATGGCTTATGAAGTGTGAGAAGCTGGTGAACTGACACAGTAGGTCAGTGGTTCTCAATCATGGTCGCGGAGTTCCACTACCCTGCTTGTTTTACAGTTTTACTTCTGTAGCACACTCAGATTGGCTTAGCCAGCACTCATCCGTTAGTTCATTAGTTGGATCAGGAGTGCTGGAATTAGGAGAAATCCTACAACCTGCAGGGCAGCCGTACACCAGGACCAGGGTTCAGGACCCTGATACACAGTGCAGTTTGCAGCTTACTAAGCCCTGATTATCAGTGATGGAGATGTTATTCTTTCTATTATAAACTGTTATTTTAAGGTAATACAACACAGTCATTTTAAGTAGTTCTAGAAACGAATGAGGGTCACTGTGCACTCTATTTTGCCTTCCTTGTGTTTCAGTGTTCTTATATTGCATAGATTGAGAAATACCATAGTTGCTGGATCAGTGGTGCAGAAGCATGTTCTGCTATACGCTGCATGGTAAACATTGGGAACAGAAGGCAACTGTCTAATTATTACAAGCTCTCCCATTAAGAACATGTGCAAATGTATGTGTGTGCGTTTGTGCGTTAGCTTTCAGACAGCAGGGCTGTTGGGCTCACAGCACTGTAAACAGGCTTTAACCTTGTCACCCCACTCCACCTAATTGGCTTTACTTCTCACAGCATGCACTCAGGGATTTAACGTCTCAGCTGGAACTCCACCAAAGCTCCACATGTGAAAATTTAGTACGTGGAACATCATGGAGAATTCTAAAGTTTCTGTTTTCCTTCCCAGTAATACTTAATTAATTGTCTATTTCTGTTTTAATCGCCTCAATGTTACTGTAGGTGTTACAACCTTTGTTATATCTTCTTACACTTTTGTGCCCAGAGCATGTTGTTTATTAAGTTACCCTGTAATTAAGAACAAACACTAAAAGCAGCTGATTTGTGTGTATGTATATATATATATATATATATATATATATATATATATATATATATATAAGCATAGGATTTAGATAGATGAGTGTTAAGTTAAATTCTTGCTGCGGAGCTGCTGGTGTTTGTTGATGCTCCAGCCTCAGATATTGCCTCTAGGAGCCAAGCACACTAATTTATTCAGTTACTCACACTATGCCTATTCATAGTCTATACGACCTAGTTGAAAGGCTTCTTATATGGAAGCTGTCTGTTTTCTGCTGTGCAGAGCCAGCCATGCTCGAACCCACACGTGCGGTTTAACCTAAGCTTGATGCTCCAGAGCACGATGCTACCTCCACCATGCTTAATGAGCTGGTATGGTGTTCTCAGGGTTAAAATGTTGCAAGTCAAATTGAAAACAGAAGTTCTATTGAAAATAGGTATAAGCCCGAATATTATGGAAGATCATTTTTAGTGTGCATTGCATTATGACATTTTCTTATCATCATTTCCAGGGGACCTCTGAGTACGTTATAACAACATATGACCCCCACCCCCGTCCCCCATCAGCTGTCCATCAGTTGTCCTGATGCTAAGAGTGTAACATGTGAAGTCAGCCACCATATATTTTCGCATTGCTACTAGTAGTAGCCGACACATTCAGCAGAAACTCCACCACACTGGCTGAGAGACACCTACCAGCATCACAGCGTTAAGGAAATATTTTAAACAGTATTGAAATAGGATCTTAATATGGCTCATGTTTATTAGGTGCATCCCTTTGAAAGAGCACATAGATTTGTAATGCGTGGTTCAGCATAAGCACAACGTAGGCGCATAGAGTTTGATGATACTTTCAGGATCTGACCAGTACATTTAAAAACATACCTGAAGGTAATAGCGTATGTGTATTATTTCACTGTGAGGATGTTCTGAGGTCAACAGAATCATTTCTCTTTCTTTGATTAGCCCCTGTGTTTAACTGCAGTGCTCTGCTCTGTATTGCCTATAATGAATGTAACAGTTTTTGCACAGACCATTGACACTCGGCCATGCACAGAGCCAGAACCACAGGAAATAATAAGCCTCTTTCGCTGACAAAGCAGCTTAATTCAGCGCCCTGCAATGACCATTTGGAAAAGGGAATTTTAAACACACATGGATTAACTCTTTCTGCCTAATTGAATAATTATTGAGCCGCTACCACCCTGCTTCCAGTGGCTTACTGGAATACTGCAGAATAGGACCGGTGTGTGTTTGAACCCCCATGCAGGGCCCCCTAGTGGTAGAGATGTCAGCATGTACTACTTATCACAGTTAAAATGTGTAATTCTGAAAATCATAGTTTGGCTGATATGAAACATGGCTATGGATACTTACAAGGGGGTAAAGTTAGGATATCAAGTTATATCAGCCAAATTTATATTTTAATTATAAATATATATATATATATATATATATATAATTAAACTAAAATAAATAAAAAACCTTAGACAGACTTTAGTATTTCAATATAATTCAATATATTCAATATAATATTATTGTTGTTACAAGAAAATTGTAGAGAAAATAAAAGAAATACACTAAGTACACAAAAGAATTAGCACACCTGCTCATTCACTGTTGCTTTGGAAGACAACGGTATTGAAAAGAGCTTATCCTGCTTTTCTTGGGGCAACTGTCTGCTGTCCAGGAAAGGCTTTTGGAACTGTCAGGGTTTGATTGCATTCCATTACAAGAGCATTCATGAAGCTTGCATGTTGTATGCTCACCACCCAACCTCATCCCCAACTCATCCCAGACGTATTTAGTCAAGCGTCATCATTCCCGGGAACACAGTTCCACTGCTCCACAGCTCATTGCTTGGGGTGATTGGGCATAAAGCCAAAACGTTCAGAGAGCCATATTCTATTGTCTGCAGTGCTCTACGGGGACCAGGGGCTTTTGCACATCTGTGTCAGCAGTGTGTGCAACTTTAAAAGTAACTAAATGCATTCATTAGAAAGGAGATAAACAGACACATGGACAGTTCTTGATGTTCACATATTCGTGGTGCAGACACTGACGTTTGGCTGATGGGAGAGGACCGCTTCAATGAGGAGAGCCACTGAGCAAGAATGGGTTCTGAGTTATTTTAGGCTGACAGGAGCTGGGTTTGTCTGTTTTGGAGCTTTAAGGTAGAAAAAGCTGTTTTGCCATTTTCACACTTCTCTGAGCATCACATCAATGCTTTACCTCTTCTCAGACATGATACGAGGTGTGATAAACTTCACAGCTCAAGAGTTTGAACCCATGCTTGATGCAGACTGACCCCTGATATTCTGCACTGAAGAAAAATAAAGATGACTGGAGACGACGACAAATAAACCCATAGAAGGCTAGAAAGGATGCTACAGACCTTGATGACGATTCAGGTACTTGGGTTGTGAATACACTGAAGCTGTGAACCATCACAAGTTGGGCTGCATTGTGCAGAGTGCATTGTGAGGCTGTACAGGTGGCCCCCTCCTCCTCCTCCCACAGGCTGTCACACTGGATCTGTCATTTCTGCCATGCTTCACAAGCTTCTCTCCTGCTCTCCCGCCGGGCGCAAGGCCCTGGATTGAATTCCGGATGCCTGCAAGGGAGATGCTGGGGAAAATGTCAGGCGTTTAATTGAATTTGTAGATAACCGCAGGATCCAATTTGGTTGATAATCACCAGCGTAACGTGTGACGCACATGAAAGTGACATTTTGCCGTGCTGTTTGGAAGTGTAAGATCTTCTGGTCCAGTCCCATCTAGACGGAGGAGTTCATGAGGGAATATGAAATCATCACCACCTACGGCGCTTCACTCCGACCTAAACAGAAGCCACCAACACACTTACATGAATATACAACCTCTGATATAATGTAACCATTGAGCTCTGACATAACGGAACAGTCATTTGTAAAGTGGTTTGATTCATGCAAAGCATGACCTCACTGTTATGTGACAAGCTAGTATCTGTGCAAGGCCTCACACTGTTTGGCCTCTGATCCGATTTCTTCAATGTGTATCAGCCATGTGTGGATGCATGTTTCATGGATGCATTAACAGATAAAAATTGGTAAAATAATTCAGATTGTTTAGATACTGATATGCTAGTTTTCCGATTAAAACTACAGTGAAAATGCCTTATTGTATGTTTGGGGTTTTTGACCTACATTTTTTAAGTATTATAGTGTGTTTAACAGTGACTGCTTTCCAGTTTGACCTGATTATTTAGCTAAGAGACACCCTTAAAAAGCTCAACAACAATACAGAACAGCCATAAAAACAAAGAAATCCAGTGGTCAGTAGTCGATTGTCTAAAACATTGTCCAATCCAAAAGACTTGAACAATGTCTCTTGATGGTTGACACACACACCTGCTATTTAGCTCCGTTCACCCAGGCTCCTCTAGTAACATATGCTGTGTGCAGTCATATGTGACCTACCATCACCTGAACCTTAAACCACCCATCCTCAGACGGAGACAGAACTCTTCTCCAAGTACAAACCTCTAAAAGAAGCAGGTGATCCCCTGAGACACTTATCAACATGGGATTCTCTTGGCAGCTCAGGCTGGTCTTTGCAAATGTTTGGCCACTCTGATGCAAATTTGTCATCAGAACTTTCACCCCCATTCGTTTTTAACAGGTAGCAAATAAAATAGGTGGGATAGATGGCAGTGCAAATTTGATTTGTGGTGCATTGAGAAACCTTTAGCTGGATTTAACTTCATGCAAATGACATGCAGTAGCTGCAGTCAGAGACTATATATTTGGAGAAATAAACTGCATTTCATGAACAGAACACCTTGCGAATTGTGAAGCATGGTGGTGGATCTATAATGGCTTAAGTCACGTTGCCAATATGGCATGAGTAACAATAAGAATGGGTTCCACAATATACCAGCAGATCCAAATTTATCCATGACCAAACATTATTTGCATGCATCATTTCTTCTGTAATACTTGGTTCCACATCTCCTTGCATTAATCACAGTGTTTGATGGAAGGAATACATCAGCTGCCTGTCTGATTTGGGCCTCTATTCCAATAACGTGTTGCACGTTACACCGGGAGGTTATGTTAGCTTATTTCAACATTTCACCAGGTGTTCCAAAGTGAGAATTAGGATTTAGATTGGAATTTGCTAGTCAATTTCTCTGTTGAAGTGGTTCTTTACAGATTACCTGAAATGTTGTGGCAGTGCTGAGTTCTGACTGATGTAAAGCATAGGTGAGGAGTGGGCTAAAATAAGCAAAAATTAAGACAAAGGGGTCATATAACCACAGGCAGAAGTTATGAATGAAGTTGATGATTTAGTCTATTCGTCATTAAATTCTGAGGACAGCCTTTGTTTTGGAGAAATAAAAAGTTTATAGAAATCAAATAAAATAGAAAAATAGATCAAATGTTGTAGGTTTTGTCATGACATGAACAAATGTCAATATGGCAATATGCTCACCTCTCTGGTAGCTATAGGTTAAGTCAGCCTCCTGAGCCTGCTCTTCACTGAGGGAAGACAGTGATGGGTTCACCCCAGGACAGAGTGCTGTTTTATGGTGTCTAACTGTAGATGTTTAATGGCCTGCAACTGCCATTGTTTGCCACTTGTGGATTAGAGGTGATGGGCAGAGTGAGAAATGTAATGGTTCACACATGTCACATATGCACGTTTACATGCATAATGAAGGGGGCATTGGAGACAACATCCACAACCTCCCGATTGTTTTAAATTGTTTTATTGTTGTTCTTTTTAATCTTAATAATTTATGGTTTAGTCATTAACAGGTATGCATGATCATAAATACACTGTTTTTAGCTGGGAGCTTTCATGTTGTTGACTCATACTGTGGAAAATATCCCAACATTCATTATGTGCACAGATTAGAACCCAACCGAAGTATGGAACGGTTGATAATTCCACTGCCATTGAGGTCCGATAGAGTTAGTAGTGTCAGCAAAACTTCCGCTTTAAGTTAATGGTTGTGTTAATGAACAGATGATGAATGAAGGCATGTGTTAACATGAGCCTGAACACAAATATTATAGAGAACCTCGTGGTTTCGGGTGCTTGTAGGATGCCATAGCGTAATGCATTGTGCTAAACAACACAGTTGCATATGCCTCTTAAATTTGCTCATACTTCACAACAGTCCCTCCAACACCACACTGCTGTAAAAATGAGCTTCAAATTACACTCGTGTATTTTCTAATTCCCATAAATCATTACTCGGAAGGCCTAGAAGGCCCTGAGGGTTTCCAGCTGTTCGGAATGGTTCCAGGTTTATTAACTTGGACGCACATAGTTATAATACAGAAAAGTTTTCTATCAAGAGCTGTATAGACCACATTTGAAAACTGATGAAAAGTTAAAAATGGAAATAATATTGGCACCTCAGTACTTCACCTCAATATTGTCATGACAGCCAGGAAAGCACTGTGTAGCTAGTATATATACTGGTTGAGTGTATAATACATTCATGTGTATTCGCCAATGATTTTGGGATGGCTAGTATGGGTCACAACATTTTACAGTGAGGAAAAAAAGCTCATTAGTGTGAGCAGAATGGGAAGCTCTCTATGCATTTGCCCTTTCGCTCCCCAGCAAGAGAGGGGTGCTTTCATACATCCTCCATTCCATCATTCAGCATTTTCATAATCACAGCCAGTTAGTCACAGCTGAAAGAGCAGGGCTGTTCACAGAATGCCACAGGATGCTGCATTATGACAAACAGTGCGGTTGCATATGCCTCCCATATTTGCTCACCCTTCCTGCTACACGACAGCACATAGTACCTGTGACCCCATTCTATGGCCGCTTATGTGAAGCATCGGCCTGTTGCTCGGTCAAGGGCACACAGTGAACATCAGTGAGTGTAGACTGTGGTAGGAATGACTATTTGTGTGTGATGAGGCTCTGTTGAGGATGGATCTTGACCCTGCTGGTCTCTGTGTTGGTCTGAAGAGGAGAGAGGTGAAGGTGGAAGAGAGATATAACTCTCGATATAAGGTGTGTGTATATAACCACTGTATATCACACCAGGATAGAAATGGTTCTTATTGTATTAAACACATTTGTATGTAAGTTTGAATAAAGCTGATATGAAAAGCTTATAATAACATTAGTTCCACCAGTGTTCTTAAAATCCTATTTAAATAATTCAGATAATTTAATAAGACTAAGGCATGTGATGTTCTAAGTGCTTTCAGCCAGCTTGTGATGTGCAATGTTCTCTTGTGTTTTCATAAACAGAAAGGTTCTCCTTTCATTTTTTGGTGATTATTCCACATTGTTCACCTTTGTGGACTTTAGACCTCCGTAAAATTGCCCATTTAATGCCCCCCCTGGAATTACCCCTATATAGATTACAACACTGACCTGTTCTGTGAGCTGTATTTTGCAGAACTATTCCTTTTCTGGGCCTCAGCCTGCGTGCAGGATTGATGGGATTTATGGTTGTAGTGAAGGACGTCACTCATATTAGAAGTAAATCCACATCTGTCTGCTGAAAGTGCTGATTCAAGCCTGCAGAATTGTTTAGTCTGGACATAGAACACTCTTCAGCACATGATTGAAATGCATGTGTTCTGGCATACTCTTCCATTGCAGGCAGGATGGAGGAGGAGGGGGAGGGTGGGAGGAGAAGAGAAGTGAGGTGAGAGGTAAGAGTAGTAAAGAGATAGAAAAGTGATTATAGTATCAGCCAGGCGCCATTCAGACAGCAGTGTAGCATGAAAATAGAGTCATTTAATGTCATTTGCCTGATAAATATTCATACAGCGGAAGCTTTATGGACCACCGCGACCTGTGTTTGTTAGTGATGCGTATGCGCACGTGCACACACACACACACACACACACACACAGATGTATACTGAGATACTGCAGATCTTTTTTGTATTCGTGGTGGATCCCCTGGGCTGTTATTGGGTTTCTAGTTAATCTAGAGTTAACAGTGTTTATATTAACCCCTGACTTCCCAGTCTGTACAATTAAATGATATTGCTGTTTCTCTAACCCACACATACATTTGCTTTCACACACCAGCAAAGTTTATTGTTGTCATTTGTGTGTGTGTGTGTGTGTGTGTGTGTGTGTGTGTGTGTGTGTGTGTGTGTGTGTGTGTGTGTGTGTGTGTGTGTGTGTGTGTGTGTGTGTGTGTGTGTGTGTGAATGAATTAAACAATACTAGACTCCTGTGAGAAGAGCTTGTGGAGGTGTAAAACCATTACTTTCTCTATGAATGTGAATATCATTTACTGTATATATATTAAGTTGGGTAGTTAAACTGTACATTTTCTTATCAGTGCAGAAAATATTTTTGCAGATTTTCACTTTTTTCTGCCTAAAAAGAATGGCTGTGATTATTATTATTATTATTATTATTATTATTATTATTATTATTATTATTATTATTATTATAGGTACACTTCAACTGTGTGAGACAGAATTTAAAAAAAAAATCCAGAAAATTACACTGTATGATTTGTAAATCATTAATTTTCATTTAATTGCATGAAATAAGTATTTTAAGTAAAAAACAGAACTTAATATTTGGTACAGAAACCTTTGTTTGCAATAACAGAGATCAGATGTTTCCTGTAGTTTTTGACCAGTTTTGCACACACTGCAGCAGGGATTTTGACCCACTCCTCCATGCAGATCCTCTCCAGATCTTTCAGGTTTCAGGGCCGTTGCTGGGCAACATTGAGTTTCAGCTCGCTCCACTTCAGGACCTTGAAATGCTTCTAACAGAGCCACTCCTTAGTTAACCTCTCCCTGGCTGTGTGTTTCAGGTCATTGTCATGCTGGACGACCCAGCCACATCCCATCTTCAGTGCTCTTGCTGAGGGTAGGAGGTTGTTGGCCAAAATCTGGTGATACATGGCCCCATCCATCCTCCTTTTAATATGGGGCATATATATTGTCCTGTCCCCTTTGCAGAAAAGCACCCCCAAAGTAGTTCCACCCCCATGCTTCATGGTTGGGATGGTGTTCTTAGGGTTGTACTCCTCCTTGGCGAGTTGAAGTGTACCTACGATAACAGTTGAAGTGTACGTACCGTCCGTCCGTCCGTCCGTCCGTCTTCTGCCGCTTATCCGAGGCCGGGTCACGGGGGCAGCAGTCTGAGCAAGGATGCTCAGACCTCCCTCATCCAGCTCCTCGGGAGGGACCCCGAGGCGTTCCCAGGCCAGCCGAGAGACATAGTCCCTCCAGCGTGTGTACGTACAAATAAAAAATTACAGACCTCCATTCTTTGTAGGTGGGAAAACTGGCAAAATCAGCAGTGTATCAGACACTTATTTTCCCCACTGATTGATTTAAGAGCAGTGACACTGAATCAGTAAGCAACCAATCCTTTCTTCTTTGCTGAAAAAAGGGGAACGGTTGATGGATTTTGTGGGTTTTTGAGATTGTTGCCCCTCAGACAGGCTTGAATTATAGAGTGCACACTGGGCTGCTCCTGTTGTTGTTCGTTTCAGTGATAATTACGTGGAGATTTTTGGGGATAAATTCTTAATCCTAAATTCAGAGTCTTTGATATGAACAGAGCTTAGGGAAATGTGATGTACAATGGTGTGAATAGAATGAGCAAACAAAACCCACTGTGAGTGTCTCTAATGCCATGTGAGGCAGAGCATATCCTCTTTGAAGGTTTCAGGCCACTTTCCAGCTGGAACACTGGGCAGATTGGAGCTTATTGCTGATCAGAGCACCTGCCCTCAGGGTACCCCCGCACAGCCCCTCAGGACAAGAGTTTAGTGAAAGGTCATCCCATCCCTCTGTCTCTGCAGTTTTTCAACCATGACTGTCTAGAACAGAAATGGATTTCTAAAGGGTACACAATGGTAGAACGTGACAATGAGCGGTGTTTGAGAGTTATCTCAACTCTTGGTTGAGGGAAATTTTTTATTTTGCTATTACTCTGATATTTTTTGGGTTGCTAAACAAACCAGGTCTTTTGGCCGCAGCTTTATCTGATGCGAATAGCCAATGAAGTGACTTCGAAAGTCAACAACTGTAGCTTAACAGCTTTCCAGATGAGCTAACCACCCCCACGCTGACAAGATCTCACAAGATCTGAATTGTTGAGGTTCACATTATGTTTCATGCTAATAAACTGACACTCATGCACAAAAGTTATGCTTCTGTAGGTTTTGTTTTCATCTTCGCCAGCATCACAGGAGCTATCAAGGTGTCTGACAGCACCTTTCCAGTTCCACCAGTTTCCAGTGGCTGACAGCAGGACATGTTGCACAGAATGTTTTCAAGCTCACTGTTACAAACACATTATTCAGCCAAGTTGACATCTTTGGTTGAATTTCAGGTTGAAAAGTGTCTCAAATGACTGAAATTATGTTGGGTTTTTTTTTTTTTTTTTTTTGGTCATTCCCAGACTCTATTCATCGGTGTCACATATGATGAAAAAGATCAGATTTGGATGGTTTTACCTGCTGTGAGAACGTAGACTATGATTGCTTCATGGCTAGACTTGTTAATTCTGTTGGAGACATTTCTGTGCCTCAGAGTAAAGCCAGTCATAGCAGAACTTATCAAACTATTAAAGGACAAACAGCTTGTTTCATTTTAGAGCCAAATCATAGGGTGATAAACGGGCTTGTAAACCACATATGGGCATTTTTTCCCCCCCAACCAATGTCACATTGCAATGGAATTCCCCTTTAACTAGCTAATTATGTAAATCACACCTCTAACCCCTCCAATATCTCTCATGCTTTTGTTCACTGGTTTTACCCATTTGTTTGATCTGAGGTAACGTAGAGGCACCTGTCTTCAGCCCGTCCAAAAAGTTCCTCAATTTCCACTCATTTCCTTATCCAATCGATTTGAGTAAATTGGGAATTCCTTGGAATTGAGAGAGGAATTGAAAAAGAGTGGCCAATATTTGGACCAGCTGATGAAAGGGACCTGATTCTAACTGGAGCGTACATCACGGTTCATCATGATACACTATATGTCCAACTGTTTGTGGACACCCTCCTAATGAATGCATTCAGCTAGTTTAAGTTAAACAGATGTGCAAATGCACTCATACAGCTTGTCTAGTGCCTGTAGAGAAGGACTGCCAACAGAGTAGGACACTCTGGAGGACATAAACATGAACCTATTAGTACCATGCATAAAGCCAAGGGTTGGCTAGAGGGGTATGAAGCCCCCCCGGCATTAAGCTGTGGAGCAGTGGAGCAGTGCTCTCTGGAATGATGGCGCTCCATTCATTTGAAGGTGTGGCGAGGTGGGGATCGTTCAACATTCTGAACTCAGTAGCGTTGCTGAATGCCGTCGGATCTTCACTGCATTTGTCCAAAATGTAGTAGAAAGCCTTCCCTGGAAAGTAGAGACAGTTACTCCAATAAAAAGGAAACACTGTTTCTAATATGAAACCACGAATGAGCAGGTGTAACAATACATTTGTCCATATAGTGTGTATATAGAATTTTGACACGTGCTCATGCATTTACTCGCAAAGCTGGTCACGTGTGTGTTGTTTCCCCTCTCTGTGACGCATTGAAGTACACTGTGAAGAGCGAAAGAAGACTCATTATCGACTCTCTTTCTGTTCATCTTGTTCTCTGTCCCTGCGGCAGTCCCACGCCAAAGCAGGCAGTGCTCCATGTCCTGGCGCCAGCTGTGGGCAGTGTGGCACCGTGCCTACCTGGCACAGCCATGGGACAAAGCAGCTGCTTCCAATAAAAGCCTGCCGTCACCAGCTGCCCTCTGTGGAGGAGAGAGAGAGGTAGAGAGCGATAGAAAGAGAGAGAGAGAGTGGTCTGAAATCGAGTGTGTGGAAGTGAATAGGGATGAGGTTGGAGCTAATTAGTTGCCTTTGATGCTCACTTGTGGAGGCACCTGTAGGTTTGGATCAATCAAAGTACAACGTCTCACTCCAACTTTGATCAGATCCTGATATTGGTGTTATGGATTCCAAGAGCATGTTGACCTTGCAGCCATGAAACTCTGAGTGACTGAAAAAGAACTTCTATGCTAAACCCTGACATATGTCTTCTGACTGCACCTCTGCGGAGTGTGTCTTGTTTAATATGGGCCAATCACACAGAGGTGTGTGTGTGTGTGTGTGTGTGTGTGTGTGTGTGTGTGTGTGTGTGTGTGTGTGTGTGTGAGAGCCCCGATGGCAGATCATTAGCTGTGTGTGTGGAGGAGGGAGTGCAGAGTGACAGAGCTCTAATGGGAGCTAAGGTTTCTGTCTGCTCTAGCATGGAGCCCCTGGAACCGATCCAGACACCTTTGTGTGGAGGCAGGGGAAAGTTAATCATGGAAAAAAGAGAGTTCTATTTCAAAACCGTAAGTAAAAATAAAGTAAAGTCATTCATTTGGGGGGGAAAGTCTATTTTATTCATTGATACAGAAAAGAACATGCCCAATCAAAAGTTGTTTACAAACCCAGGTCCTACAATCTGTCTAGATCGAGCACGAACGCTGATCGTAGGACTGGATATTGAAATCTGTACTTTTAATAGTACCAACTACATTATTTCTCTACTTCCAATACCAATTTAAGTCAAACCACTTAGTGCCAAATTTCAGTACAAAAACATAACACAGTAGGGCAGTGATGAGCTGATATCAGAAAAAAAAACGAGTGCTAGACAAAAAAGAGCTGCTGCTAATGTTAACCGGGAACCCAGGGATTAACTGCCAAAGATTAAACGCAATAGTGTGGAACACAGTTCTTAGAACTATAAGGTTCAATCTGACAATTGCATCATATTTTACATATTCGTAGTCTTTACTCTTTACTTTTTCAGTCTTATGCGTTTTAGACACTCTGTCTACAAAACAAAGTTATTTGTCCAAGTCACTTTAAGGCTCAATATCTCAAAGCTGCTCTTGTAGTTTTTTCACATTGTTTATTCAAGCCATACGCTGACATTTGTAGCTTGTAATCCAACATGACAAATCCTTTTTTGAGTGTGCATCATCCGACTGAAAACATACATACCGGAACGGTTCATGCCACGAATTGGATTTTGCTGCACATTCCGATGCCGTCAGTCTGTCAGTTTTACCATATCTGACTCAACCAAAGCTGCTGTAAGATGTGTAAAATTAATTCTGCCTCTTGGGAAAGCAGAGTGAAGACTAAAGTGATCAGACTACACTAGCGACTACACTATACTTCTCTACATTATCCAAACTGAGGGAACATCAGCCCAGTACAATGTGATCAGAACACAGCAGAACTTACCTACCACACTAACAACACAGAATCAAGCATGTCCAGACGTCTGCAGTGAATCCCTCTGGTGTGTAATTCAATACAGAATAGAAATATACACGTATTTCTTATCTGAGATATGTTTACAATATATTCTTTAATTTCAATTACAATTGCAGTAAATTAACATGTTCTTTATGAATATATTTATTTTTGGGTTAGATATTTAAATAAATCTTAAAAATGTTGAAACAATGTTGAAACAGAGACCTTTTTTTACAAACCAAACTATGTTTTTTCTGTTGTAATGAAGTAAAAAGTACCGTTAGAAATGGATACCAAATTCCAGGTACTGGTACCAATAGTGCACCAATTCAAATGTGAACAGAACCCTATTCTAATGATCAGTGTTTTCAGTCTTCTTCTGTTGTTGTCCTTTAGATTTGTTGTTCCAGACTGCAAACCAGCGGTTTGTAACACACACCACTGTGCGGCCCACTGTTCCGTCTTCAGCTCAGAACAGTTGTCCTGTTTTGTGCATCTGGTTTTTCGGTTTGAAGGTTCAGGACACTGAGGTTATTGCTCTGCTCCTGTGCGTCTGAGTGCTTCATTATTGCTTTGGTCCCTGCAATAACTGAATGAGTGAGAGCACATCTGTGTGTTTCGTACATTCTTATTCCCGTGCCTCGCCCACAAAAAGCGTATCAGGTCTTCTTTATATAGAGTGCTGTCACTGCAATTAGAAAACACTTTCTATAGCGTCTTAACTTTTTGTTTAACAATATTTGTAAAAATCTATGATTGCATAAAATGTGCAATTGTAATGACATACTGTCATACATTCCAGGCCTAAAACAGTAGGTGTAGACAGTTCCATTTGGAGGCACTAGCGAAAGAAATAAGAGTAGAATTACTTTTACATTTGGAATATAGTAGGATTAGAATTAGGTTAGAACTAATACTGCAGTAGAATTACATTTAACTATGACATTTAGAATTACTCTTAGATATAGCAATATAATTATGCTACATTTGGAATAATACAATTAAAATTAAACCAGAATAGAATTAGAATTACATTTATCAATGGAATAGGGTTAGAATTGTGTACACAAAAACTGAAATAGGATTAGAATTATGTTTAAACTTCACTTAGATTATTAGAATTGTGTCATAGGAACTAGAGTATGATTAGAATTACTTTTCAATTATAACTTAAATGTCATTAAAAATATGTTTGGATTCAAATTAGATTGTGATTATAATTCATTGTAATTAGAACCAGAGAACAAGATTATCGTTAGAATTACTAGATTGTTTTATTAAAACAGGAAAAGAATTAGAAATACATGTAGACTTGCTTTGTTAAATTTTAGTGTGAGACAAGAATTTATGTTTATGCATATGCTATGCTTTTATGACCAGCAGGCATAAATGTTATTGCTCCAAGTTGGAACTGCTGTTTTCAGTAGCTGGGCTGCGCTGGGCTGGGCTGGGCTGGGTTGGGCTGGGCTGCGCTGGGCTGGGCTGGGCTGGGCTGGGCTGGGCTGCGCTGGGCTAGGTTCCTCTGTGTGGATGAGGATGTGGCTGTGTGGTGAACGGGCTGTGCTGCGGTTAGCTCTTCCACTCCAGAGGAAACTCTAGAGCTGATTTACTGCTGAGAGTAATGAAGTCAACATGATGAGCGCCAAAAGCACATAGACATCCGTTATGCTTTCGCAGCATCTCACACACACTCACGCGCACATGCACACCCATACACACTACATGTGATGGGATATGGGTGTGTTGTAGTACAAGAAGGTGGTGTAAAATGAGTGTGTGTGTGCTTAGGGTGCGTGTGTGTCGTCTGTGAGAGCCTGTGTGTGTAGGTGTGTTTTCGTTTCAAGTCTCTGAATTGATGATAAAGAGTTGGATGGGGAAGAGAAATGGCCTGCATTAGTCCACCTCAGTCTGAGCTGAAAACGTGTTAATGCAATTCAATTAGAGGTGATCTGTCTCTCCCTGTTTGCTCTCTGTGAGAAATAACACTTTAATCGATTCATTAATCCTGAGAGAAATTTTCCAGCTGTTGTTCTTTGTCAGAGTTTATGACTGCTGTTGAGCTGAAGAGGTATTCCTCCATTCTCAGTATGTGTGTGTGTGTGTGTGTGTGTGTGTGTGTGTGCCATGTGTCATGTAACTATTGCTCATGCCCACATTGCATTGTTGTGAAACGATATATTGCGCAGGCTGAAGCAGTATACTTGCACTAGGTATACAATAGTATCATGGTTATCATACTATGTACATATATGTCATACTATGTGTATTGCTTAACATCAATATTAAAATAAAATACCAATTTCTTCCCATTTTCAATCCGTTGGTTAATGGAACAAACAATGAGCAGATGAAGGAAATAATCAATTGCTGTAAAACCGGGGTCCACCTCTTGTGCAGTTCTTTCCATCTTGAAACTTCCTCATGTCATAAAGTAAAAGTTATCTCTAACTGGTTTCATTAACGTCTTTCTTTTCCGGCTGATCCAAATACAGAATACCGAGGTTGTACAAGACAGTCACATCATTAAAGTTATTGTCAAAAATAACATTTAGAAGTGTAGAGTTTGTTCTTTGTTCTAGATTCCATACCATGAAGAACTGAGGGTGTTGTGAGAGCAATGTGAGGACCCGGCTAATTTAGCAAACTGGTCTACAACTGCTCAGTAGTGGTTACAGTAGTGGTCACATGCCTGCTTTTCGAGATGTCTGTCAGATTCAGTGCTGTATCAAGTTTGACCTCTCGTTATCAGCTGCGTGAACATGTGTGGGTGGTGTAAATGTGTGGAGTTGATGTTTGGTAAAGGAGGGTTGAACATACAGGGGCATGTGATATGTATTACGAGCAGAGCATTACCCCCCCCCCCCCTCTCTCTCTCTCACTCACTCACTCACTCACACACACACACACACACACACACACACACACACACACACACACACACACACACAAGCCTTTATATCTGGTAATGACAATTGTGGCCAGGCCATGGGCGACTGCTGTAAACCACATGACATTTACGGTATTGGCCTCCTGCTGTGATAAACACCTTTTGTCGGGACCACAGTGGTGCTGTCTTTAAATCAGCTGGCCTGCCAGGCAGGGAGACAGGAGTGAGTGTATTAGAGCTTGTACTTTTCTTTCATAGAGGGCTACATATCTCACCTGGTGCTGTGCACCATGCTTTGCTGCTTTAGATCACGCTCTGATCTTGGTTTTAATGCTTTAGACATGGGCTACAGAGGTGGAGTGAGCTTGTGCTTCCACTTCTCAATGCATGATTTTTTCATTTATAGCCAGAACTTCTTTGTTCAAAGGTCAGAGGAGCAAGGGTCAGGCCCCACCAGGATCCACACATGTTCCTACACACTGTTTACATTAGACATGCCCTTATTCTACCGTGGCTTGACTGATATGGTCATTCTGTTACAGATAACAATAAATGACACCAACATATTTTAAAAAAGGTAAAATGATTTGGCTAAAATTAAAGAACGATGCTGGAAAAAGTGAGCATATTTTTGTTCTGCAAAATGTATAGAAGAATACATGATACATGAATGTCGCAAGATGTCAATGATCTAACCTTTCATGATAGTAATAATGCACTCTGTGTGTCCAGTGTTACACTCAAAATAAACAATACTGAGCAGATCTGCCTCAAGACAAATGTGATGGAAAATGAGAACAGTGGAAGTTTTCCTTTTGTATCAAACAAGAATTTTTATTTTAATTGTATCAAACAAGACAGATTTAATTTGCCTTATGTGATATTACACATGCTGCAATGTGACTACTGCACATGCACATTTTTCAATAACTACGCTGAAACTATAGGATAGGATAGAACTTTATTGATTGATAGAACTATATTAGGCAGCACTTCTTCAAAGGGTTATTATTAAAGTGATGCTACAGAAGAACCATTAGTTCTTTGAAGTAGTGTTTCTCAACCCTGGTCCTAGATGCACTCCTGATCTGCACGTTTCAGAAGAGTCCCTACTATAACAGACCCTCTTCAGCTGTGTAACGGTTTGTTAATGAGCTGATTAGTTGAATCAGGTGTGCAAAGAGCAGGGAAAGCTCTAAAATATATGTAACATGGTTTCAAATGATGTAACCATGTAGCCACATACTTCTATATGTCCTTTATGTTGGAATGATGTACACTAATGATTATTGGAGGGTACTAACGGGTGCTATACTGCCCCCCATAAATTCCAGTGGCATTGTTTAATTCCTTCTGTAATATTTCTAGGAATGTGCACAAATATGTACTAAAGAGTGCAAAATGAAGGCTCTGAATCTGTATTGGTATTTAATATTGAGCATAAATAAGCCTTTAGAAATCAGAATGTGATTACTTGATTTTTCTGTTACTTTCAAATTATGTTGTAAGGAATCCACGAGGACTTCATTGCAGCTCCCGAAGACCTAACCAATGGGAGAGCTGGCTAAAATACATGTACCTAGATACCACTAAAAATGAACCATGATTGGACAAGTTGCCATTTTGCAAGAATTAAAGCCTTTTGTTTCCCCATCAAGACTCATTAGAAAAAGAGTAGGGCTACAGTTTTTCTTTGAGTTCTTTTGGAAGTAAAAGGCTCTGAATGTTCCCATTGGATTTTCTTATGTAATGTACTATTATCAATATAGTAGTATTAATGAGAACAAATTATAGTACTTAGCAATGCACCAATTTTGAACCACAACCAGTTTTTTAGGAGCGATTTTACACATCTATTATAATTTCTCAGCCCTTCCAAATGAGTTATGAATTAATAAATGATACTATTGATAAAAACAATAATACCATAAAAATACCAGTGTTTGTTTCCTGTCTGAATAAGACTTGAGTTAAAGTGCTGAAAGGATTTTACTGATGCATTACCAGCAGATCCATTAGTATCAGTTGGGCTCTAAATCCAGTACGCACGTGTGAAGAACACTCCCATCTGTCTTGAAAGAGGCAGTGTGTTGATTTCCCACTCTGAAAGCTTAGCTCCAATTGTGGAGTAGCTGTAAATGGAGCTACATGCTCCAGTGTGCAGCTGCACTCCTCCACAGCTTCCTGCCTGCAGATTCCCTCATGTCACTCCTCTCTCTCACACTTGTCTTCCAGCTGCTGTGATTCAATCACGTCTTTTACCTTGCCATATGAGAACTAGGGATGTGACGGAGCTGAGGAAAATCCACATCCGTCAGATTAGAATTTTTTTTAGCCACAAATCTGTCAAATGCGCATGCGAATGCGGTTTTGGTAAACATGGGGCCAAGAACACCCGATAAACCCCGATACGCCTATTTGTGCTTATATTTTTGTATTTTTTCAACACAAATACATGATGCTTAAACAGGCCCTCAGCCACAGGTAGTCACGGACTCACAGGTAGTCACGGTGTACTGTAAACAATTCATCATGCTGTTTAAATGACACTGAATCATACAATTATCAATCATTTATTTTCATGTAATTAACTAATTGGGAATTCTTACACAAAGACATATCTCAAATAGTAGTGTAGAACTGTTTGTGTTTACTACTGTTTTGTGCTTTACACTTGTTTTCTTACCACATTCGTTCATTTTCTTTATTTATTGATGTAAAGCGGAAGTATAAAGTAAACAACAGTCACCATTAAATTCAGATGAACATCGGCGGTCTCCTAAAGAAGACCTGCAGGCCGGAAATCAACCTGTATGTGTCCTGCGCCCCTCAGTGTCTCCGGACTCCAATTCCCAGAATCCTTCAGTTTGTTACCTGACTGATCATGTGACTCACTCACGTTCCCGATCACCGGAGTTCTGATTGTACTCACCTGGTCCGGAGAGACTTTAATCCAGTCTTTCAACCTGTTCAGTGTCTAGCTTTGCCTCGCAGCCTCAGCGCTACCCGTGTTTATCGTTATCAGTCTGTCTGTTTGAGCCGGTTCCGTTTTCTGATCCTGTCTTTTGTTTCGTCCTGTGTTTATTCTGCCGGTTTTTGATCTTCGCCTGTTTTTTGACTCCGTCTCTGGTTTGTTCAGTCTGGTTTTGTCTCTCCTGCCTGGTATTGACCCAGACTGTTTGACCGTGTTTAACGCATTTGTCCCATTAAAGTGCTGTATTTATATCTGCGTGTGTGTCGCTCTGTCCGGTCCTGACGGTATGAACGGTTCTGTTTTATATACCGGCAGCGATTTCAAATCCGCATTCGAGGAAAATTGGCCCAAAAACATCCATCAAATTCGAATCCGCTAAAAATAGTCGAAGTTCGAATGTCATCGAATTTGAACTTCGTCACATCCCTAATGAGAACACTGTAAAGTTTCATAATGACTCTGAGTTCATGCAAATGTATGGACAAAAGTATTAAAAAGTCCCTTAAAAACAGCTTTTGTAGGAGTAACTGTCTCTACTGTTCAGGGGAGGTTTCTATTACTCTTTGCAACATTGCTGTGAGGACCTGATTGTATTTAAAGACACAAATACAAACATTTAGTGAGGTCAAGATGTTGGGTGATCCGCACCCCAACTCATCCCATCTTTGCAGAGAACACAGTTGGCCTGCTCCACGGCTCAATGTTGGAGGAGCTTTATACCCCTCCAGTTCATGCCTGACATTGATGCCAACAGGCTCATGTATATGTGCACCGAAGATTCCTATTCTATTGGCAGTATTTCTCTACAGGGACCAGACAAGTTGTGTGTGCATTTGCACATCTGTTTAGCAATGGGTGCAATGTGAACTTTTGAAATGTAGAGTTTTGGGTGGATGTTTCCGAGGTTTTGTGAAAATTTCAAAGCTTCTTTCTTTAATTTTACACTTACACTCTCTCTGTTACACATACGTACAAACACAGTCTATCACTCTCACTCGCTCCTTCTTTCATCACACCTGGGGGTGTGAGTGTGATGAAGGGTGTGTGTTTATTGTGGGTGAGTTTTGTTGCCACAGTTAAAACTCCACACACAGGGCAACTGCCAGGAAACACCACCATCTCTCAATGCCTCTGTGCTTCAGCTCTAATTACTCTCTTTCAGTCCCTCACTCCTGCCCCCTGCCCCAACACACACGCACAGTTCATCCCATTTTTCATTTTTCAGTTTCTATTCTTTTTCTTCACATTCTTGAGTCCTTTCATGGTTCTCTCTCTCTCTCCCTCTCTCCCTCCCTCCCCCTTGTCTCATCTTTCTGCCAGTGCAGCTTCCTCCTGTGTGGACTGCAGAGGAAGTTGCAGGATGTGTCTGCTCTCCCTGTTCTCCCTCTTCTCGCTCAGATTTATCAGCCACTCTTTCCTCTGCCAGGAACAAGCCTCACTTGTAATGCAGTCCGTATTAAGCAATTCCCTCGGTCTGTCTGTGGCTCTTCTTGGGTGTGTGTGTGTGTGTGTGTTTGTGTGTGTTTGTGTATGAGATAGAGAGAGGGAGATTGTGGTTCTTTGCTAGCACTGCATATTGAAACTCAGTACTTAATATCATGTTAATAATGATGTGTTTTTTCTTTTAAGGAAAAAATAATAATAATATCAGTATAGGAACAATAGCTTGTGATATCCAGTGTTTGTGGCCCGTTACCCTGGTGGCCATACACAACTACATTTGTTCATATATGTAGTGATTATATATTTCTATATTAATATAGAAAGTGGGCTGTGACTGCTCTCCCATGTCGTTGTAGGCAGTGTGTGATGGCTTTGCTGATATGGCTGGAGGTGTCTCAGTGATGTTTTTTGCACAGGAGAGCCATTAAGGGACACTGCTGGACCTGTTTGTGAATAAATGTACATCATGCATTCAGAGATAAGGATGATAGTGTTGAAATATCAGCAGAAGAAATCAGTGTGTGTGTGTGTGTGTGTGTGTGTGTGTGTGTGTGTGTGTGTGTGTGTGTGTGTGTGTGGAGAGTGTCAGGACTGTGATTGAAATGGCTTTAGTGATCGAGAGAGATTAAAGGCAGATGAAGTGATTAAGTTTTACTCAGCATTATTGCTTTTCCTCTGTAACTGCCAGTGTGGCCCCCAGGGGTCAGTTCCACAGCCACATTCAGAAAGACTTAATTTCACATATGTGCTTTTGAAAAATGTGTGCCTGTAATTTATATTGGTTCATGTCACCCTGTCACTGTTTCTAAGCTCCATGCATTCAATACTGGCTTCAAGTACAGTCTGGAGAGCCAAATCCTGGCTGAAGCATTACTTAATGCTGTCCAAACCCCATCGATGTGTTCCTATCAATGTCTTCAAACTAATGTTTAGTGACTTTGTCCCCAAACGGAGGAATGTTTGCTTTTCAGTGTAACTTTTCAGGTCCAATCCTCTCTGTAATGGAGTGTCAGTATATTTGACAGGAAATCTGAATGAACTAAAGTGGACAAAGGCAAAAACATGCTTTGCATCATTAGTTGTATGCTAATGCCAGGCTAAATACACTGGCTGAAGAACTTTTTGATGGGTAGTTGCTGCTGTATCTCCTCTTGTTTGAGAATAAAGTGCTCAGCGGTGCTGAATCTTCAGCTGCAGAATGCACTGGTGTGGTGTGAACCATGTGGCTGCACCTCACTGCTCTGACTAAGCAGCTTTGGGCTGGTGCCATATGCTCCTTCAAGCTGTGTGGGAGGAAAACACACACCCTCTCACACAAGCATTATAAGGTTGTAAGGATTTCAGTACCATATTGAAAAATCAGAACTACAAATGTTAAAAACAGTAGAACTTCAATTGAAATCAATATTTCTGATATATGTATTGGGCCCTTCACAGAAACCACTGTCACTGTTCAGGACTGGCCATGCGGCAGAAACCTGCCACTGAAATTGTTCAGTGGTATCTGGCACCAAGATTTAGACATTAGGGCTGGGCGATATATGAGTATTTATATTGATGTAGGATATACACAGATATATATATATGTATAAATTTATTGTAATATGATATTTTGTCTATATTGCCCAGTCCTAGTTTGCAGCAGATCCCTTACACCCTTTAAATTCCGAGGTGGGGCTTCAGTCAGTTGTACCAGAGAGCTTTTTGGTGTCCCAGAACCTGCCAATTGTCAATCCAGGACAACTTTCGGTAGACTGTGAGCTCCTCAAAAAAACCCTAATGTTTTGGATAAGTTTGGATAAGTCATCTAGCCATCATAATATGGCTCCTGTCAGAGTTGCTCATATCCTTACACTGGTTCCCACACATCAGCTTCAAGAACTGACTGTTCACAATCTGCCTAATAGGACTGGGCATTATATCATAAATACTGATATATCGAGAGATAATTTGTACAGAGTATAAAAAAGTATTGTATCACATGATATCCAGGCTACAATCTATGTATGATTTGAGTTTTTGTTTTATAATATATCCCACCTCTTAACTGGTGCCATTGTTACCAGATTATGATAGTGTTCTTCCCTTCACCTGTTGATGGTTATGTTATGACTGGTATGTCTCTGTCTTTCCTCTGGATTTTAAGATAAATAGGGTAATTTTGGAAGTCTCTAAATTAATATGGCTTTATTCTTATTAGCATAAAGCAGTAGCTGATTTTAATGACTGGAGCTGCCAGCATGCTCAATGAAAAGCCTCTAAGGTGCCTGTGTTGGCATCATCTCCCCACCCAGAAAGAGTGTGTCCAATTGTGCTCTCTTAGTGCTCAGGCTGCTGATGACAGCATGGCCTTGAATTGTAAATGTTCCTGTTTGAGAAGAAGTGAAGAAGAAAAATATATGAAAGAAAAATATATACATGCAGATTTCAAAGAAACCAAATCTAGTTTTGACCTCAGGATCAAAAATCTCATCAAGCCTAAAGATAAGTTCATTGGTGTGCCTGTAAGCCATTATCTAGATGCTGTGATAATTAGGCCGGAGCGGGTTTCTCTGCTTAATATGCATTCTCTTCTGCTCCTCACGATCTGCATAACTCTGCATCAGACAGAGGGAGGGAGCATTAGAGAGCAGATCAGAGCAGAACTGTACCATGGAGACATCTAGGCAGTTGTAAAGGCGGGACCCGCAATGGAGAGTTGAAATCTCTTAGCCTCTGCCTTTTGTTTGGGCTTTTTGCTTTTTTAATTGTCAGCTTTTTTTTCACCATCTTTTTCGTCCGCTCTTTGAATCAATTCTCCCTCTGCGGCTGTTAAACATCGTAACAATGATTGCTTGTACATTTTTTTTATTAATTTATACATCAAACTTTCATTCCAGCTTTTAAATGTGTCATTCCCTGATATTGAATCTGATGATCTCTCATTATCCTGGTACTTTTCCTAATGTAGTTTCACTCCACTGTGTTTCTCTTACTGCTTAGGATTGACTGTGTCTGCAGCAGGACTGAGTGTTTGGTGGGCTGCAGAATGACGAGTAGGAATGGGAATCCTAATGATTTGATTGATCAGCATCATATGCCTTCAAGGAGTTCCTTTTTTCAATGTTAACATGTTTCTCTGGCAGCTCCTCATTGCAAAAGCTATCCTCATTGCAAATCGCTATGTCAAGCGATGCTTCTACTTTTCTGGAAACAGGGAAACTGTCTAATATATGGGTGTAATGGTACATTTGTGAATGGTACGTTTGCTCTGTGCTGCAGAGCCATGTCAGGAATAATAACTTGTAATTGTTGTTTAATTCCCAGTAACGCACCAGTGAAATGAATGCCGACAGTAAGGGTGTCCAGATACAGAGCAGCCGAATGAGCCCAGCTCAGTTCCACAACAGCTTTGTAGTAGTGAGGTGATCATTAGTAGTAGTAGTAGAGTGTTTTAATGTAATGCTCTTTCTGCTATGATGCTTTTGGGAAAGCTTACAGTAGCTGACAACAAACATAAACAGAAACCATTGAATTTACAAAAATGACTTTCAGAATCATATTCATATTGCTATATTAATGTAGGCATCCGGAGCATTAGTGCTATCATCACTATCATTATTATTATTTTTTTAAATATTTTTTTTGTTGAGTGGACAGAACAGTATACTGAGTAAATAGCCCCCTGCCTTAAGCTTTAACAACAACATTCCATGCCCCAGATAGTATAAAGAATCAGCCTGCGTTTGGCTGATTTATGGCAGCACTGGCTCAGACTCATTATCAGCCATCTGGAATTGGGCTGAATATAGATTATACTCAGAAACCAGAGAAATGGCAAAAGCAGCTTTATCCAATACCCATATTGTACTCAGTAACCAAGGTGTTGTTTAAAAGCAGCTCAGGTCAATTCCCATATTAGCCAGAGTGTTGGCAAAAGCAGCTTTGGCCAATTCCCATATTATCCAGGGTATTTATAAAAGCAGCTCGGGGCAGTTCCCATATTATTCTTGGCAACCAACATGTGGTACTTGGCTCCAATGTGAGTTAAGCATTTGGGCCAGATTCTGACCTAGATTCAGACAGTCGGGCCAATGAAGGCGTGGTATGGTGTCTGCGGCCGTAAATTGAGTATTCTTTGATATCCGGGGCTAAGATGTTGCAGTAGTACATTATGGACCGCCTTACTATCCCTTGCTACCCCTTTGAGCTACTGTAATAATGTGAAATTCTCCACTGCGGGACTAAAAAATGATTATCCTATCTTATTTTAAGCGTAGGTTAAGCTGATTGGAATTAGAAAATTAAAACAAATTTGTGCATTTGAGAGTTGATTTTTTTTCTGTTGTTCTGAACTTGGACTGAACCAAACCTAAAGTGGCCTAAAGTGTGGCTTTATTTGATGAGGAAAGAAGAGCACGGTTATTAAAGTGCTAAAGGGGTATAAAACTCCCAACAGTAGTACCCCACCTCTAATGCTCTTGTGTATGTTGTCTCCAAATCCTCCAGCATCTAGTTTAAATCTTTTCCAGAAGAGTTGAGGCTGTTACTGTAGGAGGGAGAGAGTCTGAGGGAGAGATGGGAACCCTCCATGCTCTTGTGTTGATTGGCTATGTGACTCTTCCCGTGAGAGAGAATATGGCTGCTGTGTTTCTGATTCACACTGCGATACAGTTCAGCTGCAGTTCAGCTGGGCTGAGAGAGGACAGTGAGTTAGGTGTTAGGTGTTGGTGTTACATATTTTTTACTTGCCAAGTAGCCTGAACTAGCTTGGATCATAACACTATTTGGATATTTAATTGTTAGATCACTGGAAGTGTTGTGCCTGATGTAGACTGTCTAGCTTGATATGCACAGAAAGACATAATGCATAGTACTATTTGAAAGAGTTAGGACACACCTGACTAATATATATATATATATATATATACCTGTACGCTGTACAGGTCCTCAGCCGAAGTGTGTGCACATACCACAGGAAGCATTATCTGACATTATTGCCAAGTTTGTTCATCCAATTATTTTGATTGTCTCAGTTGATGTAAGTACTTGTTAGAACTCGGGCCCGATAGACAAGCAATGTCATTATGTCACCTGATCATTTGAAGGAGTTATTAATTCTTCTCCAACACTGTTCTGCCCATGGCTCAGGTTGTGCAAATATCTCCCCACTTCATCTTCATTCATGATATTCAGCTATATATCTTAAACCTTATTAAAACAATCATCAGCTCCCAGGGCCTTTTAAACACAGGACACACTCAGGACTGGTATCTGCTGTTATTAGTCGACTACCGGTGTTATAACTTGTTTATAGAGTGGTGATTTTGCTGTGATTCATTTTTGAAACTATGTGTGCGTTAATATTAATACTAACCTCCTCTTGATTCTGAAGTTGCCCTTCAGAGCTGGTTCATAAAGCAAAGAAAGGAATGTCTGTAAAACAGTTCTCCAAAAAGCTCTTGTTTGGTTCTTTACGGCTGCCAGCTGGAAATGTCCAGTAATAGTATCTTGAGGCCACCAGATGGTGCTCTGATCACCGTAACTCCAAAGGGAATTGCACTCCTGCCCTGCACATTGTGCACCCCTGCACATTTGATCTTTTTCCCCATCCCCTGCAACTCTGAAGGGCTTATTAATGAGCTAATTAGTTGAGTCAGGTGTATTGGGAGCAGGGACACCTCTAAAATATGCAGGGTAGGGGTGCCTCCAGGACCAGGGTTGAGAAGCGCTGAAATCGTCAATACTGGTCTTTTAAAATATGCCAGATCTGCCCCTGATCCTGATTTTGTTTTTAGTTGTTGTTGTTGTTTATTGTTTTCTTGCTCACAGCGGTGGAGGCCGCTTGCCAGCTTCCTCTAGCCTATGATTTTCTAGCCGAACAGGTGGAGATGAGATGAAGGAATGTGGTGTTAAGGAGATGGGCGTGAAGTAAGGGGGTGTTGAGCAGTTCGGGGTGGACTAATGGGACTCATTTACTGACAGGAGATCAGCGTACACAGACACACGGTCTCTGCCACTGAGCTGTTTTTACACACTTAATACACACACTGATGCCATTGGTGATGTTATAATGTGTTAATGAACTATTTGAGGATATGTTTGTTCTGAAAATGTATGAAAACTAACATACACAAACACACACACACACACAATGAAGCCCCACGTCCCCTCACAGAGCCTCTGTCTGCTAGCTGCCGTGCCCAGATGAGCGACAGACCCAGTTCTCTGGCTGCTGGAGGTTAAAGGTTTAGGTTAGTGTGATTACAGCTTGTGTCAGAAGGCCATGTGCTCTCCAGCCTTACTCACTCCTGACTCCTCCAAAGCACCAGGGGTTACAGTAATCCTCCCTCCCTCTCTCTTTCTGTCACTTAATCTAAACTAGGCCTTACTTCTTAGAAAGAGGCCGTCCCGCTGTGGCCCAGTGAGCAGTCTTATCCCACTTCCTCTGGGGGCCACTTGGCCTCATGTCACGGTGCCACTGCCCTGCTTACTCTGCACCTAAATATAGCCTCCTCTCTTCCGCTACGCTGAGTTGATTCCGCCGCTGACACGTTCTTTTCACAACCCCTGTCTAACGTTCAGGCTCTATTTTTACCACTCCTTTCGATCCTGGGGCAATTGTAGTGATCTGTTCATTTATTAATAGTTGATTCAGACACACTATTACATGCCAGAGCCTCTCTGACTGGTTGCTAGCTGTAGGCGAGACAGAAAGAGTGAGAAAGATGTAAAGCAAAATTATGAGAGGAAGGGAGAGGAAGAGATACGGAAAGAGAGAAAAACGGAGATAAAGGGAGAGAGCGAGACACAGAAAGAGAATGCAGGAGCTTTGTATTCAGTGCCATAGGCCCGGATTACTCACTCACATCAAGGCTACAGCTACAATTGCTCAATTATTTAGATGACAACAGAGGCAGAGGAGGCACTGACGCCAGATAAATGACATGTTGTTTGGACAGACCGCCCAAGGTTCTTCTTGGGTTTGTTTTATGAATTTCAATTACAGTGCTGTTTCTGTGGTGAAAGACCTCAAACATGTTCCCTGCTGTCTTTACTGGAGTCTTTGTACTGTCAGGCAGTTAAAAGGCTTACAGAACTATCTAAGCCCGTGGTGGACGATCCTACTTCTGTCCAAACAGGTGTGTGTGTGTGTGTGTGTGTGTGTGTGTGTGTGTGTGTGTGTGTGTGTGTGTGTGTGTAAGCATTATTATGCAATAATTGTTTTGTTCCTGGGCTCCCCCTATACAGTGCACCCGGAAAGTATTCACAGCACTTCAGTTTCTCCACATTCCGTTGTTACTCAGCTTTCTTGCCTCGAAATTCTGTGAGATGTTTGTTTGAAATCTTTGCAAATGTATTAAGAATAAAGCACAAAAATATAGCATGTACATCAGTATTCACAGCCTTTACCATCACACTCAAAATCGTTTTTCTACTGATCATCCTTCAGATGTTTCTACAGCTTGACTGGACACCTGTGGTAAATTCAGTTGATTGGACATGATTTGGAAAGGCACACACCTATAAGGTCCCATAGTACACAGTGCATGTCAGAGCACAAATCAAGCCATGAAATCTGCGAAATTGACTGTAGACCTCCGAGACAGGATTGTGTCGAGACACAGATCTGGGGAAAAATGCGTTTAATCCAAATTGGAAAAAGGCTGTAACATAAGAAATGTGGAAAAAGTGAAGCACTGTGAAAACTTTCCACAAGCACTATATAAAATGAGAGCAATCATGCAGTAATTACCATGCCTGATTAGAATGAGGGAACACGGCTAAAAAAAACAGTATGTAAACATATATTAATGATTTGCAAAACAGTCAAAGGCACATGAAATGACAAATACAAAAAGCAAACAAATTACATTATGCTGCCTAAAGACAGGTGAGACAGTGAGCAGGACACAGTTGTAATGTCTTATGGGTGGAAGCAGGCAGGAATAGGATGAATTCTAGCAGGAGTGGGAGGAAGTGGGTCTCTCACACAGACCATAGTTCCATAGTTCAGTAGCAGCGCAAGGATCATTGAAATGACTCTGCACCTCCTGTTTTAAGATAAAATTGGTATATGGTTCAAATGTAATTTGCACTGCTGTGGCCTTAGGCGGCTGCTCTGGTCTGAAGGTTATGGAACAAGGTTTAGGATTGAAAGGCTGCTGATTCAGTCTCTTGACCAGCAGGAATAGGGGGTGGGTGGTGGTGTGAAGAAAGGTTATGCTTTCTAGTTGCTCCCCAGGTGTTGAGTTGGCTGCCCACCTCTCCAGGTGTGTTCGGACCCAGTTCCCTAAGGATGGGTTAAATGCTCTGCTAACCGTTATAAATAATTGTAAACACCCCCAACCCCCCACATATGGTTATAGACACTGAGAAAACAGACAGTCTGTTGTCTTTATTTATTCATATGCCTGTGAGTGCACATGCACATCCAAACACACGCGCACACACACACACACACACACACACACACACACACGCACATGCACACACATACACAGAGGCCATTAAATGCTCCCTGTAGAGCAATTTTAATGCACCCTTTTGACAATATGTGGAGCACAGTATGGAGAACCAGGACCTGAAGGTCACACCTGTGTGTGTGTGTGTGCGTGCACGTGCGCACGTGTGTGCGAGTGCTGTAGTGAAAGATCAGCAGTGGAGTCAGCATTCCCTCATCACATCTCTGTAGACCGAAGAAAACATGTAAACGAATGCTTTTGCCAAAGAATCCTTATGGAAAGGGTGTTCTGCATTCATTACAACTTTGGTAATTGGTAATAAAATAACATACATTTCAATAGACATTAATAAAAAAACAATACAATGATAACAAGCATAATCAAAAAGCACTTAAATAGAGTGTGTGTTCACTCCGAACACCTTTCCTAATGTATTTTAAATTGGGTGCCAAAATACAGAATTAATTTTCATGCTTTTTTTTTCCCAGGGGGCCGTTCAGCGTAGTAAGGAGATGCATCAACAGAGAAACAGGCCAGCAGTTTGCTGTGAAAATTGTAGATGTGGCCAAGTTCACCTCCAGCCCTGGCCTCAGCACAGAAGGTAAGACACGTTTTTCTTTCTTATCGTATCCAGGGCACGCGGCGTAACTGATGCCAAGCATTACTTGTCCGTGTTACCCCTGGTGTGTTTCTTTTGCTACAGTCTAACTGCAGCATGGTTACTGTGATCCAGTGAATGTTTCCTATATTAGTTCAAACTGCTGTACGGCATTGGCAGCTAGGGGTGTGAAAATATATCTAAATGCTTGAGTATTGGAATATCATGTGTTCATACTGTTGTTTCTCACAGTATTGTTAATAGTTTATGGGGGAGATTGGTGGTAGTTACACAGCAGTGTTGTAACCTGTCTTTATATCCACCTGTGCTGATTGCATACAGATCTTTTTTGTTCAGATTCCAGTATATTGAATTGTAACACCTGTATTGTGAAAATGGTTCTTGGCAGTGCGCAACCATATTGGCAGTACCATTAAATATACTTTTCGTCCACAGTTTTAAGGCTGATTCAAGCCAAGTATGAATTTTAGCTCTCATAAATGTTCACTGTTTCTTTTTCTCTGCATCCCGCTCCCTGCGTTTTGCTCTATTTAATTTTTTTTTTTTTTCTCCACACAAGAGCTCACACGGGAAGCTGTATTTTGCCACTCTTAGGCTAATCAGCAGACTAGGATGAACCTAGAAAACCTAAAAATGGCTACAGGAAGTGGCTGTAAAGTTCTCAATCATTGAACAGACTTTCAGCTCTGCTCCAACATATATCTCTGACTCCTCGTTTTTACACAGCATATTGCTGGTCATATAAGCTTCTATGTTCTGCTACAAACAAGATGAGCTGTTTTGCCACCATCGAGATGCTCATTTATTCGGTCTGCAACCATGACAATGGTGCTTTGATTTGTCAGCCTGATTTTAATGCATCCATACTTCACAGAAGAAAAAAAAAAACCACATTTTCATTTACACAAACAAATACATTTATAGTCTGTTTCAGTCTCGGTGTGAAAGACACCATCGATACACGTGTTCGTTTTTTAAAACGTGACAAGCATGTCAGACTCTGTGTGAAAAGATCTTTGGTGTATGTTTAATATGGTTTCAGTCCTTCATGCATGAAATTTGTTCCCGTGAACATGCATACTTTCATGAGTTCTTCTTGATTGTGAGTTCATTCCATTGTTGTCCCATTTCTCTGGAAATTGCTGCAGGGCCTTCTTGGTTGTGGAGCTGGTGTTGAGGGAACTCCAAGTAATGTAAACACCAAGGAATTACAGCATAATCACAGTGGGATATTTTACATATATGAGAAGAGGAAGCAAGTGTGTGTGTGTGTGTGTGTGTGTGTGTGCGTATGTGTGCGTGTGTGTGTTACGCCTAAGGAGAGTCTGGCAGAAGTCTGACCCGGCATGGCTCTGACTTGTAATTACACTCAGCTCTGACCTCAGCCATCTATCACAGCAGCAGCTGTATACTCACTTCATCAGCACCGGAGCGTCAACCAGAGCAGAACTGACTCCTCTAATTGGGTTAGGTGGCCTCAAATGTGTGTTCATGCAACTCTCTGCACCAGAGACACCATTCCGCTGTTAGTTATGCCCTGCAGGTAGCTGTAATGCACATAAACAGATATGATACAGACCACTGTTACCTGTTACCACACTCCTCCTCACTACTGTACAACTCTTGGGGGTTGTGGTTAGAGTTGGGTAGCAAATGACGGCGGTATTACAGTGTACCGGTTCGCAACAAATCAATTCAAATAGTACAAGCAGAGCACACAACGGGCAGTGACAAGCTGAAAGCAGTCTCGTGTGATTTGTGATTTTTTTTTTTTTTTTTTTTTTTCTCTCTCAGATGTGATGCAGAACCGCTCTCTGCAATATGTGTAATGCAGAATGCAAATCTGGCAACACCTCTAACCTGAGCAAACGTTAAGATGAGAGAGAGGGTGAGAATGAGTGAGAAATTGGGAGTGAGACAGAGAGAGCGGAATGATATATGTGCAGAGAGAAATGGAGTGAAAGCAGTGAGAGAGAGGGAGGGGGGGGGAGACAGAGGGTGACAGATGGAAGAGAGAGAATGAGAATGATTAAGAGGATGATTGAGAGAAAACAGAAAGGAATGAGGGAGGACAGATTGAAAAAGGGAGGAGAAAGAAGAAGGGTGAGTAATAAGAGTGTGAGAGAGATGATGAGAAAGTAATGAGAGAGGGGGAGACTGAGAAAGTGAGAAATGAGAGTGACCGAATGAGAGAAAGGAAAAGAGGGAGAGTGAGTAGTCAAGCAGTCAGAGACAGAGAGAGACAATGAGAGAGTGACCGATGGGAGAGACAGATTGAGACAGAGGAGAGAAAATGAGAGAGACTGAGAGAGAAAGAGTAATGAGACAGGAGTGAGGGAGAGATTTGAGAGACAGAGTAGGTGAGTGAATGGGAGAGTACATAAGCAGTGAGTCTTAATGGTTAATGGTTCTCAGGGTCTTTCCTGTGTGTGTGTGTGTGTGTGTGTGTGTGTGTGTGTGTGTGTGTGTGTGTGCGTGTGCGTGCGTGCGTGCATGTGCATGTGTAAGAGACAAATAAAAGAAGAAACCTCACCTTGAGGCTTACATTTACCATGATTCTGCAAAAGCTGTACCTCCAGTGCCTGAGTTCAGTCAGCTTTACTTCTCTTTAATCGCGAGTCGTTGCAGAAGCCCAGAGCAAGAGGCTCAGTGTGGAGTTTACAGGCCTGTAATGAGCAGCATTCACTTTAATGTAGTGTCATCATGGCTGACTCCTGTGAGTCACACCGCGAAAAGTACTTTCATCATAAATCGCTTCCAGTTTGCTTTTACAGTTCATACCACTTACACTATTTTCTGTTTAATGAGAATATAGATGAATGCTCAGATCTACTAGGGTAGTGTCATGAAGCAGACACACTATACTATGGATGTACTACAACGCACAGCCACAGTACTACTGTAACAGGCTATCACTTTTATTTATAAGACCTTTGGGTTTGAGATCAGCTTTTTACTTCTGCTTTTTGAGTCTTTTTTTTCAGGAGGTCGAATACTTGCTCCGTTGGTTTATTACTTGCTAGTGATTGAGCCCCGTTCCTGAAGCAGTATTTTAAGCATAAGCCATGACATGCTTAACAGTTGCATGTTTTGGATCATAAGCAGACGCTTTCCTTTTCTACATGTTGACTTTTCCATCCTTTTGGTGAAAGAGAGAAGTTGATGAATGTCATTAACTGAAGTGAAAACAGAAAATAAACTTTTTCTGTATAATTAATGTAATGTGACATGACCCGTCACATGCTTTTGAGCACATTCCTGAGTAGCAGTGTTGGGCTGATATCAATTCATTTTGAAGGCAGCTCAATCAGATACATCTGATATATACGTACCTGCAGGTTTCACCTTCACCCGAAAATCCTGAAAGTGTTCAAAACTAGACTTCTGGTGCAGACATGAGTGGCAGCCTTTCCAGTAGCTCACAGTAACTGTCTCTTTAAGCTTGTGAAGGGGGTGTTATGTATCCTATGGATACAGTTACTTCAGAAACCTTCTCATGGGCCAAACAATGGGATGCACCGACAATACAGCCCGTACTGGAAGAGCTGAGGCACCACTACATGGGCTGCAGAGCTAGCACTAAGCTAAAGACGGAAATGCAGGAGATTCAAATCAAATTTCAAATCAAATTTATCCCTACAGTAGTGATGTGGAACATGAACTTGCTGGCTAGCAAGACTAACAAGCTCACAGATTTAGTGAAAAACCAGAGGATTTACCTGAATTGCAGCCTTGTGTGCCTTTCAGAGACGTGGCTGACCAGCAGCATTCCCGACACACAACGTAAACATTCCCAGATTCTCTACTGTGAGAGCAGACAGGGACACAAAGCAGAGTGGCAAAAGTAAAGATGGGGGTCTTGCATTGTTTATTAACATCAGATGGTGTAACCCAAGGCATGCATCAGTAAAGGAGACAATCTGCTGTCAGGAGATTGAACTGCTGGCGGTCAGTCTGTGACCCTGTTACATGCCTAGGCAGTTTTCCCACTCCATAGCTCTCTGTGTTTACACCCCCCCCACAGGCTGACTCAGACACTGTGTGTGACGTCATACACACAACCACTGCAAGGCTGCAAACGCAACACCCAGAGACGTTCGTTGTTTTATCAGGTGACTTCAATCATGTCACACTTGATTCTATACTGTCGGTATTTCATCATTATGTAGACTGTCTCACAAAAAAATGAACCATAGACCTCCTGTATGCCAATGTCAGTGATGCATACCCTGTCATCCTCCTGCCGCCACTGCGAACGTCTGACCATAACCTTGTTTGGCCTTAAGGTTCAGTACAAACCTCATGTTCAAAGGCAGCCTGTGACAAAAGGAAATGGTCTCGCAAAAGAAGAGACTCTCAGGGACTGCTTTGTACAAAGGACTATCTGAACATCTGCATGTTCCTGTGAGAACTGTATGCTGATTTTGCCAATAACAAGCCCTGGATAACCAGTGACATCAAGGACCTTCTGAATAAGAAGAAGTAGAGGGCTTTTAAAGAAAAGACCCAGGAGCAGTTAAAGAGCATACCGAGGGAACTCAGGTTCAGCCTAAAGAAGGCCAAAGAGTCCTACAGCAGGAAGGTTTAGCAAACACTGCAGGAGATCAGCATGAGGGAGGTCTGGAAGTTTGAGGACAATTACAGGCTGCAAACAGAGGAACAGTAGTGCCATATAGGGCGAGAGAGAGAGCAAATGAGTTCAATCTCTTCTACAACCATGTCTGCCCTTTGTCAACCTCAGCTGCTCCTGTCTGCCCAGACAATGCTCTCTCTTCATCTCCCTGGTTGGTAACAGTGACAATAACAGCTTCTGACAATGAAGTCATCCACCATCCACCATTACTGCTCTCACTCCCCTTCTCCAGACCATCAACACTGACAATGCAGCACCCTGCTACACCCATTACACACTACATCAGCTCAATATAGCTGTACCCCTGCTGCCCCCACATACCCCCCTTTCCACTTCACTGCAGACCAGGTCAGAGGTGAACTGAGGAGACTCAAGGCAAGAAAAGAATCTGGCCCAGACAAGCTGTGCCCAAGACTGCTAAAAGCATGTGCTTCTGAGTTGAGGAAACCCCTGAAGCACATCTTCAGTTTGCAGTTGGGGAGGGTTTCCACACTTTGGAAGACATCATGCCTGATTCTAATGAATAAAGAAAGTGTAATATCTCACATCATGAAGACCATGGAACACCTGCTGCACCATCTACTGTGTCCCCTACACCAGGGGTCTCAAACCGGGTCAGAAAGGGGCCGCTGTGGCTGCAGGTTTTCCTTCTAACCAACCAGTAACATCAGCTGATTCCACTTAAGCAGCCAATCTTCTAAGAGCTGATCACATGAGCTTCTGTTTGGTTGGAATGAAAACCTGCAGCCACAGCGGCCCCTTTCTGACCCGGTTTGAGACCCCTGCCCTACACCCATCAGGAGAAGGTGGATGTAGATGTCATCCTCTTCTTCCTACACCCGACGTATTTCCATCTGGATAAATGGAGTGGTGCTTTGAGAATAATGTTCTTTGGTTTCTCCAGTGCCTTCAATACTATACAGCCCCTTCTACTTAAAGACAAGCTGGATAGGATTCAGGTGAACCCTCGCCTGGTAACCTGGATCATGGACTCACTGGCAGACCACAGTATGTGAGGCTGAGGGACTGTTCTTCTGAAACGGTGATCAGCAACACAGGAGCACCACAGGGCACTGTGCTCTTGCTTTTCCTGCTCACACACCTGCTCTGAAATGTGCCATGTGCAGAAATACTCGGATGAAACGGCTGTTGTTGGGTGTGCCAAGAGTGGAGAGGAGGAGTACAAGAGACTGGTGGATGACTGCGTCACATGGTGCCAACTGAACCATCTACAGCCGAACACATCCAAGACTAAAGAGATGGTAGTGGACTGCAGCTGGATGACAAAGTGAACTGGTCAGAGTGCATTGACACTCTTATCACAACCGAATTCAAAACAGCATCATGCAATAATTGTTAGTTCTTGTTCCTGCCAGTGTGATGTAGCAACAATAGAGACACTGTTCTCTCTAATATTGTCTGTAACGTGGTAATTAACCAATGAGTTCAATCAGGTGTGCTTGGGTGGCAAAAGCACAAAACTCTGCAGTATACTGGCCTCCTAGGAATGGAGTTCCCCACTTCTGTTTTTGACACTGACACTGCATTATTTTAAGAGACTATTTAATTCAGATTTTCTTCATAAACAATATATATATTTTTTTATTACATAAGCTCATAGTCAAAAAACTGCACCAAATCAAACCACATATTATGCCCCCCCCCCTCCCCCTGTTGGTTGGATAAGCCTTCTTCTGTCACTTAGCACGTTGCCGGTCAGTGCAGGCATCTGTTAGCTGATGTATCACAACTGACAGTTAATTTGTCCTCCAAACATGTTGAGCTGTCCATAATGTGGCATTAGAGGCAGTTTGAAAAAAGACTGTGCTGCTGATTTCACTAGTGTCCCAGGAAGGGCTTGCAAGTCTTCATCCTCCCAGACCTAGCTAGTGGATGGAAACTGGCAATGACAAAACTGGGGTAAATGTGTGATCCAGTCCCCTTTAGTGACTTATAATTGATAGTCTCATTGCACATCCTCCCATGATGTGTGTACTCACATGTGCATGTTGCTCTGATCCCCCAGCTGCTTTCTGAGGGAATCTCCTGTACAACTTCCAACACTGTCAAGTAGAGAAATTCATCATTAGGAACAGGTGTGCAGAAAGTGTGGATCAGATGAAGAAAGAGGAGCTGGAGAGGCGCTCAGAGCAGATAATCCAGTCAGGGGCTTGCGGGAGCATTGGAGGTAAAGAGGGTGGGGGGCAAATGGAGTAGAGAGCAAATTGAAGCCGACAACGTAACCATGCGCAGAGTGGACGAAACAACAACCGCAGGCTGTGAAGAATGAGAATGAATGTTGCTTTCCTGCTCTTTCCTGCTCTTTCCTGCTCTTTCCTGCTCTTCTATAGTTACATATCACGTTGTGTCATCCAGGTACTCTCACGCACACCAGAATTGGCTTCATGGTGAATAAGGTGTTACACTCCTTTTTACTAAATGCTGTCTCATAAAAATTCATTTTCTCTTTTATACTTCAGCATTTTCTGACCTCATTTCTGAATGCATTTGTATCATGCTGCACATTTGTTCATTGCCAGTGATGAGAATTAGCATGCATTTGTCCATATTTGGAAAAGAACATACTTGTTTTAGGTGCAAGTACAGTGAAGACGGCCCAACGCATCACAGGCACCCAGCTACCCACCATCCAGGACATTTACCACAAACGCAGCCTGGCCAGGACGAGGTCGTTTCTCATCCGAACCACACACTTTGCACCCTACTCCCATCTGGCAGGCGTTACAGGAGCCTCCGTTCCCGCACCAGCAGGCTCAGGAAAAGCATTTTTCCTGAAGCTGTGACCACGGTGAACGCCGCACGGACACTTTAATTCATTGCACTATCACTTCAACACCCGTAAACTCTGTACACACACCTTAACATTGCACTGCCTTTTCTGCATCTTTGCACCCTCTGTACTATTACTGCACTTTATTCATATTCACCAACATAATACTGTATGCTCATTTCTATACAATACAGTTGGTATTTGTTTTCAGCTGTATTGCTGCTACCACCACATGCATACTACATTTCTGCACATCTGTTCGGTGTATATAATCTACATACTTGTACATTTATATATATATATATATGCCATACTTATGTATATATATTTATATCTATGCACTTTATGTAAATAACACTGCATATTGCACTTCTGGTTGGATGCTAACTGCATTTCATTGGCTCTGTACTGGTACTTTGCACAATGACAATAAATCTCAATAATCTAATCAAAAATTAATTTCCTTTTAAATCTAGAATGAGCAAGCTGGTTATTTTGACCGTTTAGATTATTTGAGATGTAATGTCTTTGACTGAACATCTTCTACACATTTCTACTTTAAAGGCCAAAAGTCATTTGGACCAATAACATTATCCTTGACCCCTTTCCCACTATTAACTTGGCAACTACTGTCTGTTTTCCCTGAGAACATATCTGGGCTAAAAATTAACCCACATCAAGAATAGAATACGGTAAACACAGATTCTGACAGGATTGAAAATGGGGCTTTATTGAGGTTCCATAGTGAAAAAAACGTATCAAGAAACTTTATTCTGAAACTATCAACAGAAGTTGTGTGTGTAAACCACACAAAAGCAAAGGAGAACTGAAAGTATGCGAGCAAGCAGCGTGTCCCGGGTCAGCACAGCAGCTGATCATGAAAAATAGAAAGCTGTGCAGAGTGAACACACACTCCAAGCAGAGCTAAACTCAGGGTATTTGGGACAGATGTCACACAGCAGTGTGTGGGTAGTTGTACACTGAAGGTCAAAATTACACCTGTTGAGTGTGAGTCTGTAACCACGCATCAGACGTGTCGTTTTATAGACTGAAAAACAAATAATAAATAAAAATAATTCAATATTAATAAAAACAACATTCTGACATTTCTTAAGACATATAATGTGAGCCAGGCTTCATTTGGTATTTTTAGTTTTATTGTGTAAATATGATTATACATATCTACATCATATGCCGTATACAATATGTATCATAACAAAAGTAATTGACCCTAATAATTATTCTTTATGCAATTCTAGAATCAGTAGCTCTTTCACAAATATTGACAATTTTAGTTCTTATTCCTTTTTTGTTTTTATGATAATTATAATCAATTTTATTTGTACAAAGACATATACAAATTTCATTAGTAATACATTTGTTTTTGCGAATCATTTCTTTTTTCTATTATTAGATGGTACAGAGGGTGAGCCTGTTTAATGACTGTGTACTATTATAAAATACATGAATTACATACATATTAATGCATTGATTAGACCTACAACAATGCCCATACTTCTTTCTAAATGCATTTTTTATCATCATTTAATAAAAGCCTTATGTTATGAACCTGATTCTAAACACAATGCTAAGATATTTCAGAAACAGCCTATTGGTGCTATAGGTCTTCCTTGACCTACCAGTCCTTTTGTGATTAATGAGCTTACCAGGGCACTTTTTCATCCCAAATATATTCTAAACAGTTCATTTTGCTAATCCCAATGTTTGACTGATGTTTCTAATGGCTTTGTAATTGCTTCTTTGATGTATCAGCACAGCTCTAGAAAGAAGCCTAGTTAACTAACTCCTGCACTGATGAAACAGTGGAACACACTTATGAATCATCACCTGTAAAACCAAGGGTTATAATATCAGCATGGTGAGACTGAAATTTGTGCAGAACAGCAGCCATAAAATACCACTTTTGCCTAATTTGAGAGTCTGTTAAGATTGTGTGTGTTGTTTCAATGGGGATGTGTAAGGTCTACAAAGGTGCACAGAAATATTTTTGATAATCTTAGCTGAGAAAGCTAGTTAACGTGATATGGTATGTTTTAATTGTGGCAGATATAGATTTTTTTAATAAACATTAAAGTTTCAGGAAGGCTGTCTTAGTGCATAGGTGTAAACTGGTGCAGCAGCTGGGGTTACTCCCCCCTCCCCCCCTTCTCCTTGTCATCTCTTCTCCCCGACACCCACACACACACACCACTGCGCGCACACACAGCAACCAGTGCCCCACCCTCGTATCATAATATTGTTACATTGCATAATTCAAAATATGCAACTTGATGATTTCCATTCTGCCAGCGGAATGGCCTTTAGGCCTCGTTAAACTGTGGAGCAGACTTCACGGCGGGCACTAAGTTGTGAGTTCATTTACTAAGTGCAGTGAAACGTGTCACAGTGAGGTGAAGAACGCGGTTAAATGTTCCAGTTATGACCTATGAAGGTAACAGCGATATTTGCAATTCGAATACTGCTGTTTAATCAGTTGATCACACTTTTCATTTCAGGGGGAAAAAATCGTTCAGTGATCTGAGGAGCAGCTCTCTCTTTCTGTGATCTGTCGTTTTCAGAGAATTCAGCCAACTAGCAGTTCTTGTTTTTCTGCCTCCTGTGGTGAATGGGAAAATCCATTTGTCAAAGCGAGGCACATTGGGTTGTGTTATTTTCCTTTTCTTTCTACTCAGCAGCACAGGCATCTGGAGGCTCTTCATTCTCATTCTCTCTTATTTGTGGCCGAGTGGAATGGTCAGGAGCCTTCGGCGTTGGGGATGTTTCCTAGACCTCCCCCCCCCCTCCTCTCTCGGGGGGGCATAAGATGATGATGTTATACACAGCAGAGATTCTTCTGCAGTCTGACGTAGTCTTTCCCAAAATCCCTGACCTTCCTTGTTCTGGCGTGCTGTGAGAAGGTGTGTGGGGCTATGTGGAGGACTGTAATCGAAATCTAGCAAGGATGTATTGATCTAGGAATCAGAAAGGACTGGCCTCATGCAAGGACCAATCTGCCGTGGCCTAGTGAGAACAAAACAGAGAGAGAGAGAGAGCATCTTCTGTATCACTAAAACTGCAGGGGGGCTCCAAAACCCCATCTCAGTGAAGCCAGACAGCCACCCATTCATAATGAAATTCTGCCTCCTTTGAATTCAAAAAGGTATTTCTTTCATATGGAGTGACCTTCTCAAAGAATCATCAAAAATTCTCATTTCAGCAGGAATCAGGTGTCATAGAGGTTGTGGTGTCGTCATCTTAAGAAGGGTTATGATAACTGGTCTTGGTGGGATATGTCTTTATATTTGATAAACCCCTAATTACTCTCTTATCAAATTAAAATGAGTGTTCATAATTTACTTCAAGAATGTAACTGTTTATATTTATGTTTCTGTAGCATTTTTGTTTTACTTGAGTATGGACTATAGCTCATGATATTCAGAAACCTGTAATCTCACATTATTCAAATATTTTGTTTCTGTTCTTAATAATCTACTATTCAGACAGTAACAACAAAAGGCTTGAAATATCTCTCCTGAATGTAATAAACATAAAATGTCACTTTGAATTAAATTATGTAACAAATAAAACATATGTATAAAATGAATTATTAGTAATTAATCATTAGTAGTTTTAGGTCAGTTGTCCAGAAAAGCTAATGTGTAGATTTCAGCTTCTGTCCATTAAAGTATAATGGACACACAGGGGCTGTAACGATTCACTTGTACTCAGTACACTCTTTTTTTTTAGTTCTGTTCAGCAATAATCTATCTTATGAACACATTCATATTTGATGTATTTTTTTAACAAACTGAATTTCCCAAACAAATGACACATTTTATTTAATGGTCAGTTCAAACACTTCAGGCGATCTTCATACTGGAATCTGAGCTGCAGTCAGTCAGCTACTCTGTATCTGATCCCTCTTACTGTCAGCATTCGTTTTACTAGTGTGTTAATAGATATCCAGTCATGTAAGACAAAGAGGACAGTTTCTGACAAAATGTTAGTGGTAGTTATCTTGAGGTTTATAGAAAATGAAACGTCTTTTTCACATACGTGTATTTAGAGCACGGTTGTACACAGTAGATTTCTCTTGTCATGCATCTGACCATCCTTACTGCATAGGACATTATTAACGCGAGTGCTTTGGCTGAGCAGTGTACTGGTTCCCAGGTTTCCAGACTCATTAGTATGAATTTGTATTTGTTTTATTTCTAATCTGTAAAAAGTGTTGACGGAGGCTAGTCAGTATCGTTTTTGACCAAATAAAATTAACTCTGCTGATACTATCTTTTGTTTTTTTAATGTTTAGCTCTGTTCATATCACCATGATTCTGTTCTGTATTTAACATATTTAGCTCTTAGGCTGCTCTGCACTTTTCAGCCTTGCTTATTGTCTCTGTAGGGTTTCATTAGAACTCTGTCTAAATGGATCTGATTATTGGTGCTAATAGAAAGCCTCTCACTATGTGATAGTGACCACGGGACAGTTTATGATTTGAGATTGAACTTGAGCAGCATTATTTGGAGAGGGAAGCTAACGATGTCAGTCTGTACTCCAGCTTACCCTTGATAACCTTGGGGTTTCTAATATGAGCCCATTCAAAAATGTCTGTTATTGTCACTAATGTTGCAAAAGACTCATCCCCACTGGATTTTTTATCAACTCAATAGTCAGCAACAATTAGACAGGATCGCAATGACCCCCTGTGGTCAGCCTGCCTGTCGCTGAGAGGGAGAGGGAGAGGCAATTTTCAGCCTGTGCATATATAATATAGTGCATTGTTGATTTTAAGGTGTGTTTAGGACCATTAACCTGCTGTACAAACCATCCTCTTTTCATCTTCAGCTTTTTTTTTTTTTTTTCAGATGATGTGAAGGGTGTGAGGTTTGCTTCCAGAAGTATCTGGTGTTTGATGGAATCAAACTTCCCTCATGTAATAAAAAGTTCCCCATGCCCCCTGGCTGCAACACAATTTCTTTCCTTTGCACATTGTGGCCCAAAAACTATATTTTAGCTTTATCTGTCCACTGGCCTTTTTTCCCAGATATATCAGGTTTGTTTAGATGTATATTTTGGTGAGAATACAGGACAGGATTTCTGTTTTGTGAAGGTTGTTTTGTGTTGTTTTGTGCATAGTTGTACAGCAGAACAGCTAAATCTTCTTGAAGGTTGTTTTGTTCTTCAGCTCTTTGATTTGCCTTTTTTAGCATATATTTACTCTGTAATATAATTGTATTTACAGTAGCAGACATTTTGAAAGGTGTCATACTCCTTTAGGTGCATGCATTCATGAAAAAGTAAAGTATTGTGATTTTCAATTTTGACATAGTATCTGTTATTGCTAACCGTCATAACGAACTGTAAATTTAAATCAGTAGGTTTTACTGTCACTATAAGACTTTTCAGGCTTGGACCTGGATTCTCCTGCTCTCTAGAATGAAATGGTATTGTCTACGGGGACTCAGTGCCACATACGGAGCAAATTCTCACAGTGAGGATTACTTGACCTTCATTCGCATCTGATCCAATTTCGTCTTCAGCTGGTGCGACGATATCCTGTTGAAGTCGAATAAGTGTGGTGCAGTGTTTTGATCAGGAACAAGACAAGAAAGCCAACACTAAGGAAGCAGGAATTGAACAAAACTGATCCTCAAGGGAATACCCGCCTTTTTAAAAATGAATCCCATGTTTTGATTGCTGTTTGACGACATAAAAGATGGCTGCAGTGAAAACCTCTGTAGGCACTTTCTCTGTCCACCAGAGTTCCATTTGTGGTCCAGGTAGTGATCACGGCCCCTGCTTATTGACTCATCTCTGGCTTACAGCAGTGTGTCTATTCATATTTGATGCCACAAAGACCCACAATGACTGAATCAATGAGTAAAAGTAAGGAGATGTATGTGATGGTACAAGTTCTCAAAAAACATCAGAGCATTTTGCTACCAACACCATGTTTAATAGTTTGTACAGTATTCTTGGGGTTCATTTTTACTATTTGGCTCATAGAATGTTTTTTTTTTTTCTTTGTCCGTGTGGTCAGCTTCAAGATTGTAGGTAGGGGGACACTGGTGTTCCAGCTTTTTCTAGTTCACTAGTTCACTGTAGGCCTGTGCGTTGGTGGCTCTTCGATTGGACTTGACCGTCTGAACTAATTGGCTCTCAGCTGAGGGTGACCATTTAGGTCATTTTCCAGAATTTGTCAAAGTGGCAGCACCTTCAAATTACTTGTACTTACATACCATTGTTGTGGACAGTTCAGATTCAGATGCATTATTCTGAATGTGAGCACATAGAAGCCCTCAGCGTTAGGCAGTCCTGATTAGTAACAAGCAGCATTTGGCAATGTTCAGATGATTTGTGTTATAACAAACACCGGAAAGGAGCTTGCACACACACAATGAGATGCAGAAACACTTGTTAGCAGTGCAGTGGCCCCTACCAAAACCATACTGGCCTGAGTATGACTGGACAGTTCTTTCTCACTGTAAGATTCATGCTGTCTCCCAGCATGAATTGTACAGTGGCTCAGATGTTATCTGGAAAGAGTGTAACAGCTGGGCTTTTGGGTGTGTGTGTGTGTGTGTGTGTGTGTGTGTGTGTGTGTGTGTGTGTGTGTGTGTGTGTGTGTGTGTGTGTGAAGCTCTACGGGGAACACATTCAGCCCCAGCAATTCATCAACAACATGGTTGGCATTAAATCACAGCTCTGGCTGCAGATCTCGAATTGCACTGATTGTTAGAGGCTTGCGATGTGCCAGTTCGTATTGCATGGAGTACATTTGATAGCAGCTGAGTTATAAATGCCTTGGCACCGGGTGAGTGTGAGACATTAAAAGTGTGTGTTTAAGATGTTTTCACAGCCCTGCAGCCTCCTCGCTGTGATGTGTTAATGTGTATGTCAGGAACGTATGGAGTAGCTTATTGCAGAAACAGTTAGGAAGTGTCATGCCTCAAACATGCGATGTGATTCGAGAGTACGTGTGAATGTCAGAAGTGTGTTGGTGTCTGTGGTGTTCAAAGGGAGGTTGTCAGGTAGAACAGCACTTTAAAGAGACGCTGAAGGTTTGATCTCCATCTAATTCTCACGAAAGTCAGCTCCAGTGCAGTGAAATCTTCTTCTGGAAATCCTCTCCTCTCTATGTTTGGGAAGGTGAAGTAGCTTCCCGTTTTGCTCTTTCTTTTTGATCCAGTTCTTCTCTCATTGTGGATGTGTTGGGGCCTATGGGAAGTGATGGCTGCTATACAGCCAAAGGCAATTTCCTACTTCCAGCACCATCACTAGTCTCCACCAGTACCAGCACATCTCTCCACCTCTGTCTAAAGCTAGTCCTGCTCCTGGTTGTGGCTTATGGTTTAAACAATAGTTTGTTTTTTTGAAAAAAAAGAGGTTATTCAGTTATTCCAGTTAGAGGCAAAAGTACACATTCTAAGCAAGGGGTCTTTGTGTCATAATCAGTCAAACCCTTTTTGGTGCTGTATATAAAAAAAAAAACGTATGCAAGAAGATCTTATTTTGCACAGATCATCCTTGAAGGTGCACAATGAGCACAGTGGCCTCCAGCAACCATGACAGCAATGTCAAGCATCATGTCTGGAGGAAATCTCGCACTGCTCATCACCTAGACAATACCATTCCTACAGTGAAGCATGGTGGTGGCAGCATCATGCTGTGGGGATATTTTTCTGTAACAGGAACAGTCAGGGTGGAGAGTAAGATGACTGCAGTGATGTACAGAGACATCCTTAATGACGACCTGCTCCAGATTGCTCTGGACCTCAGACTGGGATGAACGTTTATCCTCCAACAGGGCAACGACCCTAAGCACAAACCCTAAGCCAAGATAAAGCAGAGGCTTCGGGATAACCAGACTTGAACACAACTGAACATGTCTGGAGATATCTATAAATTGATTTTTCATTTATGCTTCCCGTTCAATCTGATGGAGCTTGAGAGGTTCTGCCAACAAGAATGGGGGAAAAAAACTCCAAAAACCAGGTGTGCACCTTGTTGTCTTACTCAAAAAGACTTGAGGTTGTAATTACAGCTAAAGGTGTTTCAAGAAAAAGTATTGAATGAAGACTGTGAATATTTATGTATATTTTTTATTATTTTGAATAAATTTGTAAAGATTTCAAACGTTTCTCACTTTGTCTTTGTGGGGTATTGTGTGTAGAATTTTGAGGGGAAAAATGAATTGAATCCATTTTGGAATAAAGCTGTAACATAAAATGTACAAAAAGCGCTGTGAAAGCTTTCCAGATGCTCGGTATATTCAGGGAAGGATGTCTGCTAGATTTTTGAAGATTCTTGTGAGGATATATGTAGTCTGTGTATTCAGTAGTTTGACCAGAGGAGGATGGGTCCTCCCCTTGTGAGCCTGGTTCCTCCCAAGGTTTCTTCCTCCAGCTCGGAGGGAGGTTTTCCTTGCCACTGTGGCCGTTTGGCTTGCTCACTGAGGGATCTGTCTCTCATCTTTTGTTCCTGTGTTAACCTTTTTATTTCTTGATTTCTGTGAAGCTGCTCTGTGACAACTTCAGTTGTGAAGAGCGCTATACTGATAATTGTTGATTGATATACTGTGGCATTAGGGATCGGGCCAATGTGTTCATGTTTGTGTTCTCCAAAGAGTCCTATTCTCTTGGCATATCTACACAAACATCTGGACACCGCAGTAGTTTATATTAAACCCAGGTAAAGAGATTGAATAGGATTGTATTATATGTACATGTATTACAGGGGTTGGATAATGTAACCGAAACACCTGGTTTTAGACCACAATAATGTATCAGTACGGTGTAGGTCTAGGGTCTCCTTTTGTGGCCAATACAGCGTCAATTCGTCTTGGGAATGATATTTTTTGGATACAATCCGGGTTAGCACCTGAACATCCCTTTCAGACAGCTTCCTCTTGCGTCCACAGTTAATCCTGTTGGATGTGGTTGGTCCTTCTTGGTGGTGCTGACATTATCCTGGATACCGTGGCTCTTGATGCATCACAAAGACTTGCTGTCTTGGTCACAGATGCGCCAGCAAGACGTGCACCAACAATTTGTCCTCTTTTGAACTCTGGTATGTCCCCCATAATGTTGTGTTCATTGCAATATTTTGAGCAGAACTGTGCTCTTACCTGCTAATTGAACCTTCACACTCTGCTCTTACTGGTGCAATTAATGAAGATTGGCCACCAGGCTGCTCTAATTTAGCCATGGAACCTCCCACACTAAGATGAGAGGTGTTTCAGTTTCATTGTCCAACCCCTGTACATAGGTAGCTATACTAGCTGTAATGATGGTTGATACCTTATGAATTTTAATGTGGTCCATGCTTTGTACCTGTTAGGAAACCCTTCAGCAGTTCCACAACCCACATCTCTGGATTTAGAGATCACTAAAGGCAGAGCAGACTGACACAGATGGTCTAGACCAGTGTGAAGGACCGAAACACAAACTGTTAAAGAACTCATCAAAAACATAGTCTCGAAGCTGTTTATAAAGCAGTTCCCAGCAGCTGTTTTCATGCCAGCGTGGTAAATTTTTCTGTAAGTGATAAATGACAGCTCAAAACCCTCAGCTTTAGCACACTCATGAGTCAGTGTGAATACTGAGCGTGGTGTGAATGAGCCTCATGGGCGTTTTGACAGTTTTGTGACACATATTTTTGAATTTGTACTTGTGTTTATTTCCCCTGGAAACCCCTTTTCAGCAGACGGAATCACTTGAGTGATTGCAGTTATCAAAAGAGGAGTGCAGGTGCCTGGAATCTGTTGCCAGCAAAATTCTCTCTAGTCTACATATTTACATGCTCTGAAATGAGGTGCACTGTCAAAAGGATTTCAGGGGGGTTAAAATAAGCTCAACAATATCAACCAAAATAATTTTCTATAAAAAAACATCAATGGTTGTAGTTAAACAGTGCTTTTTTTTCTTGGGTAACAGCACAGAGCTTCAAAATCCTTAGTAAATGAGCTTCAGCTGAAATCTCTTAAATATTTTTAAGGTGTTTAGTCTGTTTTTCAGCCTCAATCTGTTAACTGTTTATTCCCGTCTGCAGGTTAGAGTGTCCCCCACCATATGAAGCTTTGACAGTGGAGCACTGAGCCCTTGCTGAAATGTAAATTTATGGGTCTCCACACTCATGAACAGCAGGTTGATAGACCGTTGTGCAACTCTAGAGCTATCAGTTTACATGAAAACAATTTACCTTTCTGTTTATTCTTGGACATGGTTTCGCAATAGATCGCAGGTATCTGCCTGCTTGTCAAGAGACAGAAGATCATAAGTTTCAATCCCATGTACAGCACAGGCGTCCATGCTCCCCGTTTGTTTTAGGAAATTGAGGGGAAGTACACAGACCTAAAAAGCTTACATATTAAACTAGCGATGTCCTGATCAGAATCCATGTGTTAGGATCAGCGACCATTTAGGCATATTTTAATGGTTTGGTTTTGACCAATTTAATCTTAATTCAGTTCCAAGTCATAGTGTTCATAGTGTCATCTGGTGGCCTCAAGACACCATTGACAAACAATGGATAGACATTAAGTAACATCACATCTATATTAAATAGTTCCATGAGTCCAGAATGTCTCATTATATTAACTGTTTCTAAAATAAAGTGATTTTATTTCAGTATTAATCAGCAGCACATCTTATCAGAACAGTGGGGCTGTATTATTTATCAGAATCAGCATCAGATGATGCTCAGAATTTAGAGACTTGGATCAGATTTGGGGACATCCCTATATTTGACATATTTAAGCAATTTCAGCTGCAGCTCAATTTAATGTATTGTTGAATCTGAGATGGAGAACTATGAGAAACATGATATAGGACAATGAGTGAATAACTAAAATTAAAATCAATCTGCAATAAGTTGGCTTATTCTTTAATGTTGGCCTGCTGTCCTTCTGTAGGATTCAGTATGTAGGAACCTCCTCAGTCATCTTTGAACATTCTGGCTGATTTAAGTGAAACCCTGAGTGGTGGAATATTTGGGCAGTGCGTGATGGTTTTCTTGCCATCCTGGTGAAGAGTTTACTCACACTAGCAGTGGTCAGCTGGAGCTTGACCCTCTTCTATACACACTAAAGGTGGCCTGGATGTCTTACCAGCACAGACCAGAGCTGAGCTCTCAGATGTCCACCACCTTTTCTCTCTTCACATACTCCTCCAGCCTCCCTCGCTCCCCCTGCTGTGTGGGGTGTGCTTGCAGAGGTGTGTTGGTTACTTGGCTTATCTGGATGTGTGGCCTCCCAGCATGTGGCTGTGCCTGGCTTTCAAGCAAAGAAGAGCTGCTCAATGGGGCTTCTCTATCTGACTCTCTCTGTATGTGTAGCATCTACCGCCCACTTCATTCTGTCTCACTCTCACTTACTTACTTGTTTACTGTCATCCAGTCACTCATTTTCGGTGTGCCATATACACTAGCACTCCAAATTTGGGGGCATCACCCCTGTAACTGAAGAGTAACTGTTAGGTTTTAGTCTCCTTTCTATTCTAACTACTGAACAATAAACTTTAAGATACCATTCCTCAGTTAAAGGCACATGACAACCTGTCTGGAGTTTTGCCAAAAGGCATCTAAAGGACTCTCAGACCATGAGAAACAAATCTAGAGGAAACCAGTCACACTGCTCACCACCTAGCCAATACCATTACTACAGTGAAGCATGGTGGTGGCAGCATCATGCTGTGGGAATTTTTTTCCCACAGGTTCAGGGAAAGAAGAATGCAGCAATGTACAGGGACATCCTTGATGATAACCTGCTACAGAGTGGTCTGGAGCTCAGACTGGGACGAAGGTTTATGTTCCAACAGGACTGTAAGCACACAGCTAAAATAATGAAGGAGTGGCTTTAGGACAACTGTGTGAATGTGTTTGAGTGGCCCAGCCAGAACCCAGGCTTGAACCTGTTTGAACATCTCTGGAGATATCTCAATGTCTGTTTACTGAAGCTCCCAATCCAATCGATGGAGCTTGAGAGGTTCTGCAATGAAGAATGGGAGAACAATTATGTACATTGTATATATTTTTTTGTTTGTTTGTTTTTCAACTTTTCTCACTTCTCATCGTAGGGTATTGTGTGTAGAACTCTGAGGGGAAAAAAATTAATTGAATCAATTTTGAAATAAAGGCTGTAACATAACAAAATGTACAAAAAGTGAAGTGCAATCAATACTTTCACATCGTTTTTCATGTAGCACTGTAGGATGATTAGTAGATCATTGTGCAGTCTTGCAGTGACTGCACTCTCTGTCATTGCATTAAAATGAATGTGTGTGTGTGTGTGTGTGTGTGTGTGTGTCACACACGTGTGTCTCAGAACAACACGTTCCCCCTTTTTGGGGCCAGAATACTGCCCACCTTCAGGGCCTTCCTCATGTCTAATGTCATTTAATGTCTTCCGGCCAGAGATGATCACTGCATATGAAGCTTGGCTCATGTTCTGTCTTCCACTCTCTTTCTCTCTCTCTTTCTCTTTCTCTCCCACTGACCCACTGTCTAATTTGTTGTTGCTCTGTTATGGCTGTGAGGGAGGCATGATCACAGGAAAGAATTAGAGAGAATAATTGCTCACAGAGAGTGAACACACACACACACACAGAATTAACACACATTCTGGAGCCATGCCGAGGTGTGTCTGTGGTCCGAAGCTTCTTCCAGAGAGGCCTGCAGGGCAGAGAGGAGCTGTCTATGGAACTAAGTCTGCTTACTTAGGTGTGTGTGTGTGTGTGTTGAGGTTTCCAGCAGTAATGCCTCAAGCCATACTCAGCAGTCTCTCAGGCTAGGCCAAACAGCCTCAGCATTGTATGGACATGACCTCAGCTGCTGCCCTTATTTCAGCCTATACCTCCTTCGTGCTGCTCCTTTAAATATGTAGTCTGGGGTCAGGTGCTGTACTAATAGATTTTTTAAATTCAATATTATAGATATAAATATCATTTCTAAATTTGTACAATACATCAGAAAGTGCCATCCCCCAAGTTTTTAGCTTCTTTTAAAAGTGCAAAGCACTCTGAATGTTAGAGTTCTTCAGTCACTTCTTCAAACACTAATCTCCTTCCCAGCAGGGATGCAGTGATGTCAGTATCAGCAGATGATTATCCGCATCAGGAGATGTTTAGACTTGAGTGATGTTTGAGACTGATAGCTGATTGCATGTTTACTAAGCTCCAGAAGAGCAGGATATGATGTAGGTGGCGCTGGACTGCGGTGCTGAAATATCAGCATTTTGCGTAGTTCAGTCTTTTTGTACAAATGTTTGAATTGTCTGTAAAGTTAATGTAGGTAGGTTTCATCCAAATTATTATATTTTATCACTGTTTAATAATTTTATAGGCATTAACATGCTTCCTGACTCCAGCAGAATGTGTCACCCCCAAAACAACCTCAAAACAACCCCAGAAATAGGAAAACGCCATTTCCCATAATTCAGCTGGCTCCAATATCAGAGTCACATGTCCTTTGTCAACCAGTTTTGGCTAGTTGCTGCATCATTACCCTGTTTTTATTTATGTCTGTGTTTGAATTGAATTTCAGCCTGTACTGTGTTTTAGACTGATTTGTCCAGTTTTCCCTCTCATTTTACCTGACCCAGTTTATGAATAAATTCTTCTTCCGATTGTCCTCTGACCTCACTGGCATTGGCCCAATATTCCCATATCAGTTCCCAATTCCCAATTGCTCCATGCACACTGAGGTGGTTGCTCACTGCTCCGGGTGCTCACCGTAATCGTGAGTGTGTGTGTTCACTGCCACAGATGGTGAAATGCAGAGGCTAAATGTCATTGCATTGCTGTGTAGTGGTCATAAAGAATGACCTTCATCCTTTATTCTTATCACTGTAAATTCCCTGTAATTCCCAAACCTGTAAAAACATTTCTTACAACATGTTTTTATTACCTCTACAGAAGATCTGACCCTGAAACACTGAAAGCATTAACATGTCAATCACAACACACAAGTCAGACAGTCACTACTAATGGAGAGGGCCGTCGTATTGTTATGTAAACTCTGACACAATCAATCAGTTGGAACCATAAGGTTCTGTCTGGTACTTTTATAAAAATGGATTTATTCATTGTAAACATAGAATGAGAGGAAGGTTCTATCTCCATAGACACGGAGATGTAATGAGCTGTAAAATCTCTAAACAGCTCAGAATGCAGACAGAACGTTGGAAGTCCAAAGGGACGGAATGCTAAATACTGGCATCAGAACTGAAATCACTACATACACACAGGTATGAGGTAAATAGGATTTTTACATGATTTAGAAAGAACACAATAAAAGGCCAGCATAGTGTCAGAACGAAAACTACGTGATCCATAGTCTTAGGTCACAGTGTCGCCATAATTACAGGGAAGAACACAGAGATGTAAATCATCCTGATGGCTCTACTGACTTCAACTACATGCATAACTTTAGGTGGTGGTTGGTGTGTATGTGTGGGTCTCTCTCTCTCTCTCTCTCTCTCTCTCTCTCTCTCTCTCTCTCTCTCTCTATCAGGTGTGTATTTGTGGAGCTCTTCTGTTCATTAGTGCACACTCTGAGGTGTGAGTGTCCTGCCTCTGGAGTTTTGCTAGCCCCATTCTGTCTATTACTACTACAGCTAATAAACGCACACACACACACACACACACACACACACACACACACACACACACACACACACACACACACACACACACAGAATTACAATGCTTTGCTAAACAGATGGCAGATTGGGACAGGTGAGCAAAACCTGGACTCTTGATCCCAAACATCCTTAAGGCTTCACCCCGACACACACTCATCTTATCAATAGCTCTGAGCTCTTTTTTTTGTTTGCATTTCAATACTGACAGTACAAGCTGTGTGTTACACTGTGCCACACCTATAGAAGTGGTCTAAAATCAGTCTTTTTACGTCAACACATTTTATGTTATGGGCCATTAACACTGCTTTAATGCATAAAGGGTAACGTATTAGCTCCAGTTTGTGGGAAACAAATTCAAAACTGCTTCTTTTGCTTTCTTTCATTTGTCATCATCTATGACTGACACCTGTCCAGCTGGACACCTGTAAATATGCACAGTAACAGATTCATCTTGCATTTATTAAGTCACTCTGCCAAAAAGGTTTCATTTACATCTGCAAAGCTTGATGTGATGCATTAAACACAGACAATGTGCTACAGTGTTTCCAAAGATTAAGGATATAATTTAAAGTGTTTTTGTTTAAATGAAACAAAAACACTTTCTTAAAGCATAACAATATTTATAATACATTTTCCATTCGTACATCTAAAATATCACTGGATTAATGTTATCACTTTCAGGCTATACGTGTCTCTCTTTATAGATATATTAAGATGTATTTCTTTATTTAATATATTTTTAGTAAATATTTTGTGAGCGTCCCTCAGTTTTCAATTGATCTCCTCACAAATAAGGCTGGACAATATATAACAAAATATTAATATATCAAAATATGTATATTTTGTACAATATAAATTATTGCATCTGTTGTGTAGGTTACTATTTAAGTACATGAACGGTTTCATTTCTAGAGGGATGACACTCTACAGAGTTGTTCAGTATCACAATTAAAGGTTGCTATTAAAATATACAGCATGCTTGTGATGTTACATACCGATTAATTTAACATTATACTTTATTAATGTTTGTCATATCGAATCGCATTGTATATATCAGAATTTCTCTTAAGCATATTGAGTTATGAGTTTTCAGCCACATCACCAAACTCAAATTAGTTAACTCAAAATTAGTTTTACCAGGAAATATTGTTGTGCTGTTGTTTTAAATGAAATCTCAAAGAGGAAGCAGCTTCATTTGCTCTTTCTGAGCTCCGGGGGGAAAAAAAGGCCTGACGTTCTTTTAAATTGTTATTCTGCTGCTTTTTCATGTTATACCAGGTCTGTCAGGCTCAACCCAACCAGCATGTCACACAAAATCTTAATATCAGTGCAAAGAAAATTATATTTCAAAGTGACTGGCATGTGTGCTAGGCCACAATCTGAGGATGCAATACACCACCCTGTGACGTTTCATTGTGAACATGTCTGAATAACAGAACGTTAGTCCCCTTGGATCTATGAGGTTCGTTCTGACATTTTTTTAATCAAAATTGAGTTATTTACATATTCTTCTGTGACAGCTTCTTAATGTTATGTGAGGTGTTTTTAAGGTGTATACATTTCATGCTAGAAAACAGTAAGTTAGTATCTCTGGTAGAGCACTGGGGGAGAAAACGTACAGATACTACTCTCCCAGATAACACGTATAAGTAGGACTGTATTGGTAGCCAAACTGGGAACCAGAATGTTTTGTCTTTGTGTTCCATTTTGTGCCCAGAAGAATGGCCATCAGGACCAGTGAAGAGATCAGCAGGGGTTAAAAATGGGTCCCATCTGGGTTAGCAACTACAGATTGATTGATATGACCCATGTGTAAGATGTAAGGTGGGCTGGAGCGATGGGTCCCATTTGTGAAGCCCAATTGGGTTGCAGTAAGAATATCTGTACAAACCTACTCAGTACTCATACCAACCCTGAACCCACCGAGCCCAGGCTTCACCGATGTTAGCCCCACTCATTTCTTCTAGGGGTTAAAAAAAAACTACGCAGTTGTCAATTTAAACATTTTTTTTGTACTTCAATAAGTAAACATTTTTGTTGTCATATGATGATATACAGATTGTTGATGACAACATAAAAGGAACATGAAGGAAAATTAAATGCTCAATTCGATTTTTTGGAGGAAGATTAATCTTTGGGATTAGTCAACCAATCAGAAGCAATAGCTGATAGGAAATATGGTTGCTAGTGGCAGACCTACTGTCAGTAAAATGAATGGTTGTGTTATTACTGCATGTTTGGAATTTCAGTTTAGTTTGACTTGATTTTTTACCAAAAGGAGGAGTTTTGGTCATTTTTACAACTTTAATATCAAAGTGGATTAGAAATGTTTTATTAGAAATGAAGGTGCAATTTCTTTTTATGAACTTCACAATGCAAAAGTGTACTATGCTTAGCTTCCACAATTATATCCATAATATGTGTTTTTCTTGTTGAAGTGAAGATAGATTTTATTATCAACAGTACCAGAGAATACTGGTCAGACCAGAGATGTTTTGAAGCGTGAAGGTGATGCGTGGTGTGCTGTTAAGCTGTTAAGTGTTGGGAGCAACATTTTCTGATGTGGATCTGATGCACAAGGGGATGGTTTAATCAAGAAGGGGGGCTACCTCCAAATATTTAACCAAATATTAGGTATTTTCTATGTGTATTTTTGATGTTCTTGACGTTCATAATATTAAAATCCATGTGAGTGTAAACTTCTTAAAGCACACCTGTACCATTCGCAATCTACACTGAGTAACCCGTGATCAGGAAACCAAGCTAATTTCTATTAACTGACAACCTCTAATTTACTGCTCTAACACCTTATATACAGCATATACCTGCTAACAGTGTGCTGAAAGGGTGCTGAAAGGCAGACATGCAGAGCCAAACTCAAATGAGATAATCTTGGATGGTGTCATGCTCTGCTGGCACACACACACTTGGCCAACTCCTCACATATTTTGGACACTGTCAGTCTCTTCTCAGAAGCCTCTTCAGGACCATTGAGCTGGACATTCCTACTGGGATCAGCGTCTCTGCTATAAACATCTGCCAACCACACACACACACACACACACACACACACACACACACACACACACACACACACACACACACACAAAGGCAGGAAAGCTTTAGCCAGGAGCTTTAGCTAGGAGCTGAATGAGCCGCAGTCATTTTTCAGAGTGATAAACAGGTTGTGTGGCAGCAGTGCAGGAGAACAGGGGCTGAACTGAAGGCACACGTCTAGCACCTCAACAATCGCTCTTATCCTCACCGATAGATAACGCGCACACACACACACACACACATATACACACTGCTGTCCTTCTATTGTCCCCCAGAGCAACCCCCTATTCACCTGGTAGTGGTTACACCCTGAATGTTTGAGGTGACATGAAGGAGAGAGAGAGAGCAAGAGTGTGTGAGTGTGTGAGAGCGGAATACTGGACACTATTCAGTCCTGCACCCAGCTATCTATAGCATGGGTCCATGAAAGCAGATGTTGAAGTAGTATGATGCAGGCTGGTATACCTGTGTACAGTCACAATCCATTGTTGATGTGAAGTTTTTGAACCTGCTAGAACTTTTTCAAAGGGTATGTATGGAACAGTGTTCAGATTATGTGATTATGGGAAATGTCCTTTGCAGCAACACAGGACGGATGTATTCCTGATAATGCAGAGAGCGTCACCTGACATCTACTGGGTTAAACAGGGGGCTGAAGGACTCACACAATCACACAGCTTACTGAAAGTGCCCACACAAACACGCAGACACACACACACATACACATTGATGCATACATACAGCAAGTGCATTTTACAACATTTAGAAATCATTCATAGAGTCAGGAGTATTCAGGAGTACAGAGGAAACAGCATAGTCAGCTTAAACTGCCAGCAAAATCCACACTTTCTCTTCACAGCTTAAATCATGCAGCGCTCAGGTTTGGAATGAGTGGCCAAGCAATGAAAAATGAGAGAGCCTGAAGGAGAGAGAGAGGGAGAGAGAGAGGGAGAGAGAGAGGGAGAGAGAGAGGGAGTTCTTGAGGCATGTTTGTTATTATGTGTGTAGGATTTAGACAATACAATAGATGACATTTAGAGAACATAGACTTTTATTCAAGTGATTAAAATAACCACATTCCTTATTTGCCATCAGGAGTGGATGACCAAGCCTACCACACACCAAGCACCCTCAGTCACCAGAGCCACCTCAACACAGTGTCTGGAAATGTTGCTGTTTTTTAAATGTGAATTCGAAACATAATCAGTCTATAAAGTGCAATTTTGCACTTACATTTTTTAAATGCACAAAATGAAAGATGACAGAATATTCATCCTCCAAAAAACATATTGTCTCCTTAGAGCTGTATGGTTCTCTCTGCATTCTGAGCTAGTAACATTGACATATACAGTGCATCTGGAAAGTATTCACAGCAGTTTTTGGGAAAATTCTCCAATTCTTGTTTGCAGAAGAGATGTTCATTCGAGGTCAAGTCTGGGCTCTGGCTGGGCCACTCAAGGACATTCTCGAAGCCACTCCTTTGTTATCTGGTTTCCTCCAGACATGATTCTTCAGTCAAAAGTTTAGTCTTGTTGTTTCTCATGGTCTTAGAGTCCTTTAGGTGCCTTTTGACAAAACTGCAGATGGGCTGTTGTGCATTTTTCTGAGGAGTGGATTTCGTTTGCCTACTCTACCATACATGCCTGAACAGAGCAATGTTGGGGTCTTAATCACCTCCCTCACAAAGGCCCTTCAACCATGATCCCTCAGTTTGGCCAGGCAGCCAGCTCTAGCATGAGTCCTGCTGGTGTGTCCAAACCTTTGGTCTGCTTTGTGACTAAATAACCATGTTATCTGTTGCCATTACTTTACCGAGTTACGCTACCAGGTTAAAGCGTGCCATATATAGTCTATAAATTAAACAGTAGGTTGGATATTTCCAGGGGCTTAAAGCACCATTTCAGATAATCCCAGTGTAAGCATGGTCAGGATATTTGCATCGCCTAAACGACCGTATCAAAGGATAATGTTAATAATGGTAATGAATGTGATAATAAAGTGGGGTTTTTTTATTATTATTTGCTGTGTGTCATTTGGAATTACTCCAAATAATAACAGTTAGCAGATTGGCCTACTAATGAGAATGTAGAGGAGCAACAGAAAGAATTTCATTTGTCAAAGCTGGTTACCAGCCTCTGATTGGTTGAAAACAGTGTGGCAGTTTTGTTCTGAACATTCAAGCGAGAGAGAATGGAATGGTCTGTAGTGAACACACCGATTATACCGAATGCCATTTATGTCTGTGAAGGTGCATGCACGTTCCATACAGGAAAGCCAGTCTGAACAAGAGAGGTTAATTTGAGAGAGCAGTTATATTTCACATGTGAACAAATGAAACCTACTCTCGAAAAAATCACTCTCGAATTTTGGCCATAAAATGACACCATACAACGCTAATTTCAGGTACTCCCACACTTTTCATGCTATTTCTAAACCAAGACTGTGTAGCAGCCTCAATATTTTAACCTGCCGAATTGAATGGAGTTGACAGACGATGTCAAAGGCGTTGTGTACTGGTATGAAGGAAAGTGTTTATTATTTGTTTATTACTTGAGTTGCAGTTATTGAAGTATTAGCCCCAGTGGAAACATGTTTCTGATGCATAGGCTTAAGTTAATGATTTTGGTGTATAACTGGTGTATTTTAACAAGTGTATTTTGCTGTACAGTCAATGATTACAGCAACCAATCATGGCAAGCCTACTTGGCAGTGATTGTAAAAAAAATGTACATAATTCACTTCTGTGTCATTTGTGTGCTTTTTAATACAGCGGTGCACATTCCTGCCTTACAACAAAATACAAATATGTTGCATGATTTCCATTTTCTTTAATTGCGTTTTGTTTGTACAACTCTGACCGCAGTTGGTTACATTAAATGAACAGAGATGTAAAGTCCCCAATCGTTACAGTGTGTTATTGTATTGGAGACAGCTAGTCCCAAGTTGTGACTACTTCAGTCTAGAACTACCTGCTGATCCTTCTACAGTAGAGGTGACTAGCTCAGTGGATCCCCTAAGCTCCCCGGGTGAGATTTTCAGACAGGACTGCACTTCCACCTGGAGACTACACACTCCCTCCTGCCCCAGCTAGCATTACCATGTCCACAGCCTGCACAGCCTGTTAACACTCTCAAGCACCCTGTCTGTGAGACAGAGATAGCCCTAACAAGAGATGGCACTGAGTCAGTCTGCAGTTTTAAACACACATTATCTGTTATCAACGCTGTGCTGTTTCTCCAGATATGACACACTCCACATCAGATACGTACTGCTGTAGTGTGTGTGTGTGTGTGTGTGTGTGTGTGTGCGAACAAGTGTTCATTGTCCATTAGACCATTTCCAGCACCTCTGCTGGGATTCTGGGAGGCTTAGGAGTGTAACAAAGCGTAAGTGTCGAGATTTTGCGTAAGTGTATTGTAGATTTTGGGCCTTCTTACTCTACAATAAATTAAGCAGTTCTTTTGATCAAACTCTTAATGACCAAAGCAAAACTGCAGCATCTCAAAATAAAGCAATTGTATCCGAGAGGGAGTGTGTTTTTGTGAAATTACAGCCTGGGTGTGACGAAGCGCATTTCATCCCAGTCATTCTATTATTTACAGTAACACATGACCTTGAGGGTTCTGTTGCTTTTATATATATATATATATATAAGTAAGACATTAATTAACTGAGGCATGAACATCACATTTAATAGGTTTTAATGTTTTCTTCTGCTGAATTATAGTCCCTTAACTAGCCACTTGCTGTATGTCACAGTAACAAACTCCACTCACTCACTGCACAGCCAGCTCCTTCTCCAGCTGCTTTATTCAGACTGGAGCGTTAAACTCCACTCACTCACTGCAGAGCTGGCAGCTCCTTATCCAACTTCTTACTCAGAAAAGTACATTAAACTCCATTTCCAGCTCACCATATTTCTTATGTTTGTCTTTTATTATTGTGAGTGTGATTTGATCTCAGCCACAAGAGGCAGCTGAGTCACATGACTGACCAACCTCACAAGTCTCCAGAGGCATACAGGCAAATGCTGTGCATTTAAATGTGTTATTCTCACATAGTAACACAAAAACACAACAACAAGCCCTGACAACCAGATGGCCTGTGTCCCACATTAAGTCTCTGTCTGTATGATTCACTTTAGTCAGTGAGGTTTTGAGTTTATAAACGAACATAGTCCTCTTCTGCGCTTCGCTGCAACACTTGTGATCACGGCGACAAAAAATCGGCAGATCCACTTTCAAGTCGGCCACATAATCTGAAAGCATTAGGTTCATTTTGCTATTTGCTTGGGTCATTTACATCATATAAGTAGTTTCTGCTGTTATTTACTTATTAAGCAGTGCCTTTCAGCAGCGATGCAGAGTTTGAGAAATTTGTGTGGTGAGGCAGTAACATGGTTGAGGTGCTTTACTCAACAATTAGCTTGTGCAGCTGGAACTGTGTATATAGCATAACACTGACAAAAATGTTGGCAAAAACTTCATAAATTATGGATAACAACAGGGTATTTATAAAACAGAAAATAAACACCAGGTGAACCAAACTAGTGTTCTGGTAACAATGAGCATGGCTTGTCATTGACTGGTGACAGAGGACAACCCCATGACCATATAAGGTGGCTGAAGTATTAGGAGTAATGTTTGGGAGTACTTTGACAGAAGGAAGGTAGATCCGGAGTGTGACCCTACCCCATGTACATCTGCTGAGAAGGGAGGAGATGGTATGTAAATAGTTGTGAATGCATCTTTCTGAACAGCCACTAATGCAACAATATTAGATAGATGAACACACTTTGATGATAGCACTAACTTTATTAGATCAATAGTGTCCCTTCTTGACTAGGATCACCCTGAGTGAAGGGGAAAGGGAATCTCAACCACATCAAGAAATCGAGGTAATTATGCACAATACTGAGACTCTGGTCTGAATGGCTGTATCAATGGGATTGAACTTGTTGATTTTCAAAGGATTTCAATGGCTGCACCATAAGAGCCTGGTTGCATCTTTTTAAAAATGTTGCTTTCCATCCTAAATGATATCCGCGATCAAATACTTTCTTCATATCGAACAGTACTGACTGTGTTAACATTTTCCATTCGGTCTGCCATGTTAAAAAGATAGAATAAGTACCCCACTGATAGATCTCATTGGCCACATTGCTAATATGCAGAGAACAGGACGTTGCCATAGTGATGGAATCATCGCCTTGCGTCCTGTGGCCATGCTTTTGGCCAAAAGTAGCTCTTTCACTGCACACATCCATAGCACATGGCTGTGCCAGAACTCAACACAACCAAACCAAGAATGACAAAGTATGCATCTTAACAGAAGGCGACACCACAGCTCAAAAAGCCTGTTCCACTGAATCTTTTTGAAGAGCTTTTTAAGGGCGACTCCCACCTACGTGGTGTTAAAGCTAGTCTGATCTTAATGGCAGATGAACTTTAAATAAAGGAGCAAGGAGGGGGTGAAAGCATTTATCATGGGTCCAGTGTCTCTTTTACTGCTTATCAATACCCTGTGGTCAGCAGGCGGTCCTTAATGATGCTTGCTCATAGTCTTTATAACACAGGACTTTTTCTGGCTGCCTGAAGGAGAGATGTGGAGATAGCAGGTGGTGATGCCTTTGAAACCTTTTCTATTTCCTTTTTTCATTTATTCAGCTCATTTATCTGACTTACAGACTGAGACAGCACTTGCAAAGTGGTTCAACCAGTGATCAATGAAATATGTAACACCAGCACAAGTAAATGCTCTTTTTTGTGCTCATCTTTCAGAAAGCATTGAGACATGAAACACTTTATAGTTTTGATATGAATGAGATAATCACGTTAGCCTTCTTTTTATTATTTTTATTTGCTGCAGTGATATTGTTTGTAAAGCAATGCAAATAATATATTTAATTTGATAATCTGTAATTATTAGTGTTTACATATTCTGTTGAACTAAAGCCAGACTGAATTTTCTGATCTATTTATCATAAATAGAGCCTTTTACATCTAAGTACAGGAGCATAAGCATCAAAAATAATGTATAGTCATAATCCATAAATAAATCGTACAAGCATAAATAAATTTCTAAATGTTGTAAATCAGTATAGTAGAATGATTGAAATGCTGCAGATATCTCTATCACAAGCATTCACCTCCACCTGACTCCACCAACACTGAAGTAGTGTGTAAAATATTGAGAAACATCTTAAAATAATCACTTACTATCTCAAAGTAACAATTAGTTTAGCAAAATGATTTTAGTATCTGAAAATAATGAAGTTTAATATCCCAAGAGATAATATCCAGTTTTATGTAAATAATGTTGATATCTCAGAATAACAAGATACTATCTCAAAATAACTGCATAGTATCTCAAAAAATAATGATAGTATTTTTAAAAAATGAGTTGGTGGCTCAGAATAAAGAGAAAGTATCTCAGAATAATGGCTCAATGTCTCAATAGTGACAGAGTTTCTCAAGATAGTAAGCCAGTGGACAAGCTCTGCTGTCAGCTACAGTGACTGGAAACAGGAGACACAGCATTGTAAGGCAAGCAACTGCCAGCTGAGAGAGAGAGAGAGAGAGAGAGAGAGAAGAGAGAGAGAGAGAGAGAGAGAGAGAGAGAGAGAGAGAGAGAGAGAGAGAGAGAGAGAGAGAGAGAGAGAAAATATGATGATGATGATGGAGAGGAAGCATGACAGGAAAGTGTGAGGGCTGACTGATAGGAAGAAGAGGAGGTAGATAATGGAGAACTTCATAAATTCAGAATGATGCAATACAGTGGTGCTGAATGTTAACAAGTTGATGTTCCCATATTCAGTTTATTAGAGCATTCCACTTTATAAAAGTCATGTCAGTGCTGCAAACCCTTGTATCTCTATTTTTGCTGTTTTACACTTTATGACTTGAAGTGAATCTGTTAGCTGTTCTTTGTACTGCATCCAAATTTCCTGATGAATAGACCAATATAAAAGACCTGACGTGACATACAATATACAGTGCCCCTGGTTAAGAAGTGTTCTTTGGCTTCTAATAAATTCTTTTTAATAATATAGGACAACAATGCAAAAGAGAAAATCCAAGCTTTAAATCAAGTGCCTTTATTTGTTAGGAAAAAATATCACACAAAATCATGTGTACCACAATTATTGGCACCCCTGGTGTTAGTACTTTGTGCAACCTCCTTTTTGCCATCAAGACAGCATATGTAACTGCTCTATAACTCTTCACAAGATGGGAGAATACAGAAGAGGTATCTCTGACATTTCCTCTTTGCCAACCTCTCTAAATCTCCCAGAGTCCTGGGTCTTCTCTCATGCACTCTCCTCTTCAGCTCACCCCACAGGTTTCTATTGGGTTGAGGTCTGGGGACTAAGGACTGACCATGAGGCTTGATTTTGTGACTTGTGAGCCATTTTTAGTCGGTTGACCACATGTTTTAGGGTCATTATCGCTGATAGACCAGTGATGACCCATCAGTAGCTTTACGACCCAGGGACACCAGATTCTGATTCAAAATGTCCTGATATTTCAAAGAGTTCATGATCCCATGTATCCTTACAAGGTTCCCAGATCCTTTGGAGGAGAAACAGACTCAGCATCAACAGTCCTCCCCCATACTTAACAGTGGGCATGAGATGTTCTTCTGCGTACTCATCCTTGGTGTTACCTCCAACCCATAAGTGTTGTTGTAAAAGCTCCTTCTTGAGTCTCAACTGACCAAAGCACACAGTCCCAGTTAAAATCCCAATACCGCTTGGCAAACTCCAAGCATTTACGCTTATGAGCATGAACTCAGAAAAGGCTTGGTGGCAAAATACACTTGCATCCGCTTTGAACTTTGTGATGATTGCTCTGACTGTATATAAGGGCATCTGCAGGTGAGTGGCTAGTGTCTTGTAGCCATTGTCTGATTTGTGAAGGTGGAAGCAGCTGCCTTTCTCATGTTTAAGAGTAAGAGAATCAGGCCTCTGTGGAACGCCATATTTATACCCCAGGGAAACTAATTAAAGGTTCCTAGATACCTTTGATCACTTTATAATCTACAGTAGAAATGACAGAAATAGCTCATGCATTTATTTCCAACAAATTAAGGGTGCCAATAATTCTGGAATAGGTCATTTTATGGGAAATAATTATTTCTTAGCCAGAATGTTTTCTTTCTTTTTCACTTGAGTTTAAGGTTGCTTTTTTTTTCTAAGAGTGAGATTATGCTTCTGCAATAATAATAAAAAAAATAGTTATGTTTTTAACACATTTTAACTAGGGGTGCCAATAATTATGGAGGGAGTTGTATGTGTACCCCTCAAAGCGCATGCCTGTCATTAGTCATGGTGCCAATAGGTTCAGGTTTATCTGCTCCAGAGAGTCCTTTTGCACATCTATGTCAGCAATGGGTGCAACTTAAAGAAGCTGAATGCAATCATTAGAAGGGTGTGTACAACAATTCTAAGCTATGCTCCACAGCTCCACCAGTGTTTAATATCCTTCATGATTCTTCAGAATAACTCGCAGAGCTGTGAAACATTAGCATGAAGTAGAGCATTTCAGAGAGATCCAGGCAGTGTGTGTGGACTGTATGGTGTAACAAGATTCTACAATATTATGAAGTATTTGCATTACCTGGTCAGAACAGATTGCACAGCACATCTGCTTTGGTAATGAATTGAGTTTGAGGTGGTCCGTGTTGTTTAGAATTGGCTGTGGTGTCTCAGTGCAGAAGCTGCAGATTACACAACAGCTCAGTGCGGGAATCAGTCAGGGAGAACGTCACGGCTATAGCGTCTGTCAGTGTTTGTCAGATGCGTGCGGCGCGCGTGCATCGGCTAGGGCTGGATGATGTTTTGAAATTTATATCGATATCAGGATATAAACAGAGCTTTAAAGTTTTTAAATAACATTTTTTTTCAGTCTGTTTCAGAAACCTTTTTCTGCTCCCTTCACTCTGCTCCACCCCCTGCTTTCTCCTCTTCCTCTACTTTGCTTCCCTCCACCCCATTTGCATTCTCACACACTATGGAGGGGGCATAAGACTTAGTGTGTATGAAGAAGAAATTAATATCAAATTTCAAAAATAGTAGAAAGACAAAAAGAAAAGACCCATCCCATTTCATGGGATGTCCTCATTTTTTCACATTGTATTTTTCACACCATATACAGTATCATGTATATATTGACAACCAATAGCACAAATATATTGACAAATATATTGGGATATTATATTTGTCCATATCGCCCAACTCTTGGGACCATTAGAAGGTCGATTGTATGTTTTTCCTATCTGTGTAAAATTCCTTACCTTAACAGCTCCTGTTCCTGGACTGCCCACTCATATTGAACATCAATATTATGTGGAGCCTTCTGTAGGTTTACAGACTGAGAACCGATATCTTCTGAATCATCTACTGTACTTTTTATTTTTTTCACAATAAAAAATATAATACATTTAATAAAATTTGACAGTTTGTGGGATTCTGAACAGGTGTCTAATGACTGATATTGAGATTCTTATTGGTTCTGCTGCTGAGGTAGTCTCTTTTTTCCCCCACTCCCAAACAAAAGTTTTATTCTTATTGGTTCTGCCTCTGAGCTCTCCTGCCGATGGTCCCATCCCCAACTAAAATTGCTATTCATATTAGTTCTGCCTTCCTTTTTGTTTTGACTCAGGACTCTGGACAATGTAGAGAGGTTGTGCAAAGAGGAATGGTTGAAGACCCCTCTTTCTGTATTCTCCCATCTTGTGAAGAGTTATAGGAGAAGAATAAGTGCTGTCTTGATGGCAAAAGGAGGTTGTACCAAGTACTAACACCAGGGGTGCCAATAATTGTGGCACAGATGATTTCATTCAAAAGATTTATTTCTTAATGTGTGATTTTTTTTTTTTTATTCCCACCAAATAAAGGCACTTGAATTAAAGCTTAAATTTCTCTTTTTGCCATTGCTGTCCTATATTATTTAAAAAAATGAATTTATTAGAAGCCAAAGAACACTTCTTAACCAAGGGTGCCAATAATTATAATAGTAACAGTTAATTTGTCACTTTTCAACACCTCTGCTATTTCTCCAACATTAGTTCCTGGATCGCCCACTCACGCATATATTCATATATTGTAGTTGTATCTCTTTGGAGGAACCGCATGTGTTTCAGTTTGATGCCCTCTCCAACAAGATGTGGTGGATTAGAGGAGTTTGGTGGACGTGTTTAAATGCTGTCTCTGCTCTGTATGCATTTCTCCTAGACGAGATTAGACAGGCCCTTTTACTTTTCATGAAGACGAGCAGTCTAGTGTAGTTTTCTTTGCTTGATAGATTCTGGCACCACAGCAAACTGGAGGAGAGGAAACAATAAAGCCATTCACTGAGAATGAAGGTAATTATGCTGAAATAATGCATTAGTGCATAATTGTTTAAAGGAATATTTCACAGATTTCCAGCGTAATCTCTTTCTGCTGCATCAATAAGATACAGTCAGTGTTATCTATTATTTGGCATTAAAGAAAAATTGAACATGTATTTCTGTAAGAGTCAGAATGCAGTAAACATTTTACACTTCCAAACTCCAATAAGACATCATCACACATTCTCTTTGAAATAAAAAATCAAATATAAAATTTCTCCAATGCTGAAATAATTCAATGTGTATCTGCACCTTTACCTGCCCATACCAATATGAAATCTGATCTCACTGGGCATCCCTGATTTCTGCAGTCATTTTTATATATTCTTGTTTCGTTGACTTGTGTCATTGACCCCTATAAAGGAAGCCACTGAGCACTTGCTGAAGCGTGTTCTCATCAGTGTCCACTATGAATGTATTTTAAGTCATAAGGTTTTCTGTTTTTTGTATTTTTGTAATATAGGAAACACAACAGCTTATGAAAGTTTTCATTTCTCAGTTTTGCTTGTAAATTGCAAATCTCCTTTACTGTAATCAGGTGAGCTGTATGCTCTGATTTAACTCAATCTCAGCACAGACTTGAGATTTAATTTTAAGTCTGAAATTATTTGCAACTACTGTGCAACAGGCCACCACAGAGCAGATATTATTTGGGTGGTGGGCGATTCTCAGCGATTCTCAGTGATGCTGACGTGGTGGTGTGTTAGTGTGTGTAGCACTGGTATGAGTGGATCAGACACAGCAGTGCTACTGGAGGGTTTAAAATACTCAGTGTTACTGCTGGTTTGAGAATCATTGGGTTGATAAAGGACTAGAGGATGACCAACACAATCTATGCAGCAACAGATGAGCTTCTGACTTTTCCTCTGGTGGGTTTCTGACCATTGAAGATCAGGGTGAAAGGAGGCTAAGAAAGTATGCAGAGAAACAAATGGACTACAGGGGGATCGTGACCAATGAAAAAAAGAGGGGAAAAAAGAAATACAGAGTTGTGTCTATGCTATGGCTGGTTGGTGTATGTACGATTCATGCTTCTGACACTATTGGTTGGTTCATGCTGTTGGTTACCTGTATTATGTAAAGAGCCATAGTGCATTGGCATTACATTACTGTACATACATCTCTTCAATGCTGTTATCAAACAAGTAAAAGTTGTTCTTAAAAGTCTTGTTTGTCTAAAATTCTGATATCAGTTGTTTCTAATTTTCCAAGTTTTAGCAAGTTTGAACAGCCATTGTGGCTTCAAACCAAAACCACACCAGTGAAGGGGGTCTCTACAATTAAACTGATTTGCTGGTCGGCTGAGAAAAAATTAAAGTGTAGGAAAATAGACCCAGTTGAACTGTGATTGTAAAATATTTAAATCCGAGCTTTTCTAAACTAATATATTTGAGTTGTTTTCAGTGTACTGAAAGGCAAGAGGTTTCAACAAGTTAAGTGAAGTGGTCTGGGCTTACAGTGTTGCTTACCACTGGTCATTTTTCATATGAGGTCCTGTGTATTTCTTTCTCTGAAATAACACAGATAAATGAAATAACTACATTTTAGGAGGAGGAACATGCCTGAAGCCCTGCCTCCAAATCTGATCTATGAATTCCAAATCTACCCTGTTCATGTGTCTTTGGCAGTTGTCACAAACCTCCACCACCCCTTATCCTCCTTTTTAACCCTGTCCGCCATCATTCCTGGCATCACTTCTCATAGGGAGACTCCAGCTGAGCTTCAACCCAAAAGTTCTGAGTCCACCTCCTTACAGTCCCCTCCTAAATAATCACAAGTTGATGGCATGATAGGAACTAGAAATTTGAGTTAAATTGAAAACTTCAGATTATATTTTAAATTAACTTTGAGTTGAATCAGCTTATTATAATCGAGTTAAGTCTGTCACCACTGAAGACCGGACATTGATAACCTGGCCATGCCAGATTAAAAAAAAAAAATGAAATTCTTCCAAATGTAATAATAATGAAAATAATGTCAACCTCTCTCTTTCTCTCTCCACAGATCTCAAGAGGGAGGCCAGTATCTGTCACATGCTGAAGCATCCCCATATTGTGGAGTTGCTGGAGACATACAGTTCAGATGGCATGCTCTATATGGTCTTTGAGTTGTAAGTGACCGTTTTCCAAAGCCTCCATTTTTCCTGTTGAGCAAGTAAGAGATCTCACTGCTCTTGGAATATGTTAATCTAATCAAAATTTTCAGTGATACCCTTTAGGCATGACTGTACTAACATGTTTACACAGTATACTGAGTCTGCCAGTTTCAGTAATAAAATCCCTTTTTTTGGAGGGGTGGGTGTGGGCGGTGGTTATGTAAATCTGTGGGGAACTGTCGAGCAAAAATGTTGGGGATCTGACTGTGATATGGCTGATGGACAGGCCAATTAGTCCATTTACAACATGGCCATAGGCAGACTCAGATTCGTCCATATACAATTTTCTGTTCAGTCGAGCAAGTTGTAATAATTGATGTGACATTTTATAATAGGATACCCCCCACCTCCCTCATGCCCCTGCAGAAATCAACACAAGGCCAAATTTGGAGTCATGGAGTTGTGGTTGTCAGAGCATTAATCCTTGCTGATTAATGTTCTTCTGAATGAATCACTGACCTACAGCGCTTTCATCTGCATCTTTCACTCAGCTGCTCTTTTTTTACAGTATTGTTTCTGAGCATGTGCTGATTTAGAAAGAGTAATGAAGATAGTAGTGAAGATAATATCATTGCCTCACCTTGTATTATTTATGTATTGACGTATCACACTTTGATATCTTCACAATATTGTATTACGTGTGAACTCTGTGGCTTACAGTTTAACTGCCATGACAAACCCTGAATATTTTAGCTACAGTTGGAAGAGTCTCTGCCACAGTACAGTTGCTTAATTCATCTGTGTCGTAACTGATTTATATAAACTATATAAGCAAAATATCTGGATACCCGCTTATTGATGGTTTCTTCCAAATGAATTAGGTTATTAAAAGGTTTATCCTGCTTTGGTTGGAGTAACTGTCTCCACTATCCAGGGAAGGCTAGATTTTGAAGCAATGCTATGAGGATTTAATTGCATTAAGTGTCAAGGTCATTAGTGAGGTCAGGATGTTAGAAAATCACCATCCTACTTCATCCCCAACTCCCCAAATCATCCCAAAAGTACTAGATGGAGCATCTGCACCAACACAGTTTCAGTGTTCCACAGCTGAATATCAATATATCGCAAAACTATTTTGTACAATTGTACAATTTTATTGCAAAACGTAATAGTTTGGGGTCTGGAAAGATAAAAAAACTCAACAAGGCACCATCTTGAGCCAGTTATGACATAAACATCATAATTAAAGGAGGTGCATGAAAACTTTACTGCACCATCATAATCCAGTTAGCTGAGTTAGTGAAATACAACAAAGGGTGTCTTATTAGGTATGGTGCCAGTATGTTTGTGTTTATCCACTCTATTCTATAGGCAGTACTTGCTGAAAACAAGCTGTGTGTGCGTTTGCACAACTGTGTCAGCAGTGGGTGCACCTTAAATTAGCTGAATGGATTCATTAGCATGCGCTAGCCTACTGTGGCTAAATGTTGCTGCTAGGTAGGTAAATAGAAAACCTGTACCTTAATACAAATGTCTCACATAACTTACATTGTTTGCCCATTTCTGTTTGTCTTGTGGTCATTTAAAATGTCAGTGTTTGAAAGTTTTTTTTGTGTTCATATAATTTAACTGCATTAAAAAGTAGTTAAAAAGAAATGGATCATAATCTGATAATATTAATATAGTAAACAAAAAAAATAACCTTCCCCACCCTGATCATGTCTAAACTCATTTCACAGGGTTCATGACATGCCTTTCCTCAACCTGATTCATATTCAGTGTTTGCATGCATTTTTCTGTTTACTCTGTCTTTGCTTTTTTTTTTTTATTAAGCTCTTGTTTATATTTATATATTGTGCTGCAGATGGTTAGCGAAGGAGCTTCTCTTTGCGATTCCCATGACTAAATTTAGCCCGCTTAGCATGCTGTTACCCCACTGTAGTTTCGGTAGTGTTCATGAAACTCACATGAGGTATGCAGGGCGCAGCAGCTGAGGCCGACTTTTAGTAATGAAGCTTCAGTATCTCACAGATGATCTCCCTGCAGACCTCATTCTGCTCTTCATTTATCATTCTCTCACGCGCACACACAAACACACACACACACACACACACACACACACACACACACACACACACACACACACACACACACAGGTATTCTCTAAGTAGACCAGCACTGGATGGCGTTTGGGTGTAAAGATGGTATGCAGGTGTCCCAGAATCTGAACTGATAAAATATTGTGCCTATAGTGTGGGATTCGCATTTATTGCTCAGCGAAATAAAAACTAAACAAACAAAAAAACAACAAAAAAAAAAAGAACAACTTTAGATTTCTAGAATGGAAAAATAATAATAATAAAACCGTGGTGAACTCTTCATCATCCAGAATGTTCATTTTAAATCTAATCTGTTATCAGTTAATTATGTTTTTTTTTGTATGCATCAAATAACATGCACAATGTTTTATTTAATAGGCTATCTATGGTATCTATGGTATTCAGTAAAGAATTGCATTGCAACCTGCTAATGCTAGGTCATTAGATACCTCAACATGCTGGAAGGAGAAATTCCAGTTTTGTTAAATTAGCTAACAGATGCTTGTGATAGGGCTTGAGGTAGAGACGTTACACCCACCCAGAGACAGTGAGACCGAATATGCTGTTTAGAACTCACAGCCACGGATGGCTTTGGGATCACCGGGGATTGAACCCTGATTCTACCAAAGACAGGACAACACTTAGCTGGCTGCACCAAATCTGTTTTAGTAGTCATTGAGGTTAAATTCAGTCTACATAGTGCATTTTGTGTCTGCCACAAAAATGATGTTTCTTTAAAATGGCATCTTGTACACCACTTTGACCAACAGGTGGCACCATATCTCAGTTGGGTCAAATGGTTTAAAGTTTAAGCAAGCAAACCAAGTCTCTCATATAAAGAGCATTGTTGCCAAGTTAGTATTTTTGACACTATATTTACACTTTTCTGTGTTGCCACTGTTCCAGGGAGCAGCCCATTCAGTCCCAATAAAGCAACTCACACAGATGTGAATGAGCTGCACATGTGCACTGTTGCCAAGGACAAATCACTAATCTGCTATTTGTTCCTCATTTATATTGAGTTTGTTCCTGTTTTTAAACTTATTTCAGGTGAACATGTTTGGATGCATGATTGGATATCAAGCCTATTTACTGCAGTGTGTTAAAATACATATATTTTATATTATTTATTAAATATTTTGTTATTGATGTCGCGTTTGCGCCATTTTTGGGATTTTAAATGCATTAGTCAACAGGTGCATATTGTTGTTCTGAAATATGTGCAGCAAGAGAAGCAGCAAAATCTAAGGAACTGATGCAGTCTAACATTAGGCAGAGTATAAATAGTACATGATGATGCCACAAATATGCAAATTAGTGCATTATATATATAGTATGTGCACATGCAGTTTGGGAAATGTGGTGCTCTAATATTGGATAGATGAGCCTGTGCTCTGAGCCCTTATGCTAAGGGAACTGATTTTTGCAGCACGGTACTAAACAAGTATAATGGCAGTAAAGGTTGTTATAGATGCTCTTCTGTTGGCTGTAATCACTCACATACATGAATTGTAAGCATGAATAAGGTGCTGATTTTTATCTCACTGTAGTGCTGCTGTTATAAAAAGCTGGGTAGCTACATGAGCTGCTACTGGAGACATTTGAGCAAAGCACAGTTCAGGTAGCTGCGTCAGGTTTTACCCGACTAGAGCAGCTCCAGAGCTAATTTAAGACAATGGTGAGCCTTCTAAACAAACAATAGCGGGTGAACAGGCAGACATTATTTTATTTAGATATACAATGTCTAATGACTTCAAGGGGAGTGAGATGGACACGGGGGGCCACCACAGTCACCACAGCAAATTTATCACAAGCTGTGTCCAATACTGCTTGTTATATTGCTTCCTAGTTTGTTTACTGTTTCTGAGCTCTGCCTCTGTCTGGCAGTAAAGGAACATGACTCTAGCAGAAGGAGGGTTGATGGTCCATGAAGGTGTGAAGCTGGGAAGGATAACAGAAGGAAGAAGTGAGAGAGGGAGAGGTGATTAAAGACTGAAATTCGCTGCAGACACAGAGGAGTGTGCAGTAATGTTGGCAGGAGTGAGGAAGGGTCTGGGTGGACTCCTGACCCACAGACTGTTCAAGCATTAGCTGTGTCTGAGGAAGTGGGAGGAGAAGCTCTTTCACAGTTTCGCATTCTGCTCACAGCCTCATCAGCACACCACAAAACCCTCCTTCCTGCACAGTGACTAGCTCTAATACACCGCACTGCATTAGCCAGTCATAGCTGACCCAACATTACATTGCAACACTTACCAGGCTATGTCTTCGGAGAATACTGGAGTTATTACAGTTATTATAGTTTAACTCTTAAAGGTCTGCATTCAATTTACATATACATTTTTAATTTATTTATATTTTGTATAATTATAAAATAGCACTACTACCCTGCTGAAAAACCCAGCTCAAGACCAGAGCTGGTTTCAGATGGTATTTGATGGTCAACACTAAGCTAATTTTGTGGGGCGATATATATATATATATATACATATATACGTAATGTGCCCAATTCTATACAGGCTCTTTATTTAGCATTCATCTGTAGATGATCATCCTGGTATATCTTTTTTCTCACTTCTCTTGCAAAGTAATACTGACTAGTTTACTGGTATCTTAGGTCAAGGGATTTTAGCCCCCTTGTTCCACAGTTGAGCTAGGGATCATGTCTTTAGTGCTATGCTTTTAGTGCTTTATGTCACAATACTTTTCACTATGTCTCTCGTAAGGCACCGCACGTGTATACAGGTTTTACCGTGGTTTGTTTCTGTGCAGGAAGATGGGGATGCTTCGTGGTCTGGGTTAAAGCACGCAGTTTCACACACTCTTCATGCTGCACTCTATGACGCTGTCGTAAATGGTTGAAAAGATTAGTAGTGCTCAAACCTTGTCTGGACTTGTTTTCGGCATTCTCTACAAAATACTTTATTCTGCTGCTCATCTGACACTTTGAATCCGAACCATCTCCAAATAAGAGACATTGTTTTGCCTTTTAGTAACCAGCTCCTCTTCCATAACTTCTGTCATGTCTTTCACTCAGTTGGAGTCTGCATGCAGGTTGGGCATGTACATGTGAACAGAGTGGGAAACACGCACTGGCTTCTTTGGCATTTAAACTGGGATTTAATTCAATCCGTTGAATTTTTGCTAATAAATGACACAATTGTGGTTGATGACACAGTGATGAACCACCATATAAAGGGTAAATCTTGTATTTTGTCATGATAGGTGTATCATATTTATAGGTACCTGTGATCCTGGGCTATAAAGTATAGAAAACAGCATTTAACTGGCCACAAAGTTGGTGAAACTGGCCGTGCTGCTCAGCCAGCATTTCTTTACATTGCCTTGACATGCAGTATAACTATTCTGATATTTTGTGTGGTTCCCTCAATGCAAGATGGCATTATACTATTACCAATACCTAAATCAGACTCGATAAATGCACAATGATCCTGCTCCTCATACAGTTTTGGATTGTGATTCACTTACTTATAAACCACTGCTGTAAATACAAATCACACTTTTTTAAGTAGTTTGACATATGAACCTGGTTCCTCCAAAGGTTTATTTTACATTTCTGTAAAGCTGCTTTGTGCCAACATCAGTAGAAAAAAGTGCTGTACAAATAAAATTGATTTGATTTGCTATCAACATCACCCTGAGGTAGACAAAATGCTTATACTGTGTTAAGCAGTAAATTGTACACTTTTGCATGTTTGAGGATCTGTGTTTCTGCACACTAACCCACACTAACAACTGTCCAGCAGTGTCAACACATTGTCCTTGTCTAATTGAATATGATTAAATTAGTGGAAAAAAGATTGTAGTGGTCGATCATTTCAGTGCAGGTTTCCTGGTGGAACTTTTCATTACATTCTGTTTATTTTTGTACAACTCCATACAATGACACACCTGAATACTAGCATTATAAACATGAAATTACATGTCTAAGTAAGACTTTCAATCATACTGTTTGGCTTTATGGAAAGATTTTGGGAAAGTCATTGATGACCCATCAGACTGGGCTGATGAAATGCTAACCTTGAGGTCCTCTGCCCCCTCTGAGAAGGACCCCAAGCTCTCCTGCCACCTGGACTAGTTCTAGCTCTGAGGGAGGTTTTCCTTACCACGTTTAATGTGAAGTTGCTTTGTGACAACATCAGTTAACAACAGAACGGTCAAGTGTGGGCTCAGCTCTGTCACATTGCATTATACTGGTTTTATGAATTTTAACTAGACCTGTAGCTTTAGGGCCCATGAGCAGATTAAAACACCCCAGGCATTGTTATAACTGTTGTGAAACCTTCACATTTCAGTGCTGCTGTTTGCATCCAGAGAAAGTTCTGCACTCTGAACTTTCCTTATCACCTGATGTTTCTCAGCCATTGTGCCCAATAGCCTAATTCTCACACTCATGCTCTCCTCAAACCAGTTTCATTAGGGTTTTTTTTAGAATGAGGACTGATTTATTAATTTCTATATGAAGAACATTTCTGCACTCTTCAGCTTATCAGAAGCATACACCTTTTTCCATGGAACTTGTGCACAGAGCAAGTTCTTATCTAGAGAGCTGCAGCTGCTTCTCAGTGGATTTACTTTGCTCTAGAGAGCACAGCTAACAGAGATTGGTTGTTAGACTTCCTGAGTTTGCAAAACTGCTTTTCAGGAGACCACTGCACCCCCCACCATGAACATCCCCAATCAATTAACAGATGATTAGTCACTATAAAGACTCATTATATTATTGTAGTATTTGTTTGCAATTGCTTAATTGCTGTGCTTTGAGAGTCTGTGATAAAGCAGTGATGAATGGTAGACTCGAGTGGGGGTCAGTATTTAGTCTGTGATCAGTAGGAACTGTGTAGTCCACTCAAATATTTCAGTGCCTTCTGGGATCACAGTTTATAAAGAAAAATGAAAGGGGTTCTGGAAAATTCTCATTAATATCAACCTTCTAAAGGTTGTAGCGATTAATATTGATTTGAATCATTTTAAAGTTCATCTGAGGTTAGTATTTTATATACACTCCCTATGCAGTTTATAGGTACTCATTCATCCAATCATGTGGCAGCATTTGGACCATCAGCTTCAGATACGATCAGAATGGAGAGGAAATGTGAGCATTTTGGGGGGTGTCATGTCATTTTGGTGGTATGATTGTTGTTTGCCAGACAGGCTGGTTGGAGTATTTCTAGAACTGCTGTTCTCCTGGGACTTTCAGAGCAACAATCTCTAGAGTTTATTCAGAATGGTGATCAGTGAGCAGCAGTTCTGTGCACCCAAATGTCATGTTAATGAGAGAAGGTTAGCAGAACATCTCAGCAGAACCTGACAAAGCTGATAAAAGGTAAAAGTGACTCAGATAACCACTTTGTACAGCTGTGGTGAGCACCTGAAGACCAAATTCTACTTCTTGTCATCCAAAAACTTAAAGCCGAATCAGCAGTGGGCACAGATTAACTAAAACCATAACAGCTGAAGACTTGAAAAATGTAGGCTGGTCTGATGAACCATAATTTCTGCCGAGACCCACGGATGGTAGGTTGCAAATTGGGCAGTAATAGCTTGAAACCATGGACCAACATGCCTGATGTCAATAGTCCAGGCTGGTGGAGGTGGTGTAATGGGGTGGCGAATGTTTTACTGATACACATCGAGTCTGTTTATACCAATGAATGATGCAACCTCTTTGAGTATGGTTGCTGACAATGTTCATCCCTTCATGGCCACAGTGTACCTGTTAGGGCTAGGCGATTTAATTATATTTTTTATTAATATTGGGATATAAACCGTGTACGATATGGGCTGAGGTGATATTGTTTATATCAAGCATTAATGTTCCGTTTCAGTCTCATGGAAACCTTTTTTCTGCTCTGTCACCTGCTCTCAGTTCCACCCTCATTCACACTCTCACATACTCACTATGGAGGGGGCATAAGACCTAGAGTGTATAAAGAAGAAATGTCGATCAAATTTCAATCTGTTGAAATATAGTAAAAAAAAAAAAAAAAAGACAGAATAAGAATATTATATGGTGTCCTAATTTTTTGTCCACATAGTATTGTATATATATATATATATATATATATATATATATATATATATATATATATATATACAATACTATGTGGACAAAAAATTAGGACACCATATAATATTCTTATTCTGTCTTTTTTTTTTTTTTTTTACTATATTTCAACAGATTGAAATTTGATCGACATTTCTTCTTTATACACTCTAGGTCTTATGCCCCCTCCATAGTGAGTATGTGAGAGTGTGAATGAGGGTGGAACTGAGAGCAGGTGACAGAGCAGAAAAAAGGTTTCCATGAGACTGAAAAATGTTTGTGCAATTCACATGCGTCTTTGTTTGCTGTAATAAAGCTGAATAAAGTTGCTCTGGTCTGGACTTCATCGGGAAGCTTAATGTTCTAACGTTCATCTGGGGGAAAAGCTGCTGTTTAAATTTTCTGTTTAAATCAGTCTTTTTGATAAAACACTTTCTGAAAGGCAGTTTCTGAGTGCCAGATTTATTTTGGCATTGTACCAGACTAATTATGCACGCCACTATCGCACAAAGACCTTTCTGACAGATACATTTCCCACAAAGCACTGCAAATTATGCCGTTGTGAACAGTGCTCAAAGCTAGAACAACTAAAGTATTTGATGATTCTCGGTCTCGGCTCCTGTCAGTCTCAACAGCCACCCTGCGGAGCAGCTCGTTAAGCAGTTTGGATTATTGTTTCCTCTTGTGTCATTTATCACTTCGAGAAAACATCAGTGTATAAACTCTTGTCAGAGTACTTTCCTTTCCTGAGACTTATACAGAAGGTCAGTGGGCACTGTGGACATATTAATGAGCCCACTTTAAAGCTGTAGTTTAAGCCCCAGTAGAATTTGATCACATTGAAATCTGATCTACGACTAGTGATTGACAGTAATAACAAGTGGTCAGTGTGTTTCTTATTGGAACTAAAGGGCTATAAAAAGGATCTGAAATCCATAGACCAGGACATCCAGTCTGAGCTTAGTCTGCAGGGTTACAGACAATCCAGGGCCTTTACATCTGCACAAGTGTCCCCTTTTAGGCCGTGTGCCATAAAATATCTTGGCAATAACCTTAAACAAAAATATCTTAATACTCTACAGTCTAAGCCTGAAACTGATTGGCTGAACACATCTTTATATTTATTTTACTGTATCTTATTTTAAATAGTACAATCATCAAGTGAGCTATCTAGTGTGTGCAGTACGCCCACATAATAGCAGTTTGTTTTAACACTGTACTTAAACTCTGTTACACAACATTGACATAACCCTGCTGTAAACCTCTCATGACAGATGTCATGCCATCATATGTTGTCGTGGCAAATTGTGTTAATAAACAATTGTCATGTTGCCCTTACCTACAACTGTGGTGAAAGGTGCTACTATTTATGACAATCTGCTGTGAAAAGACATCACACTGTATGACATCTGTGGTTGCATGGTAATGTTAGTGTTTTGTTGTTATGAGTTTAAGTAAAATACTATCTTTTTTTTTTTGTTTATTTATTTGATCCACTTTCAAATCACATTCCCAGACTCGCCTACAACCTTCTTCTGAAGGCCTCAGAGAGCTCTTTGAATCTCGCCATGGACAAACCACTCACTTCAACAATCAAGAGCAAACCAAACTTATGTCTGAGGTTTAAATAAGCCTCCTCCAAAATCTTCTCTAACAGTGGTCTAATCATTTTTCAGCTGATGTGATTCTGATTTCAGTTATTTTAAGTAGTAACGAATGTGAGGGTGTCCTTACTTTTCCTCACAAGATCCAGCTGAGGCAGGTGCATCAGATGGATACCATTTACATTCAGTGTCTCTCCTTTTCTCTTGCACATTTTCTATAGTCACTACATGAGGCAGATCCTTGAAGCGCTCTTGCGGTATTGCCATGACAACAATGTCATTCACAGAGATGTCAAAGTAAGTTGTTTTTTTTTATTTGCTTGTTTATTTTTCATTTTCAGATTTCGATTTTTAGAAGTTGTGACCTGTATTTGTATAGTACACTTCGCGTCATAAAAGCTTATTCTTAAAACCATCTCCGTAAATCATTTCTTTATCTTAAGGTTCTCATTTGCAGGTCTGTGCTTTCGGTTTCAAACACACTTCCCTTCCCTGAACTCCCCCTGAGACTTGCAGCTTGTGTTATATTTATACTGTGTTTGAGGTTTCTGTGGGTTTGAACGAAATGCTATGAGGTTCTTTTTATAGGTGTGTACCGTGACTAACTACTGGACCCATGTTTTCATCTGCTTGACTCGTGATCAGTTTGTAATTATTGATCGTGATTCTCATGGAAATGTGTGATCACATGTCTGCTAAATTGACATAAGACAGAGCCACAGTTCAGTATGCAGTCTAAGGGTCATGATCCCAATTGCTTTCTAAAACGTAGTGTTCATGACTGTTGTGTAAACCATTGATCTTCACAGAGCAAACAAACTGCACAGATTTGTAGTTTGCAATCAAGTGTCCAGTGAAAATGCATAAAACAATATTTCAAATGTTTAAAAAAAAAAGAGTGAAGGTAGTGTTTTTACTTTGGACTCTTATGACCAAGTGGGGGATTGCACATAGACCCCATAGGTGCACATGGGAATTTGTCCTCTGCATTTAACCCATCCACACAGTGATACACACATATACACACTAGAGTTCACACATTAGGGAGCAGTGAGCACACATGCCTGGAATGGTGGGCAGCCTTTCCCGCAGCACCCGGGGAGCAGCCTGGGGGTTAAGTGCCTTGCTCAAGGCAGTGTTGATATGCCGGTATATGTGAATCTAGTTTTACCAGTTGTGTAGACAATTCACCACACAATTTTGAGTAGTTATGTGCAGTTTATTATATTTGGTATTATTTACCTTTTTGCATTTGTCATTTTTTTGCATATTTATTTGAGTTCTTTTGTTATTAGTCTTAATCTTATGACATTAGTCACAGTTAATCACATCTGCTTACCTTTAACCAGACCCTGCCAAAAAGCATAGACAGCATTAATTAATTGGGAGTGTGAGCTAGTGGTCTATGCTGGTTCTGTGTTGGTGTGGTGCTGCTTTACCTGTATTTCTGTGTTCAGTGCACAGCAACTGCTGTTTTTGCTTACTGGTGTTCAGCATATAAGCTTCCATTGCTGGTGTCCTACATATCAGTGTTCAAAACCCAGTTTTGTTTCGTATGGTTTTCTTTTCATTTAACTTTTACCTCCTTTGCAAAGGTATGGGCACCCCTGTTTAAATGACATTTTAATTTAATTTTATTTTTTTAACACGTCCTTTTTCTTTAACTAAAATTCTTCCTTTGAAAAATATAAAACATACAAAAATGAAAAAATGAAAAATGAAAATCAAAAACATTCTCGTATGGTCTAGAATAAGCAAATAAACTTTCTCTCTTAAAACATGCACTTTGATGAGACTCAGACATTTAGTATATTCCATGCTTTGTGTATGTAAGAGGTGAGCAGGCAAGGTATGATCTGTGGCTTTCTGAGAGGCTATTAAATCCAGAACACTGCATGGGTTTGCATGTTGCTCTTTAATCCAGCAGAAATCTGTAGCCACTCACATGTACAACAGGCACTCAAACAAACACACACACAGCCACGAACCTGCGTCACACATAGGGTAGAACTGAAACTATTCTTCTCAGTAATTCTCTGACACTGACGGTGAGTTCTCAGAATAAACAAGAGAGCAAAAGAAAGTTCACTTTTATCTTTCCACCATCTCAATTGGTGGAATGGGTTTCACTCATTTCAAACTCTTTTCATTTTGTTGCTTTTTGCAACTTTGCTGTAAGTTGCAGTTGGTATCAGTCAAATAGTGACATAAGGCGGGTAGAAATTAGACTAGTTTGATTTTGGCAGAACTGAACGTTCATTCCACAATTCTGAATGACACCAATGACTATTGCCCCTCTAGCATCTTAATGCCATTTATTGTGCTGCTCAGAAACTTCGATTTCCCAGGAGCAAAACCGTCACCGCATCCTAAGAGTGATTAATAGATTTCCATAGTGCTTATGTTTCCTTTCACATATGTAGTCTTTCTGGCTTTGCTGATATGCAGTTAAATGGGTGTGAATTGTGTGTTTGAGTCATGAGGTATTACAAGGAAAGTTCTAGTCATTCTACGCCAGACAGCTGACAGCATGATTTACACTTTCTTCTGGCAGACATTTATATCCTGAATTGGTATTTCAGCATTTTGTTCCTCTGTACTGAGCTCTTAAATATAATGTGCTAATTCTGAGAAGAGGCTGTATATAATTCCCCCAACTGTGTCACTGGTTCAGCAGGTTACAGCGTGTAAAAATGTATCAGAACAGTTACATTACAACTTGATAGTGTGAGTGTATATATTGGTAGTTTTTCCATTGGCCTTACCCAGAATCACTCAAATTATTTATGTTGCTTATTTCATGCATAATGTAAGCCTCCTCTGTAATTGAGCAATGCATTTCGTTTCTATTTTGAGCTTTTGCTGTTTGCCTGACACAATGGTTGTAATAACAGCACTTCTGTTGTCCCAGTACGAGACTGTCATCACTAGTGATTCCCTTTTTCCTGTAACAATTAATCATCTCTACAGCTTCCTAAAACAAACAACTTCTGATATTCCAGTATCTTCATTTGTAATATTTATGTATTTTAATTTTATATGTATTTATTTATAGTATTTCATGTAGCCTGGAAAAATGGTGAGGGTTGCATCAGGAAGGGCATCCGGCATAAACTTGTGAAAACTATGATGCGGATCATAAATATGATGATCTGCTGTGGCGACCTCTAAAGCGAGCAGCCAAAAGAAAAAGAAGAAGAAAAAGATTTATTTCATGTGAAAACTTTTATTTTGAAAAATGTTTTTGTCTGATAGCCTAATGCTGAGTTCCTGTAGCAGCAAGCTAATGTAGCAGTTATATTGAGCTATGTGTAAGTAGAGATGAGATTACTTGAAGTCATTTTGGAGCATTTGTATTATTATTATTATTATTATTAGTAGTAGTAGTAGTAGTAGTAGTAGTAGTGGTAGTAGTAGTATTTTGTATTATTATTATTATTATTATTTTGTATTATTATTTTTGAACATTTGTATTATTATTATTATTATTAGTAGTAGTAGTAGTAGTAGTAGTAGTAGTATTTGTATTATTATTATTATTTAATATTATTATTTTTGAATTATTTATTAATATTATTAGTAGTAGTAATTAGTAGTAGTAGTAGTAGTAGTATTTATTATTATTATTATTTATTATTATTATTTTTGGACATTGTATTATTATTATTATTGTTAGTAGTAGTAGTAGTAGTAGTAGTAGCAGTAGTATTTGTATTATTATTATTATTAGTAGTAGTAGTAGTAGTAGCAGTAGTATTTGTATTATTATTATTATTATTATTTGTATTATTATTCTTGGAGCATTTGTATTATTATTATTATTAGTAGTAGTAGTATTTGTATTATTATTATTAGTATTAGTAATAGTAGTATTAGTAGTAATAGTATTTGTATTATTATATTTATTTGTTTATTATTTTTTAGACATTTATTATTATTATTAGTAGTATTAATAGTAGTAGTAGTAGTAGTAGTATTTGTATTATTATTATTAGTAGTAGTAATAGTAGTAGTAGTAGTAGTAGTATTTGTATTATTATTATTATTTGTATTATTATTTTTGGAGCATTTGTTTTATTCACAGTATTCACAGTGCTTCTTGTTTTGCTTTCAGATTTTGTTATGATACAGCTTGTTCCAAAATGGATTTAATTCATTTGTTCCTCAAAATTCTACACATAATACAATGACAAAGTGAGAAAAGTTAGTTTGGAATCTTTATAAATGTATAAAATAAATAAAACACAGCTCCTGCTGCAGACAAACATCCCCACAGCATGATGCTGCGACCACCATTATTCGCTGTACAAATCGCATTGGCTATGTGATGAGCAGTGCCTGGATTCCTCCAGACATGACGTTTGGCATTCAGTCCAAAACGTTCAATCTTTTTTCTTTCTTATGGTCTGAGAATCCTTTAAGTGCCTTTTGGCAAAAGTCTAGACTGATAGTCATGTGCCTTTTACTGAGGAGTGGCTTCCGTCTGGCCACTCTACCATACATCCCTAATTGGTTGAGTGCTGCAGAAATGGTTGTCGTTTTGGGAGGTTCTCTTCTCTTCACAGAGCAACGAGTTCTGTCAGAGTGACCATTGGTTTCTTGGTCACCTCCCTGACTAAGGGCCTCCTAGCATGATGGCCATCTCTATGAAGAGTCCTGGTGGTTCCAAACTTCTTCCATTTAAAGAGGATGGAGGCCACTCTGCTTACTGGGACCTTCAATGCAGCAGAATTGTCTTTATGCTTCCCCAGATCTGTGTCTGAATACAGTTCTGTCTCTGAGGTCTACACACAATTCCTTAGACTTCATGACTTGGTTTGTGTTCTGACCTGCACAGTCTATTATGGGACCTTATATGACCAGGTGTTTGCCTTTCTAAATCATGTCCAATCAACTGAATTTACCATGTGTCTCCAATCAAGCTGTAAAAACATCTGAAGGATGATCAGTGTAAACAAGATGCACATGAGTGTCAGGGGAAAGGCTGTGAATACTTGTGTACGTGATATATTTTATGTTTTATTTATAATAAATTTGCAAAGATCTCAAACAAATTTTTTATCACTTAAATCATTTCTGACCTTCAGTCCCGTAGTGCTGGATTGTGCCTCATTCAAAAAGAACTGAGATATGTGGAAGGGGACAGACTGCTGCAGGCTGAAGAGACACGTCTTTCTCTTCACGTCTTTCTTGTTTAGACCAAAAGAGGATGGGTTTCATTTTGAGTCTTGGTTTCTCTTTACGTTGCGTGAGGTTGCTTCTCCTTGCTAGTGTCACCACCCGGTTTGATAACTTGAAGATCAGACCCAGATCTCTATAAAGCATATCGTTAAATGTGTTAAACCTCAACTTTACTTGTGAGATGTTAGAGAAACAGTTCTTGAATCTTCTTTTTTGCATGCGCACTGAATGGACTGGGAGTTTTGAAACATTTGTGTTTAAATAAAAATTGTTCATTTTTTGAATCATTTCTGAATATCGTTTAAAAAGAGAAGTCACATATTTTCTGAATATTGAATATTTTTGTCAAAACGAATCATAGTATTTTGAATATTTGCTCTAATCATATCCTATCTTAATAATAATTATTGGTATTTGTATGTGTAGTTATTACATGGAGAAAAACACAATTCATAGCATTATCTTCATCACTTTGTCATTAATCACATTATTTTGAGTGTTTTTTACATAGTTTTGTAATGAGTTGTGATTGTTCACATTTGTATAATTAATCACTCTTGATCAGATTATTTTGAGTAGTTAATCAGTCAGTATTCATCTACAATGAGCCTCCTGCACAAAGTTTAATAGTTCAAAACATTCAAAACTGAATTTGAATAAGAGGGCTGTAATGATAGTTTGTGGATAAGCTATTACCTGCACTACTACGGTTGGTACATCAGGGTTTGTTTTTTTTTTTATTAATGTTTAACATCCCTAACTACAGCTTACTCATATTACATTAATATTAAATCAGCGTGCTTGAGGTGTTTGACGTGATTAGAGTTGTTTGGGAAGACCCATCCATCCATCCATCCATCCATCCATCCATCCACCCACTCATCGACCCATCCAGATGCACCTTGGAAATTACAATGATTTGTCTCATGCCATCTACAGCTATTCACTTTCTTGCCTTCAGTATAGACCCATTGGAAGGAGGTGCACTGATAAAGAAACAGAATATGGTGTGTAATATTCTCAGGGGACATAGATAAGAGAAGAGCTTCACTGACGTTTTCAGATTTCTTAATATGACTTTCAGAGGATGCTGACTCACATGAACAAAAAAATCTGTCACTAAAACAAATGATATAAGGAGAGTAACAGGCAAATCATTTTATTTTATCATACTTCCCCCATCTCTTTATCTCCACACACACACACACACACACACACACACACACACACACACACACACACACACACACACACACTGTGGTGCCTTAAAGTGGAGTATTGCTTTTGTTTCTTTTATACCCAAACAACTCGAACATACTGTTCATATGTAATATGTCAAAATAAAAATAGGCTTTTGATTTGCTAATGTTAACAGATAAGATTAGTCACACCTCCTTGTCTTTTCTGCGAGTCCACTGATCATACAGGACAACTTTCTGTAATAACAGACTGCAGCCCATCTGCAAGCCTGCATAATTTATTTTACTATTTGTGCAATGAATTTCTCACAGTATATATGTAATTAAAGTGACCCTGTTTGAGATGTAGAGATGCTGTAGAGATTTGAATCTATAAGACCTCTTCCTGTAGCAAACGTCTTCAGTTTCCACCTGTTTAGAGTAGGAAACTGTACTCACCCAACTCTGGCTTTATATGGAATTTCTCTAAAGGAAAGAGCTTCACATTTAAGAGCTATGATGCTCTACCTGTGTTTCATTGTGTATTTTGTCTAGTCATTATGAGAGTATTCCAGATGTGCAGTGTGTAAACACTATGGTACAGTAATCTGTTCCAGCAGTGTTCTTAATGTATTTCCATTACTATAATACAGTGTATGTTTTTAACCCATTGTTCCTTAAAATGGCTCGTTGTACCATTTAAGGTGTGTACATATGACCACTTCCCCAAAAACACAGGAGCATATGTAATCTTTACAGCATCAGTGCTTGAGCAAGAAGCTGTCCTTGAATCAGGCTTGGATAAAGCCCACCTACTATTCGCAGAAACAGCAAAAGTTCAGATGAAGTGCAGCCGTGAAATTCACTGCAGAGGAAGGTTTTTGCACAGTGGAAATGTTCGTTCTGTGATGCATTTAACCATTTTACAATTAAAGGAATCTTAATATATAATCTTAATATATATTTTATTTCAAAGGCGCCTTTCTGGCACTCAAGGACACCGTACAAAAGAGTAAAATAGACAGTAAAAATTAAATAATAAGAAACAAATAAGATGTTTAATAAGAATTATAGATAATTCTACAAATAAATGAAATTATAGAATAATGAGCCACAGACCATTAGCCTATAGATTTGTTAAAAAAATAAAAAATAAAAAAAAATCCTGCAGATGTAACCTATAACTCAGAAGCTTCAAAATCTGGCCCTATTGCCTTGTAGCCCAAGCCAAATACTGCCCCAGCTCAGACCTGAAAAGCATTGCAGAAACATTTAGTTTTCTCATCCGTAATCAAGACGTCATTGTCTTTTCTGGTGATGCATCAGTTCTTATTAAATGGCAGTTAAATACCCATGTAAAAGTGCATGTGTAAACTGGGCTCCAGAGTTGGCAGTACATCTGAATATTCATATTCACACCATATTGCTCTAGTGCTGTAGTTAACTAGCTGGGACATTTGGGGAAAATGATGAGAATTACATTGCTAATCAATCTCTTAATGACTAATGAAGAGTGTATTAAGGCAGTGTAATGGGAAAATGGTTGCTATTGAAATGCAGCAACAGTTTAGTCATACTTAATGGATGATTTTGTATCCAGGGAAAGAATATTAAGCAAATGTACAGTATATTCATATTTTTTTTTCCACTATGTTAAATGCTCACTAATGCATGTGTATCTGTGCTGTGCAGCATGACATTAGGGCTGTGGCTTGTTAGAATTGTATCAGTTGTATTCTCATCTCAACACATCTGTTGTTTGTTCAGAGTACAGTTCCCCTTTACCACACCTTGGCCACCATTCTGCCTAGAACTGAGCAAAAACAATTTGAATTTTTTTAAAAGCAACTACTGAAATACTGTTGTTTGACACCAATCATTAACATTGTGCAGGTGCCCCTCATGCCACTAAAACAGCACTCGAGCAATGGACTCCACAAGACATAGTCAGCATTTTTCAGACTACGACTACAGTTGTCACGTATTTTGAATAATTTATTATAAATGTCTGTTTCAGTCAAATTACATTACATTACAAATAAAGTATTATAAAAATTATTGCATTTACAGCTCAAAAACATTGAGGATCAGTTTCAAACAGGATTTCATGACCTGTTTTATTGTCCTTACAAGCAAAAACGATTTCTTCAAAGCATGGTTAAGTTCATACAAATGTCTAAACTCTGTTCATCTCAAATGAAGACAATTTTGAACAGGATCTCATGAAAAATGCACATCTTCTATGATTAATAAATATGCAATAAATGGGATAATGCTTTAGAGATTTTACAACTGTGCTGAGAGCCACAGTGGAAAAAAACAACGGAACTGATTTAACCTCTGGCTAAACTGGTTTACACCTGTTCAGCCAGGACTTGGTTTCTTCTCCACTTACAATGGAAGTTCCCATTATAAGATTTGTTGCATCATCACCGTCTCACTTCTCCTCTTGACGACACTGACATCGTGTAGGTCAGTTTTCCATCCTGTAAACTTTATGAATGGGAAGGTGTTTCGTGTGTCACGGCCCCTTTTGAAGAGCCAACTTTGACCGAAACAGACTGGCCACATTCTAGCATGGTCTTAGATGAATGACTGTCTTGTGTGTTGGAGCTCCCTATGAACAAGGTGCGTGTGTGCTTCTTGAATGTCTTGTCCAAAAAGAAGTACATGATGGGGTCTGTGCTGCAGCGCAGAGTCGCCAGGCACAGGAAAATGTTCTTCATCTCCACATTCATGGACAGGGGGTGGCATTCTGTTGAAAGTTCTGCAGGCTTAGAGTCATTTTGTGCCATGCTAATGAAAATTGCTTTGTAGATGTGATGTGGCAGGAGACAAACCACCAGCACAATTTGGATTACCGCAATTTTACGGAATACTCTAGAGTAAACCTTCTGCCTATCAGAGATAACTGTGTCTTTTCTGGACCTATAGAAATGCCTGACCACAGCTATATAGGCATTTAATACCACAAATAAACAGAGGAGAAATATGACAATGCCCGTCACCGCAAACGCCTGAGATCCAGACCCACCAATCTCCACTGCAACACTGTAACAGACCTGCTTTTCCCCCTTTACCATTGTTTTGGACTCCTGCACTGAGTAAATGATAACTGAGGGTATTATTGCTGTTGCCACAAAGGCCCAAGTTCCCAGGCACACCCCCAAAGCGAAAGGTGGTTGACGTAGCTTGCTGAAGAAGATGTCGGGCAGGATTTTGATGCACTTGCTGGGACGAGGCCCATGGTTGTGCTGGATGAGTGTGGCAAGGCGACTCATTGCCAGCCAAGTGAGGATGATCATACCTACTCCAATGTTTGTATGGAGAACTGGAGTCAGACCATTTATAGCCAGCTGGCACACCACACTGTTTGCAGACCAGCTGGTACCAAGAGCGTAGTAAGCTGCAATGAAAGGCATGGTGAGGCATAGCATCAGGTTCGAGATCCCTAGGTTGATGAGGTAAATGTGGGTTGGTGATTTGCTTGATATCTTTGCCATGAAAACCCAAAGAGATAGGATATTCCCACCCAGGCCGGTCACGAACATTGCACTGTAGAAAATAGGCAGGACCAAACGGGTGGTGAAGGTCTGGCACAAGCAGTCAGAAGAGTTGAATGTTGTGGATTGGGAACAAATTGCCATTGAACCAACAGAGGGTTGAGATCACCAATTCTAAATGAAGAAATAAAAGTATTTTGTTTCCAGAATTTTCGTATTTCGTACAAGCATAATCACTGTCATATATGCATATCTGTGATGACAAGATGATGCTAGATGTCTACCATGTCTCTGTAGTTTTATATTTAAATAATTGTTTTTTAGAGAATAATACTCACTTCAAAAAAAAAGCCTGGAGAAGCACCAGCATGAAAGGCATTACTGTTAAATCTACCGTACTATTATGAATTAATAACTCTTTTATTTAAAATGTGTGGGAAAAACATGCTACTCAAAAATGTGGAAAAGGTCTCCCAGTTGAACTTTACACTGTGCATTGTTGATTTTATCTTATCTTGTGTTTTCTTTTGTCAATTTTTAAATTTGAAAATCTGTTGGGTATCTATTGTTATTTTGGACAGGACAGTGCTGGACTATGTAGTAATATAAAAAAGCAGTAGACATCTAGCATACAAAACTAGAAGTCTGTGAGTTGATTTAATGGATTTGATGATAATAAAAAAACAACATATTATTGTCCAACTGAACAATATGCATCTCTTAAACAGAACTTTACAGAAAGGTAAAAAAAAAATTAAATTTGAATGGAAGTTAAAAAAGAGTAAAATAAGAGTAATTAACAGCCATTTTAGCCATTTTAATTACAGAACAGTTACAGTGTTCAAGCCATGGAGAAAATGTGATATAAATGAATGACATCCTAAGCCCACTCATTATCTTCTCCTCATAAACAGACCTGTCAGCTTTCAGTTTTTGTTTTCGTTGGCAGGTTTGTAACTGGTTTCTATGAAAGATAGGGCTTCTGATGGCTGAGATATCCTTTATGAAACTTAACTTAGTTGGCGTTACTTAACAATTATTAACTGGTATGTGATTTATTTGAGTAATATTTTAGTATTTTAACTATTTTTAAATTTCTTAAGAACCTTCACTTGATTTAAAGTGTCTTGTATTTCAATGTATCGTCATACTCCCACATCTCACACATTACAAACAATGTTCTGTATGGTATCAGTAGTGGCTCTTCTGGGGTTATATTTAAGAACCACCTAAGCCATTTATTCTTAGTGTACCATACACAGAGTTTCATATCACTGAGACTTGAGCAGATACATCAAATGAACTAATTAATAATAGTCATTATTAATGCAATTATTAGAAGCACTTTAACTGATATGTGAGTGAGCATGCACTTACCCTGTGAGTTGCACCAGCAAGTTTGTGTAGGTCTGTAGAACGTTACTCTTTAACAGTAGCCTTTCGGAAGTGATGTTGTGTAGATGAGGATGTGGAACCACTTCTCTTTTATGAAGTTTAGTGCTTCTTTTAAAAATACCCCTTCTAAAAATGTATTCTGTTACTTTAACACCCATTGATGACGCAGGTGTACAAATATAAAGTTTGTTTAATCCCTGTAGAGAAGTATTGTCAATAGAATAGGACTATCTGTAGAAGATAAACACAAACTTATTGGTACCACGATGGCAGGCATATTTACATTTACGGCATTTAGCAGACGCCCTTATCCAGAGCGACTTACAAAAATGCTTTGCTGTTCACTCAGAATATCCTTAGCTAGTAGACGAGGCTGGACTCTAGAGACTCCTCACGCTTAGATCCTGTTGAAACAAATGTCTAAATACTCGTGAAACAGATGAGTCTTCAGTCTGCGTTTGAAGACATTGAGGGACTCGGCTGTTCAGACTCTCAGGGGAAGTTCATTCCACCATTTTGGTGCCAGAACAGAAAAGAGTCTGGATGCATGATTACCTTGTGTTTTAAGGGATGGTGGGTCAAGCCGAGCGGTACTTGAAGCTCGAAGGGCTCTTGGTACAGCTTGAGTTTTGACCATTGCCATCATGTATGGAGGTGCAGGTCCATTTTTGGCTTTGTAGGTCAGCATCAAGGTTTTCAATCGGATGCGGCAGCTACAGGGAGCCAATGAAGGGAACGCAGCAGAGGAGTTACGTGACTGAATTTAGGAACATTGAAGACGAGCCGCACTGCTGCATTCTGGATAAGTTGCAATGGTCTGATGGTCCTCGTAGGAAGGCCAGCCAGTAGGGAGTTGCAATAGTCTAGTCTTGAAATGACAAGAGACTGAACAAGCACCTGAGTGGCCTCTCTAGACAGAAAAGGTCGAATTCTCCTGATGTTGTAAAGGAGAAATCTGCACGACCGAGTCAGGTTTGCAACATGAGCTGAGAACGATAACTGGTCATCCACAACAACACCAAGGCTTCATGCTTCAGTAGATGGAGTGACCAGTGAGTTCTCAAGGGAAATGGTAAGGTCAGGGTGAGGACCAGTGCTTCCAGGAATGAATAGCAGTTCGGTCTTGTTGGGGTATAGGATGGAGAGAAATAAAGCCCCCCAGCATTGAGTTGAGGAGCCATTCAGCAGTGTTCTCAGGAATGATGGAGCTCCATTCGGCACTTCTGGGATGAGTGGGAGTTGCTGGTGAGGTGGAGTGGTGATTATTCCACATCCTGACCTCACTGATGCTTTTAGCAATGAATGCAATCAAATCCTCACAGCAACCCTCCAAAATCGAATAGGATTTTGGAAGAAACAATGAATGAGCGGGTGTCCCAGAACTTTTGTCCATATAGTGTACGCTATATAAAGAGCTATTGTTTTGAGTTAATATGAAATACGGTGTCTGAAATATATCCTGTATCCTGTATTCTGAATCAAATATGGAAATATACATGTCATTCCTACTCAGTCCATTAAGTCTTTGCTATTTGCCTTTAGGTTATAAAAGGATCCCAGATTGTGTATTCCCCTTTTGATTAAAACCGTGCCTGCCTCTAACATTATGGAACATGACTTTGATGGTAAGATCATGGTGACTTGCAGGCAAAAGTGTCTTCTTTCATCCTCTTCTGGACACAATGAATTACAAGCTATAATTTCATCACTTTTATTACACAGTGCAGTTCAGTTAAACAGCTGCATTGATTCTGCTGACTGTTGAACACTTTAAGCACACACACACACACACAACTATACATACACATTGTGTGTTATATATCATTTGTTGTCCATTGAAAACCAAGTATCTCACATAGACCAACTGAAATGCTCTAAATTAATTACTGTTATTTTACGATTACAACCCCAATTCCAACGAAGGGGATGGGATGTTGTGTAAAACATAAATAAAAGCAGAATTTGAATTTGATGCCTTCAATACGTTCCAAAAAAGTTGTGACAAAAGCCTGGGAAATTTGAGGAATGCTGAAAAAAAAAAAACACCTGTTTGGAACATTCCACAATCAACAGGTTAATTAGAAACAGGTCAGTGTCATTATTGGGTATAAAGGGAGCGACTCCGAAAGGTTCAGTTGTTCACAAGCAAGGATGGGATGAGGTTCACCACTTTGTGTACAACTGTGTCAGCAGATAGTCCAACAGTTTAAGAACAATGTCTCTCAAAATGCAGTTGCAAGGAATGTAGGGATTTCATCATCTACAGTCCATAATATCATCAAGAGATTCAGAGAATCTGGAGAAATCTCTAAGTAAGCAGCAAGGCCGAAAACCAACAAGGAATGTCTGTTACCTTCCGTCCCTCAGACGCCACTGCATTAAAAAGCGACATCATTCTGTAACGGATATTACCACCCGGGCCCAGGAACACTTCAGAAAACCACTGTCAGTGAACACAGTTCGACACTGCGTGTACAAGTGCAAGTTAAAACTACCATGTAAAGTGAAAGCTATATATCAACAACACCCAAAAATGCCACTGGCTTCTCTGGGCCCAAGCTCATCTGAGATTGACTGACACAAAGTGGAAAACTGTCCTGTGGTCTGACGAGTCCGCATTTCAAATTGTTTTTGGACGGATTGTCCTCTGGGCCACAGAGGAAAAGGACTGTTCAGATTGTAAATCCGGTTTTGCAAATCTTCATATTCTGTTTTTATTTATGTTTTACCCAACATCTCAACTTCACTGGAATTGGGTTTTTACTTCCATTCAAAGTTAAGATTGTTTTTTCCCTCTCCTGTAAAGTCACGGTTTTGGACATGTTTTAATTGGACAGAGCTGGTGCTGGTGCTCAAACAGTTGCTTTATTATTTGTCTGTTTTACAAAAGGGACATTTTTGAAGTTATTTTATATATATTTCTATATATTTATTATATATATATTTATATATATTTCTTTATTTATTTCAGTCATTTACTGTTATGAATTCACACCTGTTCAATTTATCACACATCTCAAAAAAATGGAATACTTTGACTATAAAATACTGTCGTATTTTCTATTAATTACATTTAAAGTATCATATTTAAAACTTTTTGTTTTAAAGTTGATTCCATGATTAGTAATCTGTTCAAATTTCTAATAATTTCTGGTTTTCATGAGCTACAAGCCAAACTGATCAACAGACCACAAAAGGCTTGAAATGTCACTTTACATGTAATAAATGTAAAATATGACAGCTTACCTTTTTGAAAGAAATTGTGATCATGAATGAGCTTTTTAATAATATTCTAATTGTTTGAGATGCATTGTAGAGGAAGATGCAAAAGTATGATCAAATCTCAGTAAGGTGTATAACTGCTAAAACCACTGAACTCTAGAAGCACAGTTAAAATTATCATGTCAGCTTTTCAGTTTTGTTTTAGTTTAGCAAATGCAATGAATGCCATTGGCTGAAAGGATGAGCTGCATTTTTGTTTTTGCACAGCTGCTATTGATTGTTTAGGATGTTTAGGTGTTAACTGCATTTGCTGTTAATGCCTGCACATCCTCCATTCCAAAGTCTAGGCTGCAGCCAAGGTAGGACAGGTCCTCTGTAGGACTGTCCTGTGTAGACTCCTTCTTAATAGCTTTTGGTCACACAAGTGGTCCAGAAATGTCCTGCCTCTTCAATACTTCCATTCAAGTGTGTGAAAAGCTAACATTGTTTAACGGAAAAACTCCACCAACTCATTCTCCACCATTTTCTATTTTATTCTTTTGCATTCCTTTTTTCCTTTGCTGTGGGTATCAGAGGACCTGGAAGGATACCTCAGTTCCACCCTCCACGTCACTCCAAATGTAGACTGCGTTTCTGGGTCACTATGTCACATAAGGCTGTTCAAAAGGGAAGGACCCATTGTATACAACCTACAAATGCATCATGTGTGTGCATCGTGTGTGACATGGCAGAGGACCAGTTCTGTTCTGTCTGACTTGTACAACTAATTTTTCAGACCCATTATGTAATTTTAGCTCACTGTTACTAATTTGTACATGGTGAATTAAATAATGAAATAAAAATCTTGCTATACCACCAAATAACTTATCCTTACCATGTGATACAGCATTTTAGATTAGGAAAATATAGTTGTTGTGCTACTGCAGGGAGCATTTTCCAAAATGGTACTTTTAGTATAAATGTAAATGTGCATACAGCCACTCTGTCTTGGCACACAGGGGAGTTTGTCCTCCTCACTTAACCCATCCACGCAGTTCACACAGTGAACTCACACACTAGGGTGCAGTTAGGCTGCACATGCCCAGAGCAGTGTGCAGCCTTATCCATGGCTACCATATAATCACAAGGCTGGTTCCCTAACCAACAGTCCACCGTTGCCCTACCTTCTGGGTTTTTTTTTTAATGTTTTTTTTTTTTTTTTGACAGTTTTACATTGAGGTAGCAAACTACACCAGCTGTTTCTGGCTCAATATGTCCAGTCTGAATTCATGATGTCACTAACCATAAAACTATTTCATGTGTCTTTGTTTATCCTTGGAATTACTCACATTGAAAGAGCTTTATGCTGAAGGACAATGGATCTTTAAGATGGATTAATGATAGGACTTCTGCTTTTTTATGATTAATTGATTAATCATAATCATAATGGTCTGATTAATCAATTACGAGAATAGTTGTTAGCTGCATTCATGGCAGTTCAAATAGAAAAGTATTGCTAATAAAATGGGATGTTGGATGCAGTCAGACATGCAAAGTCATTTTTCAGCATCTAATGTAACACCTTCCCAGAAGAGAACAGGTTGATACTGCAGCATGTAGGTGATAAATGCTCTGTTAATGCCATTGAGTTCTGAAGAAAAATTGGATGAGCAGATGTCTACAAACCGTTGAACATATATAGTCTATGTTTGCAATAAGTATTAATATAATATCTGCTGTATACAGATTACAATGTTTAAGGACTGTAATCTCAACTTCAGGACAACGATTTTCATTTTAATCTTAAAAAAATCATACAGCTCTACTCACCATCCACACAGCCTTGTAAACATGACATAATATTAAAGAGCAGGTTTCTTGTACATTAATCCTTGATTATTATTAGGCTTGGACTAAATAGTCACTTCAGAGGTGATTCCAGTCCACATTCTAAAATCAACCCAAATACCAATTCTAACTCAGACATTCGGCAACTCCTATCAGACATTCGGAGTCAACTCAGCAGCATGTATATTATGCGTAACTTGGCTCCTGGTGATTTCTGGTTTAGGGGGTGCTCTGACATTGCGCTTGACACGGCAGCAGGGCAAGCGCAACACCAGCTGTAGCACTGGATGCAAGCAGCAACTGAGAGCTGCCACTGAGATGGTGAGAATCCTCACCCTCCTGTCTTCCTTTTTCTGCTGACAATTTGTGCTGCCTGATGCTGCCATTATTCTAATCCTCTGCACATGATAAGGCAAGAAACAGGCCACAAACAGAATCACAGAGGCCAGGATTTTTCTCCTCACTTTCAGACCTCCGCCAGGTCCAAATCCCGCACCCACCATGCTTCCCCCTCTCACCTTTTGCAAGTGGAAAATAAGCAGGCCGTAACTGACCACCATCAAGCCTAAAATGAAGAAGAACATTCCGACAAATATGCCATGAAAAGTGTCAAATTGCTCCATTCCCTTGCTCAACACCTTTTCAAAGCAGTTCTTCAATCCTTGCGCTGTAGAATTCAGGTTTGCTTTATATCCCATTGAACCACTTATGATGATGATTCCCAGTATCCAGGTGACGGTGCAGATGACCCAGCAGAGCTTTGGCTGCTTGAAGGCTTGGAAAAATCCCCAGTGTGGCTGTACCACTGTAGCATAACGGTTGATGCTGGTCCACAGCAAGAAACACATATTGCAATAGAGGTTGATGTAAAAGCAAGAGACAATAAAAAACTCAACAGTCCAGCAGGCAGAAGAACCAGGCTCCCAATTAGGACTAGAAAGGTAGTAGACCATTCGGAATGGGAAACTGCAGCAAACCATCAGGTCTGACACCACTATGTTTAAAGTGAAGATGATGGTTGGTGTCTTCTCACCACGCCAGAGGTCCACCATGGTTATTCCGTTGGCCAGGAGGCCTATGATAGCAAGAGTGAGGTAGAACCATGGCAGGATGTGATGTTCTTCAGACATCAAGGAACATGAACATGAACTAGAACCATGAGAGCAAAGATAGTGAGGTACATCTTATTAATGTCAGGAATAGTTGTCTTGTGAACATAAACTCATTAACATTGCAAGTTTCATTTCTCATAGAACAAAAGCATCACACTCACTTAAGGGGAAGCATACATTAACTTACCCCTAACTGAAGTTTGATACATAACCCAATTTGAGGCGGTTTTAACCACCGTAATCTTTCTTGAAAGAGCTTTTATTTCTCAGCCATTTAGAACATCGTGTGTTAACGATAGAAGCACATATAATCAAACTGTGCACAATACACCTACATACAAATTGTATGCATGTAAAAAAGAAAATCATATATATTCAAAGTATGTACATGATACAGGCATATGTAATTAACGTGCACACTACAGACACATGTAATCAAAGTGTGTGCACGATACAGCCATATATTTATTTATTTAAATAGGAATTGTGCTTGACACAAGCATATATAACCACAGGTTGTGCGTATCACAATCACATATAAGTGTGTACAAGACATAAACAGGGGCCCAAGCTGGGGCCCAGCAACACAAGGTTGTAGTGACAATTTGTATTATAATAACATATTTTTTGACAGCGGTCTGTTAATATCCAACAGTTTGTTACACAGTGCTGGTCAACAAAATGGTGAGAAGAACATAGATCTGCACATATTAACATGTCCTTTGTTCTGTTCTTTATTACCATCATGCAAGATGAATGATGGACCTTAAATTAGAGCAATAGGATGTAAAAAAAAAAATACCTGTCATTAGCTTCAATGGTGCAATTTGTTGCATTTCCACTCTGTTTTGACATAGTGGGTTTTGTTTTCTTGCTGGTTTCCTCCTAATTTCTGATGCAGTGCTTGCATTCTCATGACACTTTCAGAGCACTAAGGGAGGCGGGTTTGTTCTTTTCACAAGGGAACTAGGCAGGTTCTCTTCTGACCACATCCTGCCATCACTTCTAAACTGGAAGCTCTGTACATGCTTTTATACCTCTCTTGTATTGTTATTTAGGGTTTTTTAGCTTTCAGTTATGTATGTTTACTGTTTCTAAAGTTATAACATGGTAATAATAATTTTAGTGGTCACTACCTCAGTTTTATATTTATCACACTGTGCAGTCACCTGTTTTCTGTCAAGAGCTCATTGTGTATAGTCAGTCATTGCAGTGTTCTACCAGTAGAGTGCACTCTCTATTTGCTGTTGTTATTAGTTGTCCAAACTGAGCTTCAGTTTAGGCCCTATTAATACATTTCTACACATTTCCACTGACGATAAGTCTGTTGTACTCTATGTATGCAGTTTAACTCAGGTGACAAACCACTTACTGATGATATTTCCCAGATTATCTTTTTGTACAGTCCCCTTACATTATGGCAAAACCTCTCAATATTAGTGTAATTTCAATGCTTCCTTCGTACTCCAAGAATGTTTAATAGAACTTCCAAATATGAGGTCAATCCTCATTTTCAAAACCTTTTGTTGTTATTGATGAACTGAAAAGCAGAACGATGTGTGTTTGTGTTAAAAAAAAATCTTCCAAGTGTATTTTATGCACATGAATAAACATTACATACATTTGAAACTTGAAATTAAAGAGCAGAGAACATTCACCAACATTTGGTGTGAAGGCTACAACTTATATAGGGACTTTATAGAAAATGTACAAACACTGAATAATGTTTGTATAAAGCAGTTTTTGAGCATTTATGAAGAGCCTATCCCACAAATCACAAGTTGATATAAGATATTTTTATGAAGTAAATACCACATTATTGTCATAATTAAACTTAAAAGACATGTTTATAACACTGTTATGAAATGTCATTGATAAATAATGGAACTTATAAGGCAGATGCCCACATTAGAGCTGTAGAAGGCTTTGCTATTGTTTTCAAACAGGTTTCAAATATAAGAATATACATGTATGTTCCTAAACAGAAACGACAGTAGAAATACCCCTGATAAACCATGTGATATTTTTGTTCATACTGTATTTTCCGGACTATAAGCCGCACCGGAATATAAGCCGCACCCGCAAAGTTTAAAAAAAAAAAAAAATAAAAAAAAACTTGTAAAATAACATACATAAGAAGAAAAAGTTGCACCTCATTGTGGTTTAAAGCATGGAAAAAAGTAAGGGCTTATAGTCCAGAAAATACGGTAATTTATTTTGATGAACAAGCCATGTGACTGCAGACTTGAAAATTACAGCTGTCCATGTCTGTTGCCACCCAGTTTTAAGTAGCTTTGCTCTTGAACCATATTAGAAACACACAGAACTGTAACATGGTGTACTTTATTATGCCCTGGCTTTATATGTTCCAGTCATGCTTTGTAACATTGGTATGAATGAAAGAGACAGATATACATATTTGTTTGTAAATTTTTCAGTGAGGTTATTTTCACACCAGCACATTTTTAGTCCAGTTAAATCAAACTCTGGTCTGATTCATTTGGTGAAAAGTGTGAAAACAGTAATCTCACTCTGATGCAGACCAGAACAATCAAACAAGACCCTTTACAGGAACTGGTCTTGGTCCGGTCCAGTCCGATGAAAACGTGATCCAGCCTCGATCAGACCCAAAAAGTGGGTGAAATCCACAGGTTTAAGTTAAAGGGCTCTGGTTTTCTAGTTTAGAAGAAGAAAATCTTTCTGTATTTGCTTTCTTGCTCCCACCCCAGACAGGTCTAACTAATAAACAGAGAGAACACTGTCATATGGTTTGTGGTGACACATTTTGGTGCACTTCAATTTTTCATTGTGTGAAAACAATTCATATCACCTGGGAAAATGCTCAATGTTGACAAAATCAGTTATTGATTCTGAGTTTTTAGAAAACAACACCAGACATTTTCAGTGTGTTGGGGAAGCAGTGTTGTGTTATTCAGTGCTGTTCGTGTGTAATGAGATTTATATGCATGTAACCTACAAGTAACAACATTCATAGTGTTTTCTGATGATTGTATGTGAGACTTTGTCATTTTTTTGGGTATCATCTCAAATTTATTGCATCAGACTACAGTTTGCATTTAGGCAGCATAGAATATACATTCATTCTGCTTTAAGAATCAAGCCCAGTTGCCCAGTAGTCCAACCACTCAAATGCTACGGCACAGCAGGATGAAACAGAGATATTGTGTGGTGTCACTGATAGAGATACACATTATTAACAGTCTTCCCTCTCTAGTCATAATGACACTCAGTTATTGAAAAGATCTTAGACTGTTTTGTGAAATGATTGATCAGACCGGTCATGTATCCAGTGGACAGATTTGAATGGCAGTTTTCCTTCTCATGGTGTTGATCTCACTTTCTGAAAGTTGGTCCCTGTGGTTTCTCCGTGTCTCATTACTGGAGGTGCTGGGGCTTCCGGTAGCCTTCTGGCAAAAGCATTTACACAACACCTGCAGCACTGTCCTGCGCACGGAGCCACACAGCACAAAATACATGACAGGATCAAGGCAGCTGTTGAAGGCTGACAGCAGCAGAGCTATCTCATTGGTTTTGTGCAGTACTTCCCTCCACTGGAAGGAGACCTCTGAGATCTGGGAATGGATGTAGAAGATCCTCACCAAATGATAGGGTACAAAGCACATGGTGAAGAGAAAGAGAACAAAGAAGGATTTGCGAGCTGTTCTTCCATACTTGGCTGCGTTTGGAAGATCAGGCTTCTCCTGGGAGACCCGAAGAAGCCCCATGGCAATCTTGCCATAAGACAAAACAAGGGCAATGTAGACCACCCAGAAGAGAATCACTATGAACAAGTTAATGTAGCCTTTCCATCTGACCCCTTGTAGCTGTTTGTACTGGAAACATTTACTGGATTGTATTTCAGTACTGGATGAGACAAGGAATGGTACAATCCAAACAATAGACATCACCCAGAGGAGGCAGCAGGTGAGCATGCTCTGTCTATTTCCAAGGAACTTCTGCCACCTTGAGACCCTCTGGAGCTTCAGGTAGCGGTCTACACTAATCATGCCAAGCAGCACAATGCTTATGTACATGTTCATGTAGAAAGCATTGCCTACCAACTTGCAGAATACTGGTTTCAAGACCCAGCAGTCATGGTTGATGTGGTAAGCAATCCGGAATGGCAGGCAGATCACAAGAAGCAAGTCAGCTATGGCAAGGTTAATAAGGAAAATGCGCACCGAATTCTTCTTGGAGTGTAGACATAGGAACACCCAGAGAGCCAGGACATTGCCAACTAAGCCCAGCAGGAAGAAGAGTGAGTAGAAGACCGCCAAGTAGATCCGGAGGCTGCTGCCATCTATGGTGCAGTTCTTCGAACTGCCCTGCTTTTGAAGTGTTGAAGATGTATTGTTGGAGCCTTCAAAGTAAGGATCTGCCATTGTTTGAAATGTTTGACCTTTAAAAGAAAAAGGATTCATTTTTTATTACGGCATAACCAGCACCATTGCTTATTATACCACAAACAACCTCTAACACTTTCATCTCACACTTTTTCATTACATCTGAAAGGAAATTGTCAAATGTATTTGTCAATACTACCAGTTTCTATACAGATACTATAGAGTATTAGGAAAATAGTAGAAATGAGGAAACTCTGAGATGGTCACATGCTACAAATGAAGACCATAACAATAGACCAATGTGGTTACATCAAGTGAAACATTCATGCTGTTGTTTGGATAATGCAAAGTTACTCACTGTTTGAGTTCTTTCTGGAATCAGTTTAATTTACTGTTCCCCAGTTTCAGGAATGGAAGAAGAGTGGATGAATGCCATGTCTTGCAGATCTCGCAAATAAAGTGTTTTCTTTGCCCCCGATTCCAGCTTTGCTCCACAATGCTTTGAAATAACAGCCCCAGCAGTTCCTCTCTTCTTTTCTAAGTTCCTGTCTGTTTTAGGTCCTTTTCCTCTGAGTGCTGCTGACAGCAAGATGCTCACCAATTCTAATGAACTGAAGCAGGCAGGCAGGCTTTAGACAAGTAAAGGGGGGGGAGCACAGTCACTTTTTTTTTTTTTTTTTTTTTTTTTTTTTTTAACCACAGCAGCACATGCTCTGGCACTCATTTTAATCGTCTGGCAAGTTTAAACATCAGCCTCACAAGACAGAAAAGTTTATACTTATTGACCACAAACTGATACTTTAATGCTAAGATTTTGTGTTGGGATGGATTACATACAGTAGTTCTGTGTGTCTTCAGAGATGATTGATGATTTTGTCATGACAGCTAATGTTTTTACCTTCTCTCCAGCGTCCACAGTTGAGATGAGTGAATGTGTATCTACTGAACACTGACAACTGTTGACCTTATAGTGTGATAATGCTTAATGTGCTCTATGTGAATGAATAATGTAATTTGTCCTCCTGTCTTTTCCTTCTGCAGCCCCACTGTGTGTTGCTGGCTTCAAAGGAGAATTCAGCCCCAGTGAAGCTGGGAGGCTTTGGAGTCGCTATACAGCTCGGAGAGTCAGGACTAGTAGCAGGAGGTAAGTAACCAGTACTGTCAGATTATAGCCATTATTGTAAACAAGTGGTCAGCTTTGGTTCATGAGGCCACAGCTAGAAGTTTAAAAATTAAAGTGATTCAAAGTTGAATCACTTTTGGTTCCAAAAAGAACCACGTTAGTAATAGAGATAAGTGAGTGTGAACCATTTTAAGGTCCAAAGAAACTTCAGGTAATGTAAAGTTCTTTACCAAGTTAAAGGTTCTTAATGCTTCTTATAATGACACTTTTTTTTAAGTGTAGATGATTTCCTTGTTCAAACACACCTAATTCCTGTCAGCTCTTGATTGACAGGTTTCATTGTGCTGGAGACCAGCCCAAATTATAGTATAAACATTTTTATAATAGGAGACCAGACAATAGTGCCCCATAAAGTACAAATAATGTAAGTGTGTCTTAGAGGCTACAAAATGAACTGTAATTATGTCCCTTAATTGAGTTTTCATCACAACCATGTGAAGAGTTTTATGAATCGTAAAATAAAATTGTCCCTGGAGTCAAAGCAGTCTATATTCTGGAATTCTGGAATCAGGTATAGCACTGGTTGGCATTATACTGGTATAATTATGTCCCCTACACATATTTCATGTTTGCCCACAATTATTATCCAAATGATATAAGTATTCGATGTTGATTATCATTGATAAAGACAATGAGTGAACTGCTGGAATCACCTCGCGAATAATCTCAGCCACAAGCTTTCTGTAGCTGCTGATGTATATATTCAGTGTACAGCTAAATAAAGGTCAAAGTTTATTTAGCTGAAACCACCTCCCTATAGTTTAATTTTGCTTTGAAGATTTATAACCAAACCTTTAGGCAGCAGATAAGAGATGTTTTTGAGATGTTTTACAGGGGTCACCAGTGTCTTGTTTCTCCTCAGATTCACCATCAGTTTTTTCATCTTTGTAACATTGAGCTCCAGGTGGTTCCGCTTGCACCATGTTACAAAATCCTTCACCGTTTCCCTGTACTCGTCCCCATCACCCCTGCTGATACATCTGACTATTGCAGAGTCATCAGAACACTTCTGCAGATGGCAAGGCTTTGTGCAGTAGCTGAAGTCTGTGGTGTATATTGTGAAGAGCAAGGGAAGGGGTCCAGAGATGTCTTGACTATGGATCGGAGCTGGTCCAGGACGAGCCCCTCCATGGTCTTCATTACATTGGTCGTCAGTACCACTGGCATGTAGAACCTGACATCAATGGATCGCGGCAACAGGAACAATGCAGGACAGTTTCCATATCACAGGTACCCTCTGGAGACTCAGGCTCATGCTGAAGACATAGTGCAGCCCTGGGGGAGGCCTTTGTGTGGAGGGGAAGTTGAGTGAACTGTCAAGAGCCAGCAACAGAGGAGTCAGGATGGGGAGAACAGAGCCTACAGGTTCAAATCTGTTAAAGAACAGGTTAAGCATGGGGGTCCACACTGCCCTCAACTTGTTGCTGGACCTGAAACCGGTGATGTTCCTCATTCCACTCCAGATGCCTCTCACACTGTTGTTGGAGTTTCCACTTCAGCTTTCTTCTGTATTTGTCCTCAGCCTCCCTGATAGATGTCTTTAACTCCCTCTGGATTGCTATCAGTTATTTTATTGTGTCTTTCTTGTTAACTTTCTTGACAACTGGTTTCAGACCTCACTACTGTAGTTTAGTGCAGCAGAGGCCTCTGATTCCTTCAAAAATACAATAATAGGTTATTGACAGATTGTCACTGCACGAACACTTTCTTTTCTCAGAAGAGCAGAGAATACATATCCTAGACAGAAAGCAGTAAAGTGTGGGTAACTGGAGCCCACCCTAATTAGCCTAATGATGTCAGGTATCGAGTCCCAGAGCTTAGCCTTGTCCAGTGTTATTAGTTGTAACTTTGGAAGACCTGAGAATAAAACTATTAGATTCAGACTTCATGGATGCAGAGCCCTGTTGACATTTCCCAACACTGTATTCAGATTAAAGGGAAGATGGTAATTTGTAGATCAGATCTGTTAAATTTATATTAGTTAGAATCAGAGTTCAGTGTGGGGCTGCAAGATGAATCTAACCTGCTTAAAAAGAGAATGAAGAGAATTTTTTTCTCATCTTTTATTAATAACTTCAAGTAATGTCACCTAAAATGGCTAATACACATATTTTTGTTTGAACATACTTTTTTATTGGACCGTGGTTCTGCTGTTGGACATCTGCTGTAGATGTCTCTGTTTAAATACCATTTTTTAGTTTTGGTATGAGGTCCTCTGATATCTCTTCAAGTCCCTAACACATCTGTTATTTAGATTAGCATGCCAAAAATCTGGAAGTTGACTTCTCTTCAGATACCTTTTTGCATCCCATGGATAATAAATGAACATTTGACATCTATCTGTGTATATTTATAAATTAGTTTCATTAAAATGACAGTGAGATCACAGTCTGTCTAACCTCACACCAGAATATTTGTACACAACTAACTTCCTTTCTTGCTGAACAGCAGGAGGCTAACCTCATGTGAAGTGTTTCCCTTTTCAGTGTAGTTTCTGTCGCATTTTCCTGATGCAAGGCGCAGCACAGAGGGTCTATTTAAAAATAGGCAGACCCCACAGAAGTTTATGCTCAATGACTGAGACATCCTTTTTCATGCTGCCCTAAACAAGAAGTGAAACTCTCTGAAATTCTCTGTATGTTTCCTGTATATACAGGTGGACGTGGATGCTTTAACTACTGCTTTCTCTCTCTAAGCACAAAACAAATCACAGAAGTACAGTCTGTAATGTCATATTTTGTGATATATTTATGTCCAAAGGTTTGAAGACGTCCTACATTTCTTCTGAGATCAATGCCATTCACAGGGTGCCCTCCTTTGCCACTGTACCAACCTTTCTGGCTGAAACAATAGAACATGGTTCTGTTGTACTGTTTCAATGTTCCAGTCTTCATTCTTTTCAGCCACAAAAGTATTGAGGTCAGGTTCTGATGTTGGATGATTTGAAATCCAAGATGTATTACATAGAGCTTCATCACTCAAAGAACAGCTTGTTTCAAAGGAACTTTAAGGTGCCCTCATTTATTATATTTAAAGGGATTCTGTATACCTTTGGACACACAGTGTACACCCATTACACACATTGTCAGTGTGTGATGGTGGTATCATACATGCATGCTATTTGTTCTCCAGGCAGAGTAGGCACCCCTCATTTCATGGCTCCTGAGGTGGTGAAGAGGGAACCGTATGGGAAACCGGTGGATGTGTGGGGCTGCGGAGTCATTCTCTTCATCCTGCTCAGCGGCTGCCTACCCTTCTATGGCACTAAAGAGCGCCTGTTTGAGGGCATTATTAAGGGCAAATACAAGGTGAACTTCCCAGATGTTTCCCACTTGTTGCTGTGTACACTACTTGATTAAAGTATATGCTCCAGACTTTAATTGAAGGGCATTTGCATACATTTTGTTTTCTTCATGTTGAAATTACAACACTTTTTTTATTATTAAATTAAATTTCCATGGCTTCAAAAATGTTGATGATTACTCAGACGTGTTTCATTAATGCAGACATTAATTAGGCTTGCTTCAAAGCGTTTGGAGTATATGGTTACCATTGTTCAATTGGAAGTTAAGAGTTGAGGCTGATAAACAAGACTCTTTGTCATTCGAGATTTGTTTTACCTGGAGAAGGGGAGTCATTTCATTTTACAGCAGGATATCTGTGAAGTTTATGACCAGTTTGCATGGGAGATTAGAGACTCGAGTTTTACTGCTTGGTTTACAGTCACCTCACCTGAAATGTACATAATGGGGTTTACCACTGATGGATGATAAGTTAGAGGATGATAAGCAATCTTATAACCCACTCACATTAGTGCATATGAGTCAGCCAGTATGCACCCTCGCACACAACCCTCAAAAGTGTGCTGACTTTCTTCAGCATTTTTGGCAGCATCTGCAGTTCTGCATGTTTGCCACAGACATGAAGAACTCATGGTATCTGTCATGCACACTAACTATGCATGAAACTAAATGCCTTCTTAACTGTCCTGCTGTAACAACATCCTGCTAAACCCTCAGCTTTCAGAAGGCTGGTGTGTATTTGTCAGAGAAGGCCGTCTGCAGAAGTCTTCATGAACAGAAATACAATGCGGCCACCAAACAGAATCATCAGAAAACAAAAATAGCATAGATGTCCAAAATAGCAACTTTGCAGACTCTTTACTTAAAATACACATCAGTGTAGAAAGATTTGGTCCATTTGGTACATTCATCGTAAAATTTCAATGCATTATAATTCATTTAATAATTAAATTATAATAATAATTATTATTATATTTATTTTAAAAAATTATATTATATTAATAATAATATTACTAATAATTTAATAATATTTTCACAAAAATATGGAAAAATGGAAAAATCAAGATGTGTGTTTGTGTGACAGCAACAATATTAAATGTAGAATGCATCAATAGTGTCACACAAAGTGTCTCAAAAATGACTCTTTACAGCCTGCTTCGCTGAGCAACAACAATTAAGAAATAGCAAACTCCAAGACGAGGTGAATATGCCATGGAAGATAATAGTGTAACAATAAACACGATGCAACGTGTATGAAGAACATGGCCTCTCTCTGGTCTCTTTTGTTGTTTTATGCGTTTCTTTATGTGTCGTCTCCGCAGATGAACCCGCGGCAGTGGAGTCACATCTCAGAGAGTGCTAAAGACCTGGTGCGGCGCATGCTGATGCTGGACCCTGCTGAGAGGATCACTGTATATGAGGCCCTCAACCATCCCTGGCTCAAGGTGCCCAGCACTCCACTCACGACAGTCTAACCAAGCTCAGCATCATCAGAAAACAGAGAAGAAAAAACAAAGCAGTTCTCTGGACTGATTGAAACACTGTCCCAAACCCAAACCCACTTCTTTTATCTTTAGGTCTCAGCTTGGTGTTAATAGGACGTTTGTCCCATTTATGCTGATTTGAGTGCATCAGGTAAACACTCATGCCAGCAATGCAGGGGTCTTTGGTTGGGTTGAGTATAGCCTTCTAAAACTGTCAATGGAGTGGTGCTTTGGTCAGAAACCAATAATGATAGTTTAGAGGGTAAACTGTGTAATAAAGTCTTCAGTAAGTGAATATAATCATTAAAATTCCATCAATACTGCCTGCTGTGTTGGGTTGGTGTCATTGCTGTGCTGGAAAACCATCCAGTCTGGTGAGTGATGATCTCCATTGACACATGACTGACAAATTGCACAGCAGCATGTTTATGTATGAAGTTATAAAACAAATAGTAGTTATAAGGTATGAATGGTACATTAAATGTGTGTGTGTGTGTGTGTGTGTGTGTGTGTGTGTGTGTGTGTGTGTGTGTGTGTGTGTGTGTGTGTGTGTGTGTGTGTGTGTGTGTGTTAGGAGAGAGACCGCTATGCCTACAAGATCCACCTGCCTGAAACAGTAGAGCAGCTGAGGAAGTTCAATGCCCGAAGAAAGCTGAAAGTAAGACTCATTCAGCACCTTTTTTGTTTTAACCACCTGTTATATCCAGGCCAGTACTGAATCTCTGTACTGAAGTACGGAATATCAAGTACATTGAGTATATTGAGTGTTGCACCTTGGTTCCGGAGGAACGTAATTCCGTTGCACTGTGTACCTGTACTCAGATGTAATGACAAATAAAAGCCTTGACCTTGATGAACTTAAACATTCTGTACAGAGGTATAGATGGTATAGATATCTTGAGTCGTGCATACTTTTCATCATGTCTTAAATTGTGCAATTGAGCAGGCTGACTCACCATAGAGACCGAGTATTTAGATGGTAGAAGAATTATTGTTATGAGCATGAATATAAGCATAATTCTGAGCACATTTTTCTTGCATGTTTGCATTCAGGGTGCTGTACTAGCAGCTGTCTCCAGCCACAAGTTCAACTCCTTCTACGGTGACCCTCCAGAGGAGCTTGCGGAATTCTCCGATGATCCCACCTCATCTGGTACTCACCTACCAAGACACAGCAAACCAACTCATATAAACACACACCTCTCTCTGCTTTGGGCTGGTTCTTGTTGATGGTATTAGAGTTATTGGTTACTGTCATTTGCCCTGCCCACTGGTATCACGGTGCATCAGAAAATGGTAAAGGCCTGTGCGGTATTGCACCTGGTTTGTAGGCTGGTGTTGAACTGGTTGGATGGGTTGTCTGGTTGTTGCTAAGTTACTCTTTTTTCTCTTGCTTATAGTTCATCCTGCTTCCCTGATTTCCAAAATGAATTTGCCTACCAGTTACTGTTTTGCATAGTGTTGCTGACTTCCATTCTCTAATTCCCATGAATGTAACTCCAGCCTTATCTTAAGTGTTATAAATGAGGCCAGAGACATTATATTCTGATTGAGGATTTCAGGAAATAGACATTTATATTTGTTTATGATATGATATAGGATGGGACAATCTCATAGCTAAAGATGACAAGTGTGAAGCCTATCCCTGTTCATCTTTCAGCTACACATTTTTTAAGCTTGACACTTTCTGACACTGGATCAAAAGGGTAAAAAGCATTTATTATTCTCATGCACCTCATTTGTCTAGGTTATGCTTCATCTTGTTTGTTCCTTACCAAGCTCCTACTTGCTTTTAGACTCTTGCAACATTTCTACTTCCTGTTTTAGACCGCCTTGTCACTTATCAGATTTTTTTGAAGATAACATGAAGGATGTGACATGAGCACACTTACTGGTTAACTTACTGCTTATGCTAAGTGACACTGTAGACAATAGTCTTAACCTACCTAAAGATTTCTCCTACTTAAGGATTTTTGACAGCTGGCATAAGAGTCACTGATTGATGACCTGATGATTTAGATTTAGATTTTGTTACATTTTTACATTCATACAATCTGAATTGTATGTGATGCATCTGTACAAAAGTTGAAGTGAAATGAGAGAAAATAAAAATATACACTGGAAATAATAAAAAGAAAATTGGCATGTGCATATGTATTCACCCTTTTGCTATGAAGCCCTTAAACAGTTCTGGTGCAACTAATTACCTTCAGAAGTCATATGCTTAGTGAAATGAAGTCCGGATATCTAAGTATCACATGATCTGTCAGACTATATACGAGGCAGCTCGTTTTGAGATTCCCCAAATGTATGGAGGAACGGCCACCAAGGAAAATGCTATGTTGAGGGGAAGATGGATGGTGCTAAATGCAAGGATATACTTGAGCAGAACCTGTTTCAGTCTGTGAGTGATTTGAGCTTAGAGATTGGATTGGATTTGAGATTGGTGGTTCACCTTCCAAAAGGACAGTGACCCAAAGCACACTGCCAAAGCAACACTCGAGTAGTTTAAGGGGAAATGTGTACATGTATTGGATTCATCCAATTGAACACTCTGTGGTCAGACTTGAATATTGCTGTTCACCAGCAGAAACCATCTAACTTGAAGGAGATGGAGCAGTTTTGCCTTGAGTAATGGGCAAAAATCCCAGTGGCAAGCTGTGGCAGCTCATAGAGACTTATACAAAGCAACTTGCAGCTGTATTTGCCACAAAAGGGGACGTTTTTGTTATTTTGTTGTTTGGTTCACTATTAAAAATGTCAAAAGTTGTAGGCATGTCCTGTAAATTAAATGATGCAATAATATATATATATATATATATATATGTATATTATATATTAAAATCTTCCCTGTGTGAGAATTAATTCAAAAATGCGAGTTGGACGTTTGTGTGGAGATGGCCTTGTGCAAATTATGCCATCAGAACATTGCAGTTAAAACAAGCTGCACGTCGCCTGTATTTCACCATCTCAAACAACATAGTCCACTTCAGTTCCACTGCAGAGTCTGTGGTACTGCAAAATTTCTTAGATAAATCCTATTATAATATACAGCATGCTTTGTTTTTGTTGTTACAGATAAATACTGATCATTTAATATTGCACTTTGCTAAGTCAGCATGAAACCCTCTAACCAGTTCAGAAAAGAACCACATTTCTGTAAACAAGAAATTCCTGTTTCTTTCTTTTGCATTTAATGATTAGTTTTATTTATTCCAATATCATATGGTGTAAACACACAAACACTCTTACTCAGACTTGTCATTGGTTGGTTTGAGCATCCTGTCAGCCTTTTGCCTTCTCAATGTAATGTTTCTTGTTTGTCCCAATGCTGGCCTTGCCCCAGGACTGCTAGCGGCAGAAAGTAGGTATCTTTATCTGCGTCACTGTATCACTTCTCCTCATTCACAGATTATGTAGTTTCCCAAATCATCTTTCATATCCCTACATTGGGCATTAAACTGATACTTTCATATCCGCTCCTGCTTTTCATATCAGAGAAATGGAAAAGTACAGTAAAGTTCTAAGTAAAGATGAGTGGAGTTGGTTTGCAACTGATTTCCATTCATCCTTTGTGTGTGTGTGTGTGTGCGTGTGCGTGTGCGTGTGCGTGTGCGTGTGCGTGTGTGTGTGCGTGTGTGTGTGCGTGTGTGTGTGCGTGTGTGTGTGCGTGTGTGTGTGTGTGTGTGTGTGTGTGTGTGTGTGTTTTAGGAGCTGTGTCACAGGTACTAGACAGCTTGGAGGAGATCCATGCACTAACAGACTGCAGTGAGAAGGACCTGGACTTTCTGCACAGTGTCTTTCAGGACCAGCATCTCCACACGCTGCTAGATGTGAGTGGCACACAAAGACGTACATGCATTAACCACACAAATGTGAAATAGCGCAAAACTAATATAACCACATATAGGACAGACATACCAATAGGAATAGAGTTTTAAATGTGTTGAAATCTCTAAGGCAGAGAAATCTATTTCATCTACATCAAAAAAGTTTACATGCACCAAAGAAGGAGCCAAATCATGGGCCACATTCTTTGCTAATAATAATATTAGTTATATTCATGGACATGGCTTAGGCCTAGTTTTAAACAAAAGGGTCACAGCAGTGGTATTTCACCTATAAAATCATGTGTAGTCCAGGCTCAGGCCTATTCTCCAGCACTAAGTATTTTATTCATTATTTAATTATTCGTTGTTTCTATAATGCCGTTTGACATCTAGATAATAATATGAAAAACAGCATCAAGTCTCCCTGGGGGAATCAGAAATGTGTAGTAAGATGTATAGTAAAAATAAGAAAATGCTGCAAAAAATGGTCATGCTTTTGTAGAGGAGGATGTTCCTCTCATTCAGTGACAGCAATGAACCAGAGATGCCTTGTATTTGGATTAGACTCCTTATATTAACACAGCTTCTAAATGAAAGCAATATGTAGGCCATGGCCTTCCCTGGTTGTAAATGGTACCACAAGAGTTTATACACCTCGCCCACTCCTTGAATTAGCTGTGTTAAAGCTGTGGTTTGTGAGAAACAGATGTGTATCTGCCAGATGTATAGTGCAGGGTTGAAGAGCCTGCCCTTTTTTTTATTTATTTTTTTTATAGATTTGTATGTCATTACTGTATCCAAAATGACAATGCAATTGTAGAAAAGTGTGAAAACATTTTATTCCAAATTATTTTGGAACTTTTCTATTAAATGATTAAAACACTATATTATATATAATTGATTATAAACTGATTATGATCTGTAGTTTTTATCGAGTTTTATATCTGTATAAGCACAGCTATAGAGCTAAAAATACACTGTTTATACCAGTTTCAATACAATTTTCCCTACCCTGCCATGCATTACAGTGTGAAACGTAATCTCCTTTATTTCCATTTATCAATACTTAACTCATGAATGAAGCAAACGTGTGATAGCACAGACAGCTTTCACACATTTAGGTGATTCAAACTTAAACCTGTGGTGTATAAACATGTTTTGTTTAAAACCAAACACCTGTTTGTGCAGTCTGTCTTTACAAACATGAACGATTTGAGCTTGGTACTATAATAGGATACCACCATTGCAACAATCAGTTTATGAAATGTCGTCCCTCCTAGATATTCCACAATCAGTAAGTGGTATTATTGAAAACGGGAAGCGTACCAGAAGTGGCAGACCATGCAGTGTTACAGAGTGGGGTCACTGAGTTCTGAGGCACAAAGCTCTGCTGAATTCACATCTGTTCTAAACCTGCTGAAAAGAAGGGACCAACTGCATGCTAATGCCTTTGGATTTAGACTGGGACATTATAAAAGTTTCTGGAGGTGTAATACTTTAGTCCATATGGTGTATATAATAGAATTTTGGCTCAATTACCATATTTTCACAACATTCCTCATCAACTCAGCACAGGGCTTGATAATGAGGACTTATTTGAGGCACCATTCATTGTTTATTATTTATTGTCTGCAGATAAGCGTGTGATTGCACACTCACTGACTCCATACATACTGTACATGCACGCAGGCATGTGATCCACTAGTGCTTTTGTATACATTCAGTACTGTCAGTGTGCATTTGTCTGAATGTGAATAACCCCAGCTGCAGGCCACTCTTCACCATGTGTGTAGAGTGTTGTTATGGTGTGTTTGTTGGGTTTCACACTGTGAGGAGGGAGGTACGGCTTAGCACGATTTAGAAGACAAGTAGGGGCCCTAAGTGTATTGGACCTAAAGGAAAACACAGGGGAGGGCCTTCGGACTCACAGCAGCACTGAGTGGCCCTGCTGTGTGTGCACATGGCTCCATTGAAGGCCCATTGAAAACACAACCCCTGCACTGAAAAGGAGAGCGGAACAATGGCACCTATTGTCAGTCTGGGCCCTTTCTGTGCCATGGCTCCAGCAGTATCTGTCTGTCTGAGAAAACTGCTCCAGACGTTAAGATGTTTCCATACTCTCTGTCAAAGCCATGGGCAGAGAGAGGATTTTGGCTGGAACTTTAACTACATGATACCGTGGAAGCAGTAATTGCTGTTCGTCCTCCATTCACTGCCTGGTTGGTCTGGAGGATAGTCAGCTGGGTTTTTGTCTAGTCTGGGTTTGGTGAGTAAGTCTGGCTGTTTTCTTTGTCTGTGTTTGTTCAGACTGCTCTTATTGTTATTGTGGTTTTAAAATGCTTGTTTTCCACTGTGCTGTGCTTATTTTGCATTTGAACTGCCTGGGATGGGTTCCAGCCCTGTTCACTGTAGAACGTCCTGTGTTTGGATGGTTTCAGGTTCATCAAAGCTCAACGGGAAAAGATGCAGAAAAAAGACCATCTGATAATCAACTAATGCAAGACATCTGCGGGGTGTCTATATTTTTTGCTAAAGTTACAGTTTTCAATATGTCTTTTCAGGAGATTTAAGTTTAAGATTGAAGTTAACCCTTTCTGAGAAACCAGACATTCAATTTGAAAAAAAATGACCTCCATGATAACCTGCCTGAACTGGATTTCCTGCCAGCATCTTAACACAAAGATGACTCTTAATAGTTAAGCAAGTGTTACACTTAGTACTGTCTCGAGTGTAGCATACAAGACATATAAAAAGCATGTACTTCTATATAAATTTTAAAGTGACCCCATGATATAAAATTCTATTTACCTTGGCACGGTTGAACAATGAGAATCCAGTACATTGAGGAGACGATCTCAAACTGTGTTGTAATTGCACAACCAAAACAGAGCTGTACCATGAAACTGCTGCATAACATTCTTGACTGGGTATACTGTATGTCCTAGAACCAGGATCACCAACCCTGATCCTGAAGAACTACCTTCCTGCAAAGTTAAGATTCAACCCTAATCCACCCAACCTGATCCAACTAATTACTTCCTTCTGAGGATCATGATTGGTTGAATGTGTTACATTTGGAGTTTGAGTTGAAACCTGCAGAGAGGTAGCTCTCTAGGAGCAGGGTTGGTGATCACTGTCCTAGACTAAAAGATGACCCCAGACAAACAGGGGAAACACTGCTCAGAGAAGGGACCCTGCAGGTATCTGTACTAGGCATAAAGCTAACCATAGCCGACTAACTACAATCGCTTTAGCTAATCTAACCAAAACAATAATGTTTCAAATAGCAGTGTTTTTAATACAGCGCTGAAATCAAAGGTATACTATGCAAAACAATACTATCTGCCACTGCAGTGACATTAACCAGTAGAGCAGCACTCACTGTTTTATTTGTTTTGTTTTGTTTTTTACATCATAAAAGGAAAATCAGTATGTTTCAATCTGAGGCACAATAACAGGAATATAAACACTGAAAGGTGTATGCTACAGTATCTTCTATAGGATCAGTTTAAGATCCAATAAGTCCATGGCTGTATTAATGTTCATGGGAACTTTGTGAAACAGCTATAAAGCAGTATGTGACTCGCAACACGAGACAATAAAACACTGGACATGTTTTATGCAAACACCAAAGAGGCATATAAGACAGCACCCCTCCCACCCTTGGGTAAGTTGGCCCACAATCTCCTGCCTGTCTACAAACCCATTGTTCACAGGTGTCCAAGACAGGTGAGAAGATGGTCCGACGAGGCGTATGAGATTGGAAGTTTCTCTGTGACCTGCATGGTGAAGTTGTTGACAGTCTCACTGATTGCATTACAGAGTACATACATTTCTGTGTGGAGAACACTTTACCCACCTAGACTGTATGTTGTTTTGTTCAATAACAAGCCCTGGGTTACCCCAGATCTGTTATCCCTCTGGAAGAAAAGAAGAAGGCATGTTCCTTTGGAAACAAAGAAGACATGAAGAGAGTCCAGAAAGAATTGCAAAGGAAAATCAGGGAGGGTAAAGACCAGTACAGGAAGAGAATGGGAGGCCAGCTGCAACAGAACAACGTGATTGGAGTCTGGAGGGGTCTTAAAACCATTAACCAAGGTTTTAAAAGTCCAACAGGCAGCCTGTAGAAAACAGCACTGGGCAAATGACTTATTTTGATCTGGTATCTGACCCTCCCTCAGCCCCACCCCTGCTTTTAGCTCCCAGCATTCAACCCTGTGCTCCTCTGTCCCTAATCAGAGAACAAGTGAGGACGGCACTGAGGAAGATGAAAGTGAGGAAATCAGTGGATCCAGACAACATCAGTCTGGGAATCCTGAAGCATTGCACAGACTATGTGGGATAATAAAGGACATTTTCAACTTAAGCCTGAAACCGGAGAGGGATCTGAAACCGTTTCATGGACAATGGACTACCTCACAAACAGAACGCAGTACATGCAACTCTGATGACTCTGGCAACAGCAGATTCCACCTGCTGAGGAGGCTTGAAACGTTTGGAATCTTTTGGACTTCTCCACTCTTTCTGTGACTCTGTACTGGCATCAGCCATCCTCTATGGTATGGTCTGCTGGGGAAGTGGCATTGCAGCAGCAGACAGGAAATTAGACAAGCTTATCAGGAAGGTTCTGTCCTGGGCTGTGCACTGGACCATGTGGAGGAGATGTCAGAGTGGATGTTGGCCAAGCTTGCATCCATAATGGACAACATGTCTCACCCACTACAGGAGGCAGTTGCAGCACTGAGCAGCTGCTTCAGTGACAGGCTCCTCCAACTGTGTTTGCGAAAGGAGAGATACCACAGCTCCTTTCTCCCTGCTGCTGTTCAGCTGTACAATCAAAACATCCCCAAACACTATGAACCCACACCCCACTGTCATCACAGTACACTCCACCATGTGGATCTATAACTGACTCTAATTGATCTGCAATATTTGCTACTGACAGAATGGTACAAGTGCAATATCTCTAATAGTTTCTGTGCAATATCTAGTACCTGTTTGGAAATTTGCAATATCCATACAATTACATGTGTAAAATGTAAAATTGCATAGTTTGTTAATTTTAATCAAAATGTTTACATTGTTCTGCTAATGGATGTTTATATATTTCAGTTGCATGTTTTATATTTTGTATTTTGTATAATGTGCATCTTTATCTGCTCACTGTGTATAACCAATGGGTTATCTTAAAACTTATCTTAAAACTTACTTTTTAAAACGTACCAGCACATAGTTTAATAACTCATAATTAATACCAAACATGCTTTACCACCCCAATACCATTCGATGTTTGGAATATATATATATATATATATATATATATATATATAAACAAAAATTCATACAATAGTTACTGAATATTATCAGTACTGCTTCCCAATAAGGAGTGTTGCTCACTGTGAAAGGTTCATGGCCTCCTTTGTGGGCTTATTGTAGTGTTTTTTTTTTACCATAACCTAAAATCTGATGAGCAAAAACCACACCCAGGAACAGCAGATGTCCTTCTCTACATGCTTACACAGCTTTTTCAAAACGGCTGCCATGCTATTTTGATGTGTGTTCCATACACAGGTGGATATTGAAGTGAAGTGGACCTGAGTGGCAGGTGCACATGTGAGGTTGGATGGTTCCACAGTTGCAGTTGTTGTGAGGCATCAGTTTAAATGGAAAATAATACTTTGCATAGCTTTTGACGTGGCTGACTGTATGTGCTACACTTGAGGACAAAATTATTACCCCCACTGTGAAAAATGTAATGTTTAAAATGTATTTCCCATGTGCTGTGAAATTGAGCAATTGAACGTTTAACATAGCTTTCCCCAAACATTCCAGTTTAATTTTGAATGATTACATTATTTTATTTTGCCCACCGAAATGAAATTATTTTTGCAAGAATGACCAAGACCTGGTTTTGCTGCTGACTGCTTAAGGTTTCCTTTCAGAATCTTCACATATCCTTTTTTCTTCATGATTCCCTCCACCTTGACAAGACTCCCAGGCCCAGATGTACTGAAGCATCCCCACAGTATAATACGTGTTTCGCTGTATATATGTTTGAAGAAAAAACTCTCCCCACAGCGAAACACGTATTATACTGTGGGGACAGTTTTTCCTTCAAACATAAGCAAAGCCTCTGTGGCCAAAGAGCTCCAGTTTTGTCTCATCTGACCAAAGGATGTGCTTCCAGTATGCAGAATCTTTCTCCAGGTTGTCCTTAGCATACTTCACTCTGGCTGGAAGGTATCTTTTCTGCAGAGGTGGAACCTCGCAGTTCATTCCTGTAATAATTGTCTTTTTTTGAAACAACAATTGACTTGAATAAGTCATTCACTAGTGTGTTGGCAGTTGATCTCTCCCTCGTTTTCTTTCCAGGGTCTTTGAAACCTTGCACTACCTAACTCTGTCAGGCTTGTTCTGTATTGTGTGACTTGAACTTAATAATAATACTTCGCATTCCAGTTCTTGACACTTGGTGTTGCTAATAACGTTGTATATCCTTCTCCTGGTTTGTAAGCATCAAGGATTCTTTTTCTGAAGTCTAAAATGATTTCTTTTGATTTTTGCAGGATTCGTTCTCAAATGATAGCTTTTATACTGTGTGTAAATTTGGAGATAACTTCAGCTGTGACTTAATTTAACAAGCATTCATTACAAATCATTACAAAGTTAAAGCACAGCATTGCTCAGTGGTTTGTGCTGTGGCTCTGTATAAAAATCAGTTCTTAATGGGACTAATAATATTAACCCTGGTGATTTTTATTTCTTTTGAAATAGTTTTGTTATAGGATGTAAATAAAAATATTTATGCTTTCAGAAGAAAACATGTTCAGAAATGGTATGTTGAAAAATCCTAATAGACAATTTGGGAAAATTAAAAAAATATATAGAAATAAACAAATTTCATGGGGGAGGGGCCCTTAATAACTGATTTATTTATTGAGTGTAACCTGTGTGACAATATCCTGTAAGACAGGAACTGTTTTTGGCTCACTTCCTAGAAAAGCACTTTAAAGCACTTTTATAACTATAAATAGGATGAATGTGATCAGATTCAGTGAGATAAATTAAGAAGGCATGTTTGTTAGGTTTGCTGATGATCTGAAATATAAGATATGATAATATCTCTTCATCTAAGTATAGCATAGCTAAACTGCAGGGCAGACCAGTGAACAGGGTCTTAGACCAGTGAATAAAGATTAATTTCCATTATGCATCTTATTGTTTATAAATATGCAAACATGTACTCCCTAGCACCCTCTGGAGACCAATCAGGACACATCTATTCCCTCAGAAGTGGTCAGGGTGGGGGCTGCTGCTTACAGTATTTGTAGTAGAGAAAAAATGAGACCAAATATTGAATCAGAAGTTTGAATATTTTTATTCAATCTATCAAATAATCTTTTGCTTAATGTTGTGCGTTTAAACAGTTTCAGGACTACATTATAGCTGCATTAGCTGCTCATTAGTTAAACACAAACAGTGGGAAAATGGGCTGATAGATAGACATGATTTTTAGTAGGAATATTTGTTTCATGTGAGATTCCTTGTAGTTTCATTTATACATAATGATATTCATGTGTTGACTAATAGCCGCTGTCCAAACAAACGAAATTTCATTTTGTCTTTTTCTCTTGTTCTCCAGCTGTATGACAAGATAAACACCAAGTCCTCCCCCCAAATCAGGAATCCTCCGAGTGACGCTGTTCAGAGAGCCAAAGAGGTCAGTAAAGCCCACATCTACTGCACCTCACACTGAAGCTCCCATTCAGTCAGGCACTTCCAGAAGCATCCAGGGCCAATTTTAGACTACGTTACATTAGCTGTAGTCTTCATCATTTTAGTCTGAAAGGATAAACTGATCTCTGTTTCTAATTTAAACCAGAACACACACACACACACACACACAACTGCCCTGCAGCAGGGTCAGATATCCGAACAGGAGTCCAAATTCTGCAGAATCTTCCAAGCAATGTATGACAGAGAGGTTCCTCAAGGGTTGTTAAGTAAAGGTGGTGCTTGTGTAGAACACGATCCTGTAAATATGTAAATTAAGTTTTTGTAGTACAGAAAATGGTTCTTTAAAAAATCTGATTGGCTAAACTCTACAAAGATCAATATATAAATGCTCACCATCTCATGTTGGTTCTGTACTTCCTCAAAAGTACACTAACATTATGTCAGTATTGAAATTTTCACAACACCAGGGCTAAACACCTGGTTGAATCTCCGATGGCAGATGACCTGGGTTCAGCAAAACACTTGAAATCTCATAGAAATGCTTATGCAAATTAGGATGATCTTCACTGGGGGCATAAACTACTTCCAGTGAAGTTCTTGTCCATCAGTTTTTTATTCCTGGTGGGCGATTACGTAGTTGAAGTGTACATAATTATGTGGTGGAAGACATACTGTATTTATTGATTGTTATACATACTGTACTGCACTGCATGCATTCTTATTATTCTTACTACCACTAGTGTAATCTGTGTGATGGAGTGTTGTGTTGTGTTGTACGTGTGTAGTTGTTTGAAGGATTCAGTATCGGATTCTGTGTGACACCATAAAGAATTCCACTCTTACTTATAGTCCTTTTAAATCAAAAAATATATACACATTGACCAGCCATAACATTAGTACCACTGACAGGTGAAGTGAATGTTAATAATGATATTGTCAAGCGGGTTGGATATGTTAGTCAGTTGTTGAAACCTGGGTGTTTAAGCAGTGGACAAGCATAAGAAACTGAGCCACTTCAACAAGGGCCAAATTATGTCCAAACCACCAGACAGATCTTATGGGATATTCCCAGTATGCAGTGGCCATTGCCTACCACAAGTGGTACAAGGAAAGACAACCAGTGAACCAGCAACAGTGGAGTACATGATTCGACTGTTCAGATTTGTTGAGGCAGCACATTGGGGACCTATTCAGTATTAAGTACTAATGTTATGACTGGTTGGTGCAGATGTGCAAATATAGATATACCAAATATCTCATTATCTTTATATCATTGTATTTAGCTTGGCCGTTTAATGACATGTGCAGAATATTAGTTTGTGTTATTCACTGAAAATGCCATTATTTTGTCATTTGGTTTTAAAGCTCTTGTATTAGAGCTGATTAATGAGAAAACTCACTGCATGCCCCCTGTTTGCCTGTTCTAGGATATATCACAACAATGTTCCACACTGTACCTTTTTAGCGCTAGCCCTTTCTCTGCTTCCTGTTTTCGCTCTCTCTCTCTCTCTCTCTGTGTCTATTAAGCTTATAGTGGGGATTTGGTGCGTGAGAATATGATGGGGTGTGTATGAGTCTGCTCATAATTTCAAAATTAGGATGTTATTTTTCATTCTGTTCTGCAAATTCAGCAGTTCCTATATGCAGCTGGAAACATACACCTTCAAAACATCTCATGATTCTCCTATGAGATCTTTCTTGTATAGGCTTTGCTGAGATACTAGCTCATTAGATTGATTAAAGTACTCAACTGATTAAAGTCATCACCCCCCCCTTTAAAATAATCAAATGATATCGTATTTGCTCTTGTTCACAAACAACCTGCTTCAATGTTACCATAAAGATTCTGTTATAAAAATGTAAAAAATTTACTATAAAAAATTGTTAGTGTGACACATCCATGTCACAGGTCTAAAATCACTGTTAGTCTACAGAGACAATTGAATTTTAATTACAAATTTAAAGTAACTTTGATACATTGCTATTTTAGATTTTAAATTGTAGATTACATTTTTGGGATTACAAATTTGGGAACCCAAATGTAGAGAATGAGGCTGAATCATTGTTTTGCTGTCATGTCAATCCCTCATCTCTAAGATGACAACTTTACTGGAGAAGGAAACCTTCTTAACTTTCAGAGGATGTTGGTTTTGCACCAGACATCGCATTTACATTTCTGGCATTTAGCTGATACTCGCATCCAGAGTGACTTACAAGGCTGCTCATATTACAGAGGTGGGTCAGAGTAGTGTTAGGACTCTTGCCCAAGGATTCTTATTGGTGTAGCACAGCATAGTTGTGCAGACTGTGAATTGAACTTCAGTTGCCCACATGGCATGATGGCTCGCTGGTGGTGTTATCTGTTGCGCCGCACCAACCATACACCACCAAGAGGATGTTAATCTAATTTGTTCGGGGCATTTCTGTTGGTCTATTCAATATTCAATTTTGAACCAGTATAAAGAGCATGTTTGCATGACAGTGACAGTGATATATCATAACATCCTTGTACTTGTACGCAGGTTATACTTTCCCTTTAAACTATTGAAACTGCAGGAAGAATTAATCTGAATATGAACAGGTGATGAAATAATCATGTATATACTGTGCTGCAGTAATGGGTCTAAATATTTGTGTGTGTGTGTGTGTGTGTGTGTGTGTGTGTGTGTGTGTGTGTGTGTGTGTGTGTGTGTGTGTGTGTGCGCGCTCAAGCCCAGGTGTGCTTGAGTTTATAGATGTGTAACTCCTGAAGGAATGTTTTTTACTAGTGAAGTTTGAGTCTTCGCCCTTTACGTTCAAATTTTGAGCTTAATGATGTTATATTTACCAACATTTGTCATCAGTTCATCTTCTCACCACATCCATTCCAATAGATCACTGCAACCATGCAATGAAATAGCATGTGAATTAGAATATATCCAGACACACTTTTTAGTGACATTGATAACATCTCTAAAAAAAGCTCATTTTTTGACAAAATGTAAATCTGCCCATTGTTTTTTATATTGCATTAAACATCATGATGGGTGGAGCAGTACATTTTCCAAATTGAGTTTCTTTGAGAGTTAAGGCATTTTTTCATATGTATAAAATTATTAGATTAAATTGACTTAATTTTCCTTTTAACTCAAGTATGCGCTTAAGCTCTGAAGCTAAACAAGTTAACGTAATTTAGAATTATGCTGTGTGCTTGCCTACCACTTTTACCTCAAACCATGTTGTTTTGCTAGTTTATTTCAAATAGATATAAATATACTTGTATAATGTGCACTGAATAATGTACTGCTCTCTAAAAATAGAATTTTGAAAGCTATAAACAGGCATATGATGATACAGTCATGCGGTTTTTGAGATTCTACAATATTAGTAGCTTTATTAGCCTCACGGCTCCAGTGCAGAACTTACCTTTCAAAGTCAGAAATGTCAGAATGGTTACCTTGAGGTTAAAGTAGAAATCAACCTAATCTTCTGCATCAGCATTATAGTGTTATAGTACAGGAAACCGGTTAAATCAAAATCACACCAATGAGAAGTTACTAGAGTTAGTCAGTGTCTGTGGCTATGAATCATGTCTTTTGGTACATCTTGTATGGCCCTGTATGTGCATGTTTATCTTTTCTTTCTTTTTTCTTTGTTTGTTTTTAGTTTGCATCAAAATTTGAGCAGCCCAATAGAAACGCTTCAAAAAATACTTGGAAAACTTTTTTTATATTGATATTGCAAGTTTTATAAATTTTGCAGATGGAAGGTTTTTGCAATAAAGCAATTATTTGTGACAGATACATCATTAGGTGTGCTGGCAAATTAGCCTTGTATTTCCTGTAACCCACTTTTCATGCCTTTGTGTGCCAGAACCAGCCATAGTTCATTTTCCAGCCATTTGTTTTCATTAAGGTAGCCCTGTTTTCTTTGATGGTCCTGCATTGGGCCTCATTTTTGGAACCATTTGGCTGAAAATCTTTGTATGGACAGGGCTAAACCGCTGTAGGCCAAATAGCATCCTATTTCAAAATGGGTGTTTTTTTAGCATAGTTTCCATATAGTGTACATTTTAATCATATTTGCACACTTCTTTATACTTTCACTAATACAAAAACCCAAAGATCTGGGCTCCTGTGGTAAAAGAGGAATTTGATATGTGCTTATTGCACTTCTTTCTGCTTTTTTCTTAAAGCAGTGTGTCTCAGCCACAATTCAGAGTGACCATATAAATGCTGACTTGCTCTCTCTCCACAAATCTAAACCTGCTTCAGGCCTGCTGGGATTAGAAGAGCTTTTCTCTAATAACCTGTTCTTGCTTTCTCACCGTCTATCACTGGCCTTACTGAAATAGTCCATATTACCAAGGGGTGTCTGTCTGTAGCCAGCTGGGGCATGGGCTGAGACTAACTCATTTCCCCTCACTGACCCCCACCTCAAACTCCATCCCTACTGTACTCTGAACATGTGTGACCATTTAAACCGAGCATTAGCATCAAATGTGTAACTCTCCTGTGTGTGTCTCCTATGCTAAGAAGTCCGGTGAAGACGAGGCAGGCACAGCTTTGAAACTTCTGGAATGTGTAAGCCGAAGATATTTTCCAAGTTTTTGATTCTAATATTGTCTTTTGTTTTCATAGTTTGTTTGAAAGCATTCAGGTACTAGCTGTAAAGGAGTGGGCAGTCAGGGGCTACTAATATTACAGATAGTTGTGCCATTTGTCATGAAATCAGTAGAGGCATGCAGGGTGACAAGATCAGAACCAGCAGAACCACTTTTATGGGCCAAACACTGAATAAAGCTAAATTATTGTCAGTTACTGTCATAATCAAATATCACCAATTTCTATTAACACATTTTTACACATTTTAATACAGAATTACTGGGTACAATATTTTGTCAAGATGTTAAATTCAGTAAATAAAAAGGCACAAAAATAGAGTATGATACACTGTGTGGATTGAAATACTAACAGCCAAACACTGGGTATTTAAATATGTTTTATTCAAATTTTCAAGTTTATTAAACAAAAATTTTATTTCTTACAAATTACTGTTGTAAAGTGTTGAGTAATGAAATAATAATGTATAGAAACATAAATTGATGTAAATAAAAAGTTTAAAATATGCCATATTGTCATGAACGCTAATCATTGCCAATTCGTTGCAAATTAATTGGTTATTTTTATGAAATTATATGCAAATAACATCAGAAATGAAGGAAAAGAACAAAAATTGGTCACAACTTCACATTAAATTGTGATCTCAAAATGTTAGGAATATCCCTTTATTCCTTATTTTCTTTCCAGGTAAAAACTTTCACTTCCCATCACCATTCACTTTCGAAAGCCCATTGATAGCTCTTTTTGTTCTAGCCTCATTTTCTCACCTAAAAGTAAGTCAATAGGTATAGAGGGATCCTTTTTGTGGACTCTTAACAATTTTGTGTGTGTGTGTGTGATGAGGGGCAGCACAAGGCTACTGAGTGCAATGATCTGCGACTTGCTGGGGTCCCCAGTTTTAGGTCCAGTCTCAACTCGCTCCATACCCACACACATTTAGCATGGAGATGTGACATATCTGCAGTGCTGGACCCAAAGCAGGAATCACATGGGGCCTGGGGTTACGCCAGAAATGGGTGTGTGTTTGGATGTGCCTGTGTGTATGTGTGTAAAAGGGTGTGTGGGGTGTCAGCAGACTGGCCCAAAGCTGCTTAGCTAAGGTATGTCTAAGAGTCTGTGAGGAAAAGCAAGAGAAAGATTTGAAGATAGTGAAGAAACTTACATCATTGTGTTTCTACAGGTCCTTGAAGAAATTTCCTGCTACCCAGAAAACACAGACGCTAAGGAGCTGAGACGGATCCTAACCCAGCCCCATTTTATGGTACGTTATGGCAGCTATGCTGCTTTACTTAATTGCTCATGCAGTGAAGAACATCACGGCAGTTATTCTTAGAACATAGACAGAGCTAATATTATCACACTACATTTTTATCTACAGATCTTTGTAAAAGACATTTGACAGCAACAGAAATCAGTTGGTATCTGGACCCTAAAACATTAGGATGAACTAGAATAAACATAAATAAAGAATATTTTTGGATGTGATGCACGACTGTGTTATATTAACCATTTCCAAATCAGGTTAACTGCTGGTGGAACTGAACAAATACTTACAGAAGTCACCAACCAAGCCAGATTTCTTTAATATTTGTTTGTTTGTGCTTATTCTAGTATTGTATGATATGTAAATGGCAAATGCAAATACCACGGGGATAAATGATGAACAAAAAACAACAACAAATATCATACTGTTTGGTTTGGTGTGAAATTGTACTCAGTGAGAAACTCACTCACTGGAACAGTGGAACTTTTACAGCAAACAGCAAGTTCAGGTGGTCAAGAAAAGGGAATGAGAGAGATTCACGGATAACAGAAGGTACAGTGGTGCCAAAAAGTTTGTGAACTATTTAGAACCCTAAAAGTACATAAAGAGAACCAAATTAAACAAATGAGACAAAAATATTACAACTGGTCATTTATTTATTAGGAAAATGGTCCATTATTGCATATCTGTGAGTTGCAAAAGTATGTTAACATTTGCTTCCAGTGTCTGGTGTGACCCCCTTGTGCAGCAATAACTTGCCGAGATGCATCCAAACCGTGATACTACTACATCCATGTTTCCCAGATGGGATAGGGTTTAATGCTGGAATGCAGTGTTTCCCTTTGTTCAAACACAACACTTCTTATTTAAACCAAAAAAATCTATTTTGGTCTCATCCGTTCACAAAACATTACACGTGCTCTTTAGCAAACTGCCGATGGGCAGCAATGTTCTTTATGGAGAGCAGTGACTTTCTCAATTCTACCAAACACACCATTATTGTTCAGTGTTCTCCTGATGGTGGACTCTGGAATATTAATGCTAGCCAATGTAAAAAAAGCCTTTAATTGTTTAGAAGTTATCTTCGGTTCCTTTGTGACTTCATTGACTATTGTATGCCATGCTATTGGCATGATTATGGTTGGTCGAGTACTTCTGGGTGTGGACTGGTGTCTACACTCTTTAGAGTTGGTTTTGTACCCTTTCCCAGACTGATATTTCTGTCTCATTTATTTGATTTGCTATTCCTTATCTACTTTTAGGAAAATTCTGAAGGGTTCACAAACTTTTTATTAACTGCTGTAGGACAAGGGAAAAGACAACACTCCATGGGGAAGTAAAACCAATCAAAATTAATTGAATCAAATGCATGTCAAGGTAATCTGGCAGCTATATTTCATTCACAGCTCACTCAGTGGAATTGCATTTGCATTCTTTTGAGATCTGCTGATTAAATCTACTGACTTTTAAGTTGGTTAAATAAGGCAGGATTTATCTGTCACGTCTACATAATATCTTTTTCTATTGTCGGTGCTTTTCTTTTAAGTATATGTCTTAGGTATGTGCTAGGTGAGAAAACATTGCCATATTAAAGCATTGCAGCATTATGTGCAGTGTGCAGTACTGTATCGATTCCCAAAAAACATAGAATACATTTTTAATGCAAAGATTGGAGGCAAGCAGTGGTTCATTTTGCACCATAATAAAAGTCTTATTTAGTAACTACAACAAGGGATATCTGGTTAAAAGCAACATGGTGAAGGGTCACCCTAACCTTTAGTTTTGTATACCCTTATCTGTTAACAGTTACTATAAGGTAGCTGAGGTAATTTATGAGAGTGGTACTATAGTACTCACAGAGTTTCAATCTTATTTGCAAAGAGTTTAATTATCCAATTATTTAACTGTTTGATTGAATTATTACCAAGATCAGTTACTTTGAAGAAGAAAAGCACTATCCTGGCTTGATGGGCTCAGTTGCTCTGAATAATTATATCTTGTCAACTGTTCTCCTGTAATCAATGAGGAGCCTCAGTTTAGAAAGAGAGAGTGCTTGTGCTTTCATCAGCAGGACAAATGTCATGTCAGAGCTTCAAACATAGACAAATGAAGAGATGAGTGTGGCCTTTCTAGCACTCAGACACTTGGTCAATAAGACTCGGCTAATGAGCGGACTGGAGACAGGCCTAATCCATACAGAATACCCTCTCCTCAGCTTACTGCAGATACTGTGTGAAAGATGAAGGCACCTTAGGGAAGAGTGAAGATAGTGTAGAAAACGTGCAAGAGATTGAGAGTCTAATAGAACAAAAGCTGATTATTCAGAAGGGAGATAAGAGTGGGAGATGAAACTGGAGTGGAACTGAGTGAGAATGAGCGGTGGAGATTATAGGAAACAAGTTGAAGATATTTGAGCTGCACTTCAGAGATTGAGAGACTGACTTCAGTCAAAAATCACGATTCTCCCCTTAGCCCAAAGGTAATCGAACAGTCAAGACATTTGGGTTTTGTGTCCCTATTTTTTTGTTTAGCATATTTTTGCTTGGTTTCTAGTGGTTTGGAGAAAAAAAAGGTGCAGAATTTTATTGAAGGAATACCTCTCTATCTGTTACACATCAACCTTTGGGCTTGTGTTACAGCCAGTGGAATGGACAGTGTTTACTGGTACAGGAAAAAGTGGATTCACTTAACTACCAGAAAACGTCTGTAGCAGGGTAATGATCCTAAAACCTGCAGTGCATCAAGTCAGACCAAGAAGAGATGCCGTATCAGAGGAGAAATCGTGGAAATCCCCAAACAAGAATTGAAAGACTCTTAGCTGCTACAGAGTTTATAAGTTGTGATATGTGCCACGGGGAGTGTTACTAAAAACTGACCATGCAGGGTGCCCATGGTCCTTTACCATGTTTTTTGGTTTTTTTTTAAACCGCTTATATCTCATTTATTAGTGGCTGAATACTTATATTAACATTTTTATATCTGCTGACAATTAATTTTATTTATTTATTTATTTATTTATTTTTTGCAATGCACTGAATGATCTGTTATTGCTCTAGAACAGTGTACTGGAGGCACCTCTGCCCTGCATATTTTAGATTTAACACCCACCCTCTGGTGGGCTTATTAATGAGCTGGGGTTATTTTTATTTATTTATTTGTTTGTTTATTAATGAATGAATGAATGAATTAATTATTTTTATTTTGTGTTGTGAGCAGGGAAAGCTCTAAAATGTGCTAGGGGTGCCTCCAGGACCAGGGTTGAGAAACACTGCTCTAAAATATCTATTGACAGGTGTGGTATGTGCTTGGGTTAAAGGAAAATATTATATTAGACTATTATGACATGTTATAACAATATTGTATCCATTTATTCAGTGTTGTGTTAGATACCAGTGTGGTACTCTTGTAGTCTTCAGACCCAACTGTTCTGACTGCATAAAAAGTCAACTTGGGAATGCAGGAGAGAGAGGTCTAGTCTGGGAAGGTTTTTCTGAGGAAAGTCTTACAGAGCGAGAGAATGTGTGTGAGAAAATACGGGCATCGTGATGTCACCCTTTCCGACTTGGACAGCCAGGTCAAGTGAGAGGGGGCCAGGCATGGTGAAGGTGCTGATGGGGAGAGGGGGAGGGGAAAGAAAATGAGAGAGAGAGAGGGGGGGAGAGAGAGAGAGAGAGAGAGAGAGAGAGAGAGAGAGAGAGAGAGAGGGAGGCACTGTCAGGTACAAGCTGTTGAATTCCAGTCTGATTTTGGCCTTGAAGCTATTTGTGCCTTCCAAGGACTACCAGTGAATTCTCACAGGACAGCATGGTGAGGAATGAGAGATGAGAGAACAGTTTTGACGTGTGTGTGTGTGTGTGTGTGTGTGTGTGTGTGTGTGTGTGTGTGTGTGTGTGTGTGTGTGTGTGTGTGTGTGTGTTGTTCTCATTTAATGTATATGTGGTAGTAGGTTGACTGTAATGATTGAAGCTTATTCTTATTCAGTTCCTAATCCTAAAGCAGTATATATAGTTTATAGTCAATATAGATTAAGAATTACTTCCAACTCAGTAGTCATACTGAGGTTCACTGGTCATTTTGGATTATTAACTACTATGAATTGTTTGGCTACTCCACCAAATAACGCTGCTGCCCAATGAGAAAAAATGTATTTCCATTTTTGACTGTTTTCATCCCTGTTTGAACCTTCTAGAATACACTGTTCGAAATGTTCTAAAAGAGTATAGATAAATCATTTATTTTGCCTGTTCAGTGGTCTCACCACTCAGGCTCTTCCTACTGCTGGAGGAGCTGCGGCTCCAAAGAAGCCCAGCACTATCCTTTGGGCCAAAAATAAAGCATTTATGTAGCGAGATTTTTAGAGTTAGTGACTACATTTGGGACAGAAACTTACTTTCAACTGAAAATCACTTTTTCTTTTACATTCAACATCAACAAATAGTAAAATAATAAACATTTAGCTGTTAAAAAAGCAATCGCAAGGAAATGGTTGAAGCCAGATATTCCATCTGTAGGGAATTGATATGACATTGTTTTACATTTCTCAATCAGGATTCAAGACATATATATATTATATATTATATAATATTTATTATATATAATATTATTACTACTTAATAATATGTTAACATTAACATGTTTTTATTTGTAGTCTGGAAAAATGTAAAAGATGAGTATATTAACATCACTCCAAAATTAAGAAAATGTTTGCCTTCTCCTGTAAAGTCACCATTTTGGAGATATATGTTTTCCATTTGGACAGTGGCGAAATATAAGTGATGTGATTATGATAGTAAGGAACTCGGGAAGTGTGAACTCTTGGTTTGATAGGGATGCGTTTCTTCTGATTCAGTATATCAGATACATTCTGGCTCATCCAGGGAGACTAAAGGTAAAAATAAAGGATTCTTTGAGCAATCCCATAGAAGCATGTTTGATTCCATGAAGACGTATCTTTGTACATATGTTCGAGATGTGTGAACGTGAAGAACATTTTCAAGGTTTAAATAATCTTCACTTCATGTAATATAATGTATATAATGTATTTTAAAGATGTAGAAATAGACATTTTTATGAGATGTGCATTCAGAATTCTGTTACACCCAGACATGTATGTAGTCTACATACGTTCCTTTGCTTCAGTGGCTGTGCAGTGCTGAACAGTCAGAGCCAGTGCTGTTGTCTCCAGGAGCTCCGTGTGGACACATTCCTACTGACACAAAACAGGCTTTAAGTGCTGTTGGGTGTGCTGCTGGAGCAGATGGGATTTGAGCACAGAGGCTATCTCATGCCCTGCTCATTAACAGTAGGCAAGGCTGTCCAACCTCGTGTAGAATAAATTGCTGTGAACCGTTGTGCGCCCTCAGATTGCGAGGATTGCTAACAGACTTTGTGGTCTTTATTCTGTATTTTGACTCGTGGCTCCTGCTCAGCTGACCTTCTGCTCTTTAATCTGGATTCCTTGAGTTTATATGTTGTTGTTGTGTGTCTGCTTGTGTATGTGGAAGTGGGAGTGAATCTGTGTTTCAATGCTCGAGGCTGGAGGAGGCCATGTGCTTATGGCACACAACCAAGCAGCGTTAGACCACCTTCTTGTATTGACGTTGTAACTTTATCTGCACATTTTAATAGTAAGGTTTTTTTTTCCACTTATTGTACAATATATGACAATATCATATATCTTTTGCTGACCTTAATATCACATATATAGCAAGGAGTACATAAATGTCAATGGGCCATGATGTTGACTTTGTTTATTAACTGTGGTTTAATAAAACCACATGTTATGTTTTATTTGTTTAGGACATTAAAAATATTGTATTCCAGTGTCAAGCGGACAAGGCATTAAATTGTCTTGAATGGGCAATAATATTTCTGGGACAGTATATCGTCCAAACAAAACTCACAGGCCTAATGAGGATTGATACTTTGATGAACCATTAAAGGTACCATTATATGTACCAAAGAATGCATTTACTGAGTAATGTGAACTTTTCTTTGATGTTTAAATATTATGTATATGAATCACACTGATTTCCTTTTTATAGAGGGCATTTATGAAAATAAAGGATTCTGCATGGTTTATGGAACTGTAGACAGTGGCTGGTTTATGGCACTACAATCTAAGTCTGCTTATTTTAAGTGTCTTTGAAGGTTTCTTGTAGTTGCTTACAAGATATTGTCCTTTTTCCAATTTCTTTTGGATATGTTTAGACCTGGTTCTTTGTATCTTTTGCAAGATCTGGCAACACTGACTAAAATGGGCTTGCAGAAGACACATTGCATGTCCTTTTATACAACATAGCTCATACAATGTAATAATTCTCATTTTTATCCTTTTGTTTTGTTTTTAATAGCCAGGTTAGCTTTCAGACTTACTGTAAGAAGTAAACTGGTACTTTTGCTTCTGATGTGTGTTTAGCTCCAGTTTAGCCAATGCTAAATGAATCCAACCAGTACTAATGGCAGTTAGCGAGGAAGGACACACACAATGATTTGCCGGTTCTTGCCCCTGTGGACACACACTCACTCTAGACTAAGATGTCAGATCACTGATCCATTTCTAAAGCATTACCTTATGTACATAATCTACCACTGTCTACCTTGCAGGCCTTACTCCAGACTCATGATGTTGTGGCACATGAGGTATACAGTGACGAGGCACTGAGGGTCACCCCCCCACCAACCTCACCCTACCTGAACGGAGACTCACCTGAGAGCACCAACGGAGACATGGAGCTGGAGAACGTTACACGAGTACGCCTCGTACAGTTCCAGAAGAACACAGATGAACCAATGGTATGTGTACTAGAAAAGAACTGATGGAGCAACTACTTGCACTCACTGGATGTCAGGTGATACTGAGAGCGGTCAAATTCTAAGAATTTTCAAGAATTTCCAACGTATTTGTGTATTGAGGCACCGTGCTCAGCATCAAGATAAGATCAACAGTTTGTTGTCGCACATCATATGTCCAGAAGTTCTGGAGTCCTGGTGTGGGGTGCAATTTCTTATGATATCAGATCGCCTTTGGTCTTCATTACAGGCATTCTGACAGCTGAGGGTTACATACCATTATGTTAATGAGGTCCTCCAACCATTGGTTTCCTGAATGCACACTCCAGTGCACTTGTCTGCATACTGCTGCAATCTGCAATCTGGCATGGATTAACACAGGACACCATTAGAAACATCTAACACTCCATTCAGAGACGTCTGGCACGTTGTGTTATAACTAACATGGAGTTTTGGCCCACTGTTTTCAGAATTGTTTTACTTTGGCTACATTGACAGATTTTCAAGCATTGACTGCTTGTTTAGGTTCTGATACACCATCTCAGTGGGATTCAAATCAGGCCTTAACTTAATGTCCAGTCAGAGATAGACTTGCTTGTCTACTTTGGATTGTCGTGCTGCATTTCCCAATTATGGTTGAGCTTTAGATCACAAACCGATGAGCAGACAGCCCCAGACCATCCAAAAGTCTTGAGTCATCTAGATCTTTTTCACAAAGCTTTCTAGATGAGTCGTTGCACACTTGTTGGAATTTTGGTTCATCACTGTTCTAAGCATTCTCTATTTGTGGATAATGTATTTGAGACCTTTTAGTTTCACATTGCCAGACAAGTTCTGTTGAAGTGATCATCATCTAAATTTCAACAGACCATTACTTGGGTGTGATTTTGAAAAAAGAAATGCTATGACATCACTTTTGTGGTCAGCAAACAAGCCTACGAAGGCAGCCAAGCTACTGCAACATGGCCATGCCTCCATTAGATAAATATAAGGTATTAGATTATGGCATTAGAGAAATGCCATGTAAGTCTGGTGTGATTGGAAGAAGAGGCTGACGGGCACAAGGTCTAAGTGACATTCACTAATACACTCTCAGACTTCTTGTGCCTTCTGTCATGTGCCACTTCACCTCTCTCTCTCTCTCTCTCTCTCTCTTTCTCTCTCTCTCTCTTTCCCTCTCGTACCAATATCCTGTGGTAAGGTTTGTGGCTGATAGTAATTTTTGATAGTATTATCCCTGTTTAGGTGAAACATCCGCTCTCATTCTTTCTATGTATACACACACACACACACACACACACACACACACACACACACACACACACACACACACACACACACACAGAGAAAATACTTAGACAGTATTTCTGAGACTATTGTTCTGAACTTATCGTTCTTTTTGGCAGGGCATCACGCTGAAGATGAATGACATGAACCACTGCATCGTGGCCAGAATAATGCATGGTGGCATGATTCATAGACAAGGTACAGATCCACCACAGATTTACCAGTCATGCCAGTAACACTTTATTCAACCCTTGAGATAACATAATCAGCTTTAAACATCCAACCAGTTACATGCCTATAGCATTGTGCTGCCCATTAGGCCTTGGTAGCTCACTGACACCACATTTCTACATTCCTGCAGCTGGTCACACTGCTGCTACACAGCTAGTGTGAGCCCTGTGAAGTTGGCATAAGTGTGATACTGACGCACTAATCTTAAAACACCAGTCAGACAAAACGTTATCACCACTGACAAGTGAAGTGAATAACTTTGATCATGTTAAAGGAGTAGAATATATTAGGCTGCAACAGTCATTTCCTGAACAGTTCTCAAAGTTTATGCGGTGAAGCAGAAGTGTAAGAGTCTGAGCCACTTTGACAAGGGTCAGATTATCATGGCTTGGCAACTTCGTCAGAACATCTCCAAAACATCAAACAGGTCTTGTGGAGTTTTTCTGGTATACAGTCAGTACCTGCCAAAAGTACTCAAAAGGAAGGCAAACCTGTGAACTGGTGACATGTTCATGGGTGCTTAAGGCTCACTGATCCATAGAGTCCCCACCTTACAATTTACAGCGTCTTGGTGCTAGATACCACATGACACCACGCTGTGGCAGGAAAAGGGGGCCTACATAGTATTAGACAGGTGCTATTAATGCTATGGCTGATATGTATATATGCCATTGACATGATTATTCATATGTGTCCTTTTAAATGTCACTGATGAAAAAACTCAAGACCAGCTAGTTTCACATGATTTAAGATGTAGGTGTTTGATGGTTTTTTGGGGGGGGTTTGTATTGTTTTTTTTTTTTTTTTTGAAAAGCTGGTCATCCAGGTGAACACATACCCTATGCTGGTAAGGCAGCTAATTAAGCTAGATAAACATGCCTGGCCATTATAGCATGGTTTCATTTGAGTTATTAATTAGCTGGTCTGTCAGCATTACCAAGTTGACCAAGCTTGACAAAAACAAACCATACAGTGGGGTAAATAAGTATTTGATACACTTTTTCCAACCTACAAAGAATTGAGAGGTCTGTATTTTTATCGTGGGTACATTTCAACTGTGCGAGACAGAATCTGAAAAAATCCAGAAAATTACATTGTATGAATTTTAAACAATTAATTTGCATTTTATTGCATGATGTTTTTGATCATCTACCAACCAGCAAGAATTCTGTCTCTCACAGACCTGATAGTTTTTCTTAAAGAATGCCTACTCTGCACTCAACTTGTATAAAAGGCACGTGTCCACACACTCAATCAATCATATTCCAGCCTCTCCACCATGGCCAAGACCAAAGGGCTGTCTAAGGCTGGGATGGGCTACAGGACAATAGACAAGCAGCTTGGCAACAACTGAAGGCTCCAGTTGATGGAGTCACAAGATGTCTGTCAGGCTTTCTCTGTCTGAGGCTCCATGCAGGATCTCGCTCCGTGGGGTAAAAATGATTCTGAAGTTCAGTAATCACCCCAGAACTACACAAGAGGACCTTTTCAGTGAGACAATGAGAATGTCCTGGGAGGTCGGACCACAATGTCCAAGATTACTGTTAGTAACACACTACTCTTTCAAAATCCGATTAAAAAGCAAGGTCCCCCTGCTCATGCCAGCACATGCCCAGGCCCATTTTAAGTTTGCCAATGACCATCTGGAGGATCCAGAGGAGGCATGGGAGAAGGTCATGTGGTCAGATGAGACCAAAATAGAACTTCTTAGAATCAGCTCTGTTTGGAGGAAGAAGAAAGATGAGTGCAACCCTTATAACTTCCAACCATGAAGCATGGGGGTGGAAACATCATACTTTGGGGGTCCTTTTCTGCCAAGTGGACATGATGATTGCACCATATTGAAGGGATGATGGATGGGGCCATGTATCGCCAGATTTTGTCCAACAACCTCCTACCGCAATAAAAAATTATTATAATTATTTATTGTAAATCATACAATGTGATTTTCTGTATTTTTTTTCTTCTGTCCATCATTATTTTGTCCATCAGTGTCTTCCCACATTTCAGCATGCATTACACAGTCCACCGTCACATTGCCCTACTACCTGCACTTCAGTTTCAGTCCTCTCACACATATTGCACTCTACAGCTGGAAGAGTTCTCTGCACATTTTCACACATTTTCTCTCTCCTACCATTTAGGCACGTTGCATGTTGGAGATGAGATTCGGGAAATCAACAGCATAAGCGTGGCTAATCAAACAGTGGAGCAGTTACAGAAAATGCTTGTAAGTGCTGATCAATCAAATAATATTTCTTTGTGAATCCGGGGAAGGTTTTTCTTTGGTAGTGTTTAGTAATTCAATGTGGTATGTATTTTTTGCAAGATCAGAGCATGCCATCAGTGTATGATTGTAATATGAAAAGAGACTGTATGACTGGGAGGGGAACTCCTGAAGAACTTGGGCTGGTGTTCAAAGTGACTTCTGCTTTGATAAGATCTTCTGTATAAATGGACACAGAAGGTTAGATGGTTAGATGAGTAACCAACGTAAAAAGGTGAGAGCTGTCTATGGATGAAAACTAAGCAACCGTGAACCTGAGAGAAGAAAATCAGCCCAAGCTATTGTACAAATATTGGCCATAGCCAGTACAAATGTCTGGAAGGTCCTGAAGAAGACAAAAAAAAGTAATCACCGGTAGACCAAGGAAAACAAGAGATAACAGATGTACAGTTGATAACAGAAACCCTGTAAGTTCTGTAAAGAAAGACCCTAAAACCACTGTTATTGACATCAGCAACAACCTCCAAAAGGCAGGAGTGAAGGTATCACAATCTACTGTTCGCCAGGCTGGGAATTTGCCAAGTACAGCGACAAGCCTCGGAGGTTTTATACACTGCTGAGACAAAGATTAACCTTTATCAATGTGATGGACAGGCAAAATTTTGGAGAAAGAAAGGATCTGCTCATGAACACAAAAATTCAAGCTCATCTGTGAAACAGAGTGGAGTTAATGTCATGGCTTGGGTTTGCATGGCTTCTTCTGGAACGGGCTCGTTAATCTTCATTGACAAAGTCATGCATGATGGCAGCAGTACAATGAACTCAGATGCCTACTGTACAGAAACATTTTTTTGTCTGTCAGTTTAAAGAAAGATGCAACCAAACTGAGTAGAAGATCCTTCATTATGCAGCAAGATAATGACCCAAAACACATTGCCAAACTACAGAGGAGTTCATCAGGGGCAAGAAGTGGACGGTTTTAGACTGGCCTAGTCAATCTAAACCCAATAGAGCTGCATTTTACCTGCTAAAGAGGAGACCAAAAGGGAGAAAAGGATGTATTTCATGGCATACTGGTCTAGATCTAGAATGATAAAAATTGTGTTCTCTGTTGAATGTGTGTTGTGTGTTTTGTCTTCACAGCGAGAGATGAGAGGCAGCATCACTTTTAAGATTGTTCCAAGCTACCGGACACAGCAGTCATCCTGTGAGGTAAAGGTTTCAGAAGCCCTTGGTTTTGGTCTACCATCTTCTGCCTATCTTTCTCTCTCTCTGTTGTGAGTGTGGTGTGGTTGGGTGGGTAGGGTGTGCTGTGGACACTGTGCTTGACTAACTGCCTGCCTGGTGGCTGTGTGTTTAATGCTTTTTCCCTGAGGTTTTCCATCATGCAGGGCCTGGCCCACATGCTACTGCACACCAATTTCTCAAACAAGATACCTGAACCCAAGTCCCTGACTCAGACATGACATCTGTTCTTTATAGCGCAGTCCAAAAAACTTGCCTGTTTATGAGTAATGCGCTTTTCCAACCTCCCCCCTCCACCCACACGACCTGTACATAGGGGTTATAGGTACGGGTTGACAGACTTGACATTTGCATACCATCAAAATGACAGTCCGTCTGGAGATGTGCCATTGCACAACCATGTTTGTTTCTATTAAGTAGATTATTTGGTTTGGTTTCTGTTATAAAATGTGTTTTAAGTAAAGTTTCTGTTCTTTAGGGAACTTAATGTGGGTCTTCAACATCATCCCTCCAAATCATACTTTGGCATCTTCAGTTTTAACAGTGTATATGTCTGATGTTATTATTTCTGTATATTTTTGTATGTCTGATGTAAACAACAAACATCATTTTGGCCTAGTATTTTCCTGTCTTGAAAGCTGTAGAATTTGGTGCCCCCCTCTGGTTGAAGCCTATATTGAGACATGAAGTTTAATGTGAAAAAGAAAGCAATTAATATCTAACCTGTTATCCCTTACGCAATGTTCTTTTCCCATCTCTTGCTGTAATGATGGCTAGTGTCCAGGTTTCTCTGCTGTCTGTCTTCTGTATCGCTGACCTCTGTATCTTATTACAGAAAGAGTCCCCTACCACCTCCAGACAGTCCCCTGCTAATGGCCATTCCAGCATTAACAGTTCTATCTTGGTAAGGACCCCACAGTCATCTCAAGTGACCAAACTCCACCCCTTGCCCACCCCAGTGCCCTCCCTTAATGTTGTCCATTATATCTCTTTTTTATGTTTAACTGACCGCTCTTCCCTCAAAAGTGTGAGTGTGTTGGAATATTATCACCAGAGGTCATATTATTATTTGAAAGAGGCAAGTTTCAGAAAATGATTCTATGACATACTTTCAAAGAAAAGTTCAAACTTATCCTAAAACATAATTACACAAGATGATCACAAACAGAGACAAAATAATTACTGTGTGTAGTTTCTGTTATCTCAGTTTACAAATTGGTGTGCTCTGTGTTGCTGTAATTCGTGCATCTGGCTGTCTGTATATATGTACGTATATACACGATATGTCTGAAGACATCAGCAAGACTTACAGACTCAAGCACACAAACACAAGACATCACAGTGAGACACTTCCCGAATACGCTGGCCATCGTCCCTGATCAGTGATGGATAGACACGCCAGTGAGAATGGTTCTACAGAATAACACAGTAGCAGCATGCCTATATCAAAGCCCCTAGCCTTTAATCCAGATTATGCATGAACAGTTTCAGCTCGATTTATTGGGAAGTGCATAGGACCTAGATTTCACCCCTGTGAAACCCCAAATATTGTTAGGCTCTCAAGCAGAAGGCTTGTCTTCTGGCTTCAGTGTGCTTGGACAAAAATGTGATGCTGTGGCCGCTTGCTTGCTTTCTGCTTCCTCTTGATTTGCTGTTCTGAGACTTACCCTCAGCAGCCTGCCATGCTCTTTTAATATTTACAAAATAGCTTGAATTATGCAATATTCTGTGAATACACACAAAGCAGCAGACCTGCATGGTTTGTTGTCAGTTGATTTGATTGGTGCTTTTGTTGTATAGTCACTGTATTTGATTAAATGTGTCAGGCCTTGTGGGGGAAAAACACTGTTTCTTTCACTGCTGGACTTTGTTTTGCAGGACTTGCCTTCATCCATCCAGCCAAAAGGACGCCAGGTGAACCTATATGTTGTTTATCAGCACCTGTCCATGCTTGGCAATGTGTGTGTGTTAGGGCCAACATATATATCAGTTGGCTGATATTGAAATCCCACTGGTGGGTGGGTGAGTGGGTGGGTGGGTGGATGGATGGATGGATGAATGGACAGACAGATGGACGGACGGATGGATGGATGGACGGATGGATGGACGGATGGATGGAAATAGAGCTTTGTTGCGTTTTTTGATAAATATAAAAAAAAAAGTTCCTCAACGTGTGTTCCATGATGTTTGTCTCATGTATTAGAGGACGCTCAGGCTCGCCCACAATCTATCCAAACATTGCACAGTGAGCTCATCATGTAATGGTTACACACAGTAAAGTTGTTTACTTAATTTAATAAATAAGCAATAGTCAGTTTGGCAAAAGAAAGCTGCAGACCCCACTCTGCATTTTGCACACTGACCTAGTTTAAAATCTCTGATCTGGGAGGATTTACATAAAAGTAGTTGCAATAGTGTTGGCACTTTCATCAGATTACTAGTCACAAGTTTTTGCCTTGGTAATGCCACAGCCATCCGTCAGTGAGTGCATCACAGTCCTCATTTTCTCTGGATAGGTAGGATCACACTCCCTCTCCTACATCCCTCTGCCTTCACCCTTTTATTTTGTGATGGGGGGATTCTGGTTAGTATGTGGAAATGGGAAATTAGTAAATTAGAGAAAAGGTGTAGGAGTGGATGAATGGGTGCATCTAAACGGGTATAAGAAGAAAAGACGTGTAAATGCATTAATTTTTGGTGGCATTACAGAAACAGTCTTTTCAGAACTGGGCTTCAGTGAATGGTATGTTTTGAAAATTTGTCAAATATCTAAAATGAAAAGTGAGTCAATTTTAGTTTATTATGATATGGTCATTTTATGCTTCCTCAGTGGTAAAATATTAGTGTCTGTTTTCACCACAGAATTCCGTTCTAGTATGGATGGATATATGGTTCTACTAATTATAGTATGTGTGGAACTACATATAAACAAGTGAGTGAACAACTGCCTGGTATTTGTTGTATTTACTCCATACTTTAGCAGTGAATTCTGGATTACCAGCCTTTCATTAACAGCTTTTGAAGTTTTATGGACAGTCTGTTCACCAGATGATGTAGATTTTCTTTTCATGGGCTAATATTACTTGCTGCACCAAAAACAAAAGAATGAGGTTAGGGCACAGTTCTAGCCCAATGGCAGTGATGTGAACATAGACATTATGATTTGGGCACAATTAGGTCAAAAACATTCTCATGTAATTATGGATTAATGTGGATTTATCTGATGCTGTGGTATTGAGAGCGTTACCAGTCTGTCCTCAGATGATTTTCAGCCTTGTTAAAGACAGGACTGACAGTTTCATGTCTGACCTGTACAGGTACATCATTACCTCTTCGAGAGTGGTGTGTGTTTAGATCATTTATTCTGTCCATATGTTTATAGATATCTGTTCATCACAAGTATTGATATGTAGTTTGTTTGTCTTCATTCTTACACAAGAATAGGGCATGGTTTTCTGTGGAGGTTATACATGTAGTGTGTGTCCAAATGAACACATCTGTCAGTACTCAGTGCTTTTTAAAGTAGACAATTCATAATTACAAGGGTAGCCGAAAATACTTTTTGACACACATTGATGTTTATTTGCTTTTAGCAATAGTTTTAAATTATAAATGGAACGTTAGGTTTCAGAGAAGTGTGTTAATTTAGTCGGTAGCCCAGACGGAATTAAATCCCCTGTCTCTAGGAGTCTTTTACATGCTTTCTGTAATATGACCTCTGAGAAAAGAAAACCAAGTGTCCAGCAGGTGGCACAGTTGTCCTCATCAGAACTGAAGCAATTTTGTCTGTCACACTCTAGTGCTAGGCATCAAACAGTGATGGTGAATAAAATTGGCAAGTGATGTTAAATTAGGTCTAAATATCTACCACCATTCTATCAAAATGTTTTTGTCATTTTTATATTGTAAAAATGGTATTTCTGACGAAATATTTTCTTTAAAGTCATTTTATCTACTGTATCTTATTCGAGTGGGTGATAATTTGTTTTTTTAAGACATGATGCTGATTTTTTTTATGCTTAAATGATGATCTAATTGAAACAGACTTTCAACAGATTACATCATTTAAAATGTACAAAATGTTTAGAAATCAATTCATTAACTTCATGATGTTCTTACAACAATCTCAAAATGAAAAATGTTAGAAATGTTTCGATTTAAGATGATTTAGCTTTCCAGGATATATTATTTGCAGTGTAGGATTGTATAGTTATCAGGCAATTTTTGTCATAAGCCCAAATCCTATGGACAGATCATTACTATGGAAAAATGTACCTGGAATCACTCTGAGCTAAACCTATACACACACACACACACATGCACGCACACACACTCCATCCTCTTAAAATGGTTTGCTTCATCCAAGTTTCGGCCTTCTATAGAGGACTTTGTGACCCTCATTGCCTGTTTCTTTCTCATAGATCTTCGTTCGTGCACAGTTTGAATACGATCCAGCCAAAGATGAACTCATCCCATGCAAAGAAGCAGGAATTCGCTTCAGAGTGGGAGACATAATCCAGATCATCAACAAGGATGATCATAACTGGTGGCAGGGCAGACTGGAGAACACAAAGAATGGCACAGCTGGACTCATTCCTTCACCTGAGCTGCAGGAGTGGTGAGTTCACCGACTCAAAACCTAGCCATGAATGTGCTAAATGTGTAGATCGTTACAAAATAGCACAATTTATGGGCAAAAGTATTGGTGCACCTGCTCATGGAAGGCTTTCTTTAGATGTTGGAGCTTTGGTGTAAGGAGTTGATTGCATTTAACTAAAAAGAGTATTGTTGAGGTCAGCTATGTAGGGTGATGTCCATCGCATCTCAAACCCACCAAACAAATCATCCTAGAGGTACTGGATGAGGCACCATCATTCCAGAGAACACTGTTCCACTGTTCCACTGCTCAATGCTGGGGGACTTTATACCCCTCTAGTCCATACCTGGCATTTAGCATTGTGCATTTCTGTTTACCTGCTCCAGAGTGTCTTATTCTATTGGTAGCTCTTCTCTACATGGAGCAGACAATATTCTTATATTCAACATGCCAGGCTACTACTGTAGTCGTTTTCAGACTTGTTTTAGGAATTTCTGTATCATTGCTTTTCTGTTATTTGTACTGAGATACAGCTGAGTACTTAATTTTGCAGCTGAAGGGAATACATTCCCTATAGGTCCTGTAAATGTAAATGGATTCAGCAGTATGCAAAGGTTTGGGCAATCCAATCTCGCTGATACTTTTCACCAAGGTCTCAGCCCTTAATTGGCCTGATAGGGATATTACTTGTTCAGTCATCATTAGAAAAGGTCAGGTTATAAATATGAACACTTTCCTCAAATCTTGTCCCATTTTTTTTTTTTAAATGCGGCAATAAACAGCTGCCTAGCACTCTAAAAAATGTAATTATTGATGACCACAAAGCAGGAGAAGGTGGAGGTAAAACTGACATTTGGAAGAAAAGGAAAACGTTGATAGAACTGCTCATTTGTTAGCTAGATATGCAAATCACTATCTGGAGTGGTGATGCCCTGTTCTGCAGTGCGGAGACACCTGCACAAAAATGGATTTCACGACAGTCATGTGATTTGCATTTCTGTCACGTTTGTAAAACCAGAGCACTCTCCTCACTGTAGCCGTACAAGAGTAGGGTAGGACCTCGTATAAACAACAGCAGATGGGAGAAGAGTTGAAAGTGTAACCTAAAACGTATTTTCCTTTCCCATTCAAGGCGGGTGGCCTGTATAGCCATGGAGAAAACGAAGCAAGAGCAGCAAGCCAGCTGCACTTGGTTTGGCAAAAAGAAGAAGCAGTACAAAGACAAGTATCTAGCAAAGCACAATGCAGGTAAAGTCAGCACTCTCTGACTTGCTCTTGACTTCACGGGACTTGTGCACGTTTTACTGTACGTGAAAGGTTGAGTGTGAAAGGTTTAACGACACAATCCAGTCTTCTTTTTCAGTACATCTCAGAGCACTTACACTTACAGTTTTTTCATTATTTAGCAACACTGTGCAGCATTCGTCCTGCCAACCGTGTGCTGTACGGTAGGTGGATCAACAGTGATAGAGGTCACATCCAAAAAATGTGAAACAACTAGCTGTAATTGATCATTTATTACAGTGTTCATCCGTCTTCAGTTGCTGGGTTCCCACCACAAACCTTAGCCTCAAAGACTTTCAAGAGTAATGCACTTTGAAAACAGGTTGGAATATTTTTTTTCCCCACTGAAAGTCGTGAAGGTTTTTGACAGTGTGACAGTGATGATCTGTTACCTTGTGTGAAGACGGTTTACACTGGTGCTTTCAGGAAGGAGTGACCCAGAAATGCTGTCTCTAACAGCTGACTGAATCATGATTACACCACAGCTGGTATTTCTAGGCTATGATATAATGAGGACTTCCAGAAATCCCAGTGTGGACTGTGTTTAAGTGTCCCCTAGTAAATGTGCTGGTTGTGCCATTTGGGCACGGTATCTGTTTCATTTATAGGAGAGCCAGCATATTGTTAACTCCAACTTACAATAAACGAAACACGGGAACTCATTGCAAGCCCTGGAAGAGTAAATGTATTTGTATCTTATCAAAGGTATATTATTCATATAACAACTTTCTCAGTGTTGACTGCAAACAAGAAACCAGAATATTGTTTAATCAATATTTAAAAACAAAATGCAAACATAATATATTGTTGTAGTGAAGAAGTAAACTGAAGATCACAACTTCATCACCAATCATCTATCATATCATCTATAGATACAGCTGTAGTATCTAAATCAAAATCTAATGGAGATTTTTTTTTGTAAACAAGAAGTGAAGAAAGCAATAGAGTTCTCAGGCTCATTCGATCTGGGCCCCGTCTACAGCCCTTCCACAAATAGCAGGGAGCCCTGCGGTCAGCACGTGGCCAAACAGGCGCGTGTATGACCACTCTCTGTGGCAACACAGACACCCTTAAAGAGCACACCAGCAGCAGGGCTGCAGTCAGCACTTTCTGCTTGTGAGGGCCTCATTTCAGCCTGCTTCCCAGCCCAACTGTGAATCCCAGCCGAATTAGAGCCAGTGTACACACCTGCACTCACCACACATACCACACTGCCCTGTGTGTGTGTGTGTGTGTGTGTGTGTGTGTGTGTGTGTGTGTGTGTGTGTGTGTGTGTGCGTGTGTTTGTTTGTTTGTTTATCACAGAAGGACAGTGCAGGGTGTGGGCAAGAGCTGTGTTTATCTATGGAGTTAATGGTTAATAAGGCTCAGATGTCAAGAGAAAGAGAGAGATAGCGAAGAGCAATAGAGAAAAAGAACAGAGAAAATAAAATAGGAAAAAAAACAAAAGCAGGGTGTGATTGAGAAGGAGCAGGCGCCAGACATTTGTTGGTCATCAGAAAGACATTTGATATTGGAAAGTAAGTTGCATCTGTCAAAATCCAAAACTGGATTTACATAAAGTACCAGCATGTGTTGAATTGTGGTTGTTGAAGTCAGTGTTGTTGTTTTTTCTGGCAGTATGATGTTTTGTGACGTTTGGAAGACTTTAGATTTTGGTTGCTCACATCTCAATATTGAACTTTGCTCACCAGACATGACACCACAAACTCCAACCAGAAACCACTGTCAGCATTAGTAGCCATGTGGGAGGAGAGACAAACAGGAAAGAAAGAGAAGGAAAAGGAAAGTTAGACTATAAACAGCATATACTGTATATCCTAAACGGTAAAAAGATAATGTTGCTTCTTATCATCTGTAAGATTTCTTGCTGGAATGGGATCCAGATCACTAAGACATATTTCAGAAATTGAGGCTTCAGTCACTAATTCTCTCCAGCAGTCAGTCCTGTCTCCAGGCTTACAGCAGAGGTTCGTTTGCCACAATGGCAGTTAAATCTTCCAAGTTTGCCAGTTTCCAGTCTACCAGAGTACCAGTTTAATAGTGGAACTCCTGCAGAAATGGGGAGACCCCTAAACCCCACGATAGTCTTTAATAAGTATGTCACCCTGTAACAAGAGTGGAGCTGCAACCTCGTCATTTTGATCTTTTTTGTGTACTCATGCCTCATTAACCTCTATTGTAAGCCTCTTGGGGGAGAATCACTGTTGCAGAAAATTTCTAATTAAAACTCTGTCATCGAAATAAGTGTCAGATAGAAAAAATAGAGCATATTTTTAACCTGTAGATCACTGAGATATTAAGAGCTTGGGCATTTTCAAATTCTGACTCCATCATTGAATATAACTGGTGTGATCATTTGGTTTGAGCGTATAAGAATTTGCACACAATGTCTGCTGATTCACTGCTGCAAATGTCATTCATATTCATAATTTCATTCTTAAATTGAAATGAAAAAAGCTAATTGCTTGTTTCCAGTTTCTCTAATCTTCCAAATATTTAATTTTGAGTTCATCATTCTGTATTAACATTAAAATTCACACAAAAAAGCTTGAAATATGTCAGTTTAAAGTAAGAAATATAACATTTATTAATAATAATTGCTTCCATTATAATACAGTTCTTTTCAGAAATTTTATTTTAACCCAGAGTAGTTAAAATAAAATTTCCCCCCATTCAAATGGCCTGTCTCCAACAGTGAGCAGTACTTAACATTAGAATTGTGATCTTTGTGGCGAATGTAAATTAAGTATTAAAATTAAACATTTACATGCATTAAAATGTATGTCTAGGCTTAACTGCTTAATAGGCTACTTCACAAGTAACTCTATGGTAAGCACTGCTGTATGATGATCTGTATGAAGGCCCAACGTTCATGTTTCGTCTCCTCTTTTATTTTTTGCCTTGAAACATTGAAACATTTGAAACATGACTTGTCAAAATAATTATGCAGTGTTACACATCAGTGACTGATATTCCACACTCTGTTGAAGTTGAAACGTAAACAAACTAAGGACCTTTCGGCTAATATTTCCAGATATTTCAGTTTCAAAACCTGAACGTGGGAAGTGTGTCTCGCCTTCAGTGAAAGCATATCTTAATATATTTTAAGTACACGTTTAAGTGAACATTAAGAAAACATTTCTCATGTTTAAACAGTAAATATGTTCTATTGGAAAATGTCCAGATGCTCTTTAACAAGCCTTTATATCCTTATATCCTTTATTAACCTCATTTCCCGAAGAAGTTGTTGTGTTTAGCCTAGGAACACTTTCACTTGTGGGCTGGATTTGTGTACATTTTAGGATGTAAAAAGGTTTTGGAATCAGAACATTTTCCAGATGCAGTTTTCTTCTGGTTTTACTTTAGAAGGTGGACAATAGTTTTCAGGGTATGTCAGTTCCAGGTCATAAACTCAGCTATGCCAAGATAAGTAATGTTTTCCACTGTAGGTCTTTGAAGTGAAATGTCAGATTTATGCAGCGCTCCGTAAATGTAGACAGCTTAGTTGATCATGATGGGAGCAACTGGTTTCATCTTTGTCACTTACATCACTTGCTGTTTCAACATGACTTCACTGGTTCTTGGACTTTTCAGCAAGTTTATTACAAGTTATTTTAAATTTGGATTAGTGTGGGTTGCTAGGTTACAGGCAAATAATACGTTATTTAATGAGATTCAGTCAAGAGTCTTTTCAGGAAGCCTCACAGCCAGGTACATTGTGTGGTCAGAACAAACTGTGGAATAATTGATAAAGTACATGATAACTAATATATAATATAATCAATGACAATATAATCAACATTTAAATGCTTGATGCTGCACTTTTTTTTAAAAAAAGTCACCTTTTTATTGCTTTTTTATTGCATATTCAGGCTCCTCTGGTTGTGTTGCATCCAGCCTATGGCTGAGGCCCAGTGGTTAGCCACAGCATGCTGGACTCAGAGCAGTGTAGCCCCTCTGCCAGCAGTGCAGTGGAGCGCAGCTCAGCCATAATCCTCTCTGAGCCCAGCGTCCCACTTTACTGGATCTGATTAGCGCACACCCAGCCATGGAGGCAGGGAGCGAGTCTGCTTTGGGTATTATGCTTCCCTTTTCTCGGTCATTTAACAAATTCCTCTTTTGTTATTTAATTGCGTAAAGATGCTCATGTGGGGTACTTGTCTGGACCCATTGAGCTCTGAGTTGGCCCTGTTACCCAGCACTGAAGAGATGATATTAGACATGGGCTATGTTAAGGATGGCCCATTTACCCTTTACCCTGGCTAGTTTGTGCACTTAAGGCCCAACGTTTGGAGAACTTTATCCATTAAAAGCCACTATGGGTCTGTATATGCAATGTGGTAAATGCAAGTGCACCTGTTTTTAACATAGGTTCCTCAACATAAACACTGTCTAAATGATGGTGCAAGTGGTGAACACACAAGCACATCCAGCATTTCCCAGAAGTCTGAAACAAATCTGAGTAAAGCATCTATTTACTTATTTAGTGTTTGGTCCTGCATTTCACTGTCAGATATGGAGCATGTCGTTAAAGTGAAGGTTTAGTTTGTTTACAGTGACATTGTTTACCCTTGTGGAATTCAGAATAGGATAAAACACAAACTGAACATTGTGTAAATGGGTTTAAATGGAAGCTGAATATTAATAAAACAGGATAAAATGGAAACTGGCTCTTTCTAAAATTGGATATAAGGATATTCAATATACTTAATATGGGACTGAATGGAAATAGCCTAAATGGAATTAAAGGGAAATGGAATATTGTTAAAATGTAACAAAAAAAGGATTTGATATTCAAATGTGACACAATAATTGAGTATTAGAATTAGAATTAGAATTGAGTATTGTTAAAATGGGGAAACAGAAATGGGCTATGGCCAAAATGGAATACAAGGGCACCTGAATATCGTTAGAATTGGATAAAATTGAATGGCATAAAACTTTTGTTATTTAAATATACTTCTGCACCAAGTAATAGAATATGTATGGGAAACACTGCGTTCTGTTCTATATATTAAATTACTTTCTGTTATTTGTTATGAACAGCAGCATTGTTTTTATTTCATTACTCTTTCAACATAGTTCTGGTCATTTGTACTTATGATTGACCATATAAACATGTGGTTTTCTGTGGACATCCACATTAGACAGCATTTAGATCACAGTCAGGAGCACAGACTTCCAAGTTAAATGGAGCATAAATGTTTTCATGTAAATAAGCAATGTTTTCTATTTGCATTCAAGAAATGATGCCAAAGATGATTCCTAGCCCAGTTTATGCCCATTCACTCTCATTCTGTAAAGGTTCATTTATCAGAAACACTTTCTTACATGAAATCATTAAGGTTTAAAATACATAAATAAATAAATATATATATATATATATATATATATATATATATATATATATATATATATATAGTCATCATTCATATTGTTTTACATGGTATTTTTTATTATTATTATTATTATATTATTATTATTATATTTTAAATGCTCCTAAATCTGCTTTATTTCATATTGTGTTATTGCTGGTTGTGACTTAAGTAATGTTCACACAGCTCCATTATGATAGGTTAAAAATTTAAAACTGCTCCTTGACTGGTAATGCATGCTGCATTAAAGTTTGATGCTGCTTTGTTGACGGCGCATTAATGTAAATGTCAGACGCATGCTGCATCATTTATTTTTGTTTTTCTTTTTTGAGATTCATTGTAAGCTACTTCTGTCTGCTTTGCGACAGCTCCATCCACAGCACTCCCCCTGTTGTGTGGCGTGCGGATGGCCAGCGAAGTTAAAGTCTGTCGTGTTGTTTCTGAATGTAAAGGGCAGTGCTGCATCAGAGCTTTGACTAAATAACACTGATATTTCTGTTAACTGATGTTGTTCTGTATCTGAACCACAACTCATTGACCCTCCCCTGTCCATTTTTCATGCTGTCTCCTTACCAATGGCCTCTGTGCATGTAAGTAATATGGAGTGACTTTGTCTCTCTGCTGCTTTCTCTCAGAGTTTCAGCTGTGGTGATGTTAACCTAGATTTTTGTGTGTGCTTATTAGCCACCTTGGTTTGTTTCTGTTGAGGGATCAACAGAGAACAAAGCTCTGAAACCACTGAGCTGTTTCAGTACATATGTTTGTGTATTTGAGTATGTGTGGTTTTGTGCTTGCTGCTTTGTCTTGATGTTCTTGCCAGTTTACATCCTGTAGCTGTTTAGTTCCGCCCATGAATCCCTTGGCTTTCATGTACTTAAAGGGCCCATGTGATGAAAAAACAATGTTTCCTTAAAGTACAAGTCTGCCATTGTTAGTTTCAAAAGGTACTGTTCACTCTTCAGCTCTTATACGCAAACTAAACTGCAAAAATAGCCGTTTTAATGCATTACTCTTTGGGACGTCATAAACAGTGTGTTTCAGTGTGGTGTAATGAAAATAACTGATGCTGACAAACATTGACATGACTGTCTTGTAGTGTAAACTTTCCACATTTTAAGCTGTAAATCTTAAAAACAGACACAGGAACAAAAGTTGATTCCATATATATGTTGATCATACGCTCAATGCCCAAAAAAAGAACATGGGATCACATATCCCAACACTAATTATCCCCCCAGGAGTGATACAAGGTACAATAACAGCTCAGTGATGTGTGCCGGACATTTTGCAGCCACGTGTTGCATCTCATGGCTGTATAATGGTCACACACTGTGGTTTCCCAGGAATCTCTCTGCCAGATTGCAACATTCCCTTAGCCTGCCAAATCACCCGATTTATCACCAGTTAAGCATTGATGGTCCCCAGCTGGGGTACCAGCTTTAGCAGAAATTAAACTTTTTTTTGTGTGAGGATTCCAGACATTCCAGACAATGTCCATATTCTAGCAACTGCTGGCAACACATCGTTATTGGACAGCCGAACACGCTTGGAGGAGAACACTTACTGCCAATACTGGTACTTCAGCTAACAGACACTCACATTGGCTAGCATTGTGCTGAGATACAGAGGGAGAGATAGAGATAGAATTTTTCATTCTGAAAGAATCCACTAATGCTCTCTCCTACTTGGTTGGCTATGGATGGCTGTGACATCACCTGAGATCAAACACAAGATCCCCCCCCAACAATAGAGCCAATGCTTACACAGATGCACCACCCAGATCCCAGGAGTTTCAGCATTTAGCATGAGATTAGTGACATGTGCATTACTGCATGAACTATTTTCATTACACCCTACTGCTTTTCAAAGGTCAGAACAGAAACAATATATAAATCCAAGGTTGAAAAGGACAGAAAATATATATATATATCTGGTTCATAAACAAAGCATCAATTCCTTAGAACAAAAATGAACAAAAGGAAACATACAGACTATGGGCCCTTTAATTATGAAATAAAGCTTCCCGCAAGCGACATGTCAAACTCAGAAATCTCAAGCACATGGTCACATGTTTCAGGTCAGGTGAAAGACCAGCATGAATCATTCAAGGCATCTATCCGGAGAGTAAGAGAAGAGTCTGCAGAGGATCTGCTTTCACACAGCAGCCACACCAATGACCAGCTCCTGTTACACACACACACTCGAGTCAGCATCGGCACACAGCACTACTTCACAGCCCTCTGCTGCACTCCAGCCCACGTTAAAATAGCCCTGCAGACGCCTCACTGACATTAGCAACTTCCTTTTCACAGTAGATCGGTTTAAAAATCCATACGGGTCTCTTTCCCTTTACCCTTCAGTTTAGTCAGTTCTTTTTCTTCTCACTGCTCACTGTTTCATCCTTGAATTTTACCCTGTGTTTCCCCACTGATTTCTAATGCATTTTCTTTGGTTGCTCATGTTAGTACTGCAGGGCAGATAAGAGCTAGGCAGCATGAGACTGAGCACATTTCTAAAAGAGCTTCACCGCTACATCGTTTGCCCAATAGTAAGGTTTCCACAAAATAAGGAGCTTGTTATATGTTATAAGATTATTAGTAAGTGGCTTGTTTTTTCATATTTTTATTATTTTGTTTTGATTTGATATATATTCTTAATCTTAATTCTTAATCAACCGTTAAGAAATAATTTCGGACCGTCATGGCTGCCACTATTTAGAGAATACTACAGGAATCTGTTTCAGTATATTCAATTCTATTCACTGGGCCCTAGTTTTTATAGCCCCAAGTGCCCCTCTGGTCTGCTGTGCACGCTCAACCATTACACTGAGCCCTGCACTATAGCAGTCCTCTCAGCACTTTTCCACAGCAGTGCAGTGATAGATGAAGCCACTGTGACTCAGTTGGGGATCCAGTGTCACCCAGCTGCAGGATCAAAACACAAACCTTCCCTGTCTGTCCATCAGCCGGTCTTGCATTACATAAGCACGCAGGGGTAAGCATGTTGACCTTAGTGGTCACACTTAGGCACAGAAGTCTCAGGCTTTAAAAAGGCCCCAGCAGCTGAGATACTAGTTCTCACCTAAGGAGTAAATAAGCAGTGCACCAAAAACACGATGTCATTCAGTTTTCTCATTTCCCCAAACTTAGATACTGCTGATGGGCACAAACGTTGTATCTTCCTTTTTGTCAGTTTTCACAATAGCAATATGGAGGGAACACTGATATTGTTTATATGAGATATGACGTTTTGTTCATGCATCAACATGACCTTACTTACAGCTGCCTTGAACCTGGTAGCTTGAGCAGAAAACTTTACTGTTGATGAAAATTACTCATTAGTTCTTTACATATTTTGACAGATTCACAGTTTGCTCTGCTTTATTATTTCATGTTTAAACTGATGATCAGAGTGTGTTTGTGCAGCACTCTTTACAGTTAACCTCAGTCACAAAGCAACTCCACTGAAATATGGGTCCCAAACTGTTAATAAGCAAGTTGGGATGATAATGGGCAGGAAAAATCCCTCAGAGTGAGATGAAGTAGCCTAGAGTGGAGCCAAAACTCCATGAATGAATCCTCCATGCATAAAGCCCTTCAGGAGCTCAGAAAAGAAGGCTAACAAGGTATGCAGAGAAACAAATGGACAGCAGTCTAATTATAGAACTACAAAGTGCTCCTTTGTGGTGAGTGAAGCTGATAAAAATGGACAGTGACTGTAGAAACAAGGAAGTGGTCATAATGTTTTAACCAGTAAAACAAGTCAGCTTCAGACGGTCCTCGTGCTGTGATGTGATCTCTTGATTAACAACATGTCACTGCATACTTTTGAGAGGTAGTGTAAGTGTGCTAATGTGAGAAAAGAAGAGTTAATCACCACTCTGTAAACATTCCGGCATGTTTTCTTCTCAGTGTTTGATCAACTAGATCTCGTCACGTATGAAGAGGTAGTGAAGTTGCCAGCTTTCAAGAGGAAAACGCTAGTGTTATTAGGTATGTATGATGGCATATGCATCAAACCAGTTGCACTACTGCAGAGTCAGCAACCACCCTTCAGTTCACCATTTCCAGTCAGAGTGTCCAGTACATTTTCAGGAGATATTTCAGAGGAGCTTACAGATAGTTCAAGTGGAAAGAATAGGACTTTCCAAATCTGAAGTTCCCCATGAAAGTGGTGGATCTCCATACTTGCCTCCAGCAGATGAACAGTAAACAGACTTTACTTTCCGTTTTTAGATGTTCTTACTGAGAAAAGGAAACATAGAAAAGATCATTTCAACAAATTAAACTGCTAATATTTTAAGAACCTCAGAATCCAGACCTCAGTGTCGTTGAATCTGGTTTGGATTAGCTGGATGGTGAGATACAGAAAATGCTAATTAATGATAGGTTCTCTCTGACTTTCACACACTATGGTCCATCTTCAGTATTTCATGATTGCCTGCACCAGGCTGTTAAAGTGTTTGTTTTTGCTGTTCGTCATCTGTAGGAGCTCACGGTGTTGGCAGGCGGCACATCAAGAACACACTCATCACCAAACACCCAGACAGATTTGCTTACCCCATTCCACGTAAGGCATTGGATTGTAGCACTTTAAATTTTAGCACTTTTGACATATATGTGAATATTAATACAAACGTTCAAAACATTTTAGACACAACCAGACCTCCAAAAAAGGACGAGGAGAACGGCAAGAACTATTACTTTGTATCTCACGACCAAATGATGCAGGACATCGCCAACAATGATTACCTGGAGTACGGCAGCCACGAGGACGCCATGTACGGCACCCGGCTAGAGACGATACGCAAAATCCACGAGCAGGGTCTGATATCCATACTGGATGTGGAGCCACAGGTGATTATCCTACACTGTCACTGCAGACCTCTGCAGTCTTTCATATCATGCTGCAGTGTTCTGGCCCCATAAAACTGTCTTTGAAACTTCAGCCAGACTGTGTAGCCAAGATGTCTATGGTTTAATGATTCAGTACAAAACGAGCCTTGTTGTGTGTGTGTGTGTGTGTGTGTGTGTGTGTGTGTGTGTGTGTGTGGGACCACTCACAGGCTCTGAAAGTCTTGCGGACAGCAGAATTTGCTCCTTATGTGGTTTTCATTGCTGCACCAACCATCACCCCAGGCATGAACGAGGTGAGACACATCTCTCTCTCTCTTTGTTTCTCTCCCTCTCCAAACAGAAGCACATGTTTAAAAGCCTGTGGGATATTTTCTGTATGTTCATCAACTGCAGATCCAGTCTTCTTTTTCTTCTTTTGTTCAACTCTTTGTTTTGTGGCTCCCCTTTTTCGCATGGATTGTGTTCATTGGCTTGCGTCTTGATTTCTTTTGCATTCCTTTCTGCTGTGCTCAGCTTCCCAGGTGGTGCAGGAAGCTGCCTGTAAGTATGATAGGATGTGGACCTGCTTCTGTTGTAGTTCTCCTCAAAATGTACCTCGCACCCAACCCTGAGGCAATCTGAGACAATCCTAGGCTCCCACATTTAAAGAAAACCTCAACATGATCCCCATGTTCTTCCCATTAACTCCACTGCAGTGGACCTGTACCCCAGTATCAGTTGTGCTTCATATAGTGTCATAGTTTTATACAGTCTTCTCCAACTTGTCCCATCATCATCATCATCATCCAAGGACATGAGGTGACATTCAGAACCACTGCTGTCTTATACATGCTTCCATAACTGACAGTATTTGAAAAGAGTTCTGGATGGGTCTAGTATCCAATAAGTAACACCTTCTAACTGAAGATGGTTTTACATTGCTAGGACAGCTACATCAGACATGGCCGATATCGCAAACATCCTTATGAAGCCCTCTTATCTGGAGCCACACATACACACTGATGATGAATCCAGTTCTTTAGCCCAATATTACAAATTTCCAGTAACCCAGTTGCTGTGAAGGCTCAGAGCCCTGACCACAGATGGCTGTGGCTTCACCCGAAGTTGTGCAGGGTTGCCTCCAGCACCAGGGTTGAGAAACACTGATGTAGTGCAGCATGGACAAGTGTATATTAGGGAGAATAGGATTTTTGCAGGTCACAGTTTTTTTTGTGAGGGTATAGAAAGGCTGTATGCTGCTCTAGGTTTGCCGTTTGTATATATGTGCTCCCATCAAGGCCTTTCTCTTTCTTCTCTGGTCCTCCCGCCTCCCCTCTATTCCAACTTCGCTCACTCTGTGTTTTACCCTGCAGGATGAGTCACTCCAGCGGCTGCAAAAAGAGTCTGAGATCCTCCAGAAAACCTACATGCATTACTTCGACTTGACCATTATCAACAACGAGATAGATGAGACAATCCGGCACCTGGAGGAGGCAATAGACCTAGTGTGCACCACAGCCCAGTGGGTGCCTGTGTCCTGGGTCTACTAGAACACCCCTAAAACTGTCCCACAGACTACTCCCTTCTTCCCAATAACCCCAGTCTCTTTGCCATTGCATCTCAGCAAAAAAGACAAGAAAAGAAAATGAACAAAACATCATTCCCACGGCGAGAAAATGCCACCTCCAGTTTTTCAGCAACTTCAGTGTACATGACCTGCAGTCGATCCAATCTCGGGCCCCTGTAGACGTAATGTTGTATAAAAAAACAAAAAAGAAAAATTCCTGAGTATTGTAACGTCCTTATAGATAGGGTGCGACATTTTGTAGACTTTTGATTTAAAGAGACAGTATCTTAAGCTGTTTTTCTTTCCCTCTCTGTATACATGGTTCCTGCTTTACAAGTGCTGCTGCTGCTGCTAAGTGAAAGCATACGGGTGATTTTTCAATTAGGGGAACTTTTATGTCAGGTGATTAAATCATGTTTAAAATACTTCTTTAAAAATAAGTAGCTTAGATATAAAATATCTGTAATAAAATTATCTACCAAAATCGTTATGATTTCCATTATTTTTTATATTTTAAACATCAGTATTTTGCTACGTTGCTCTTGTGCTGGGTCTTCAACCCAGACTGTGAAAGTTCTCTGCTCCAATAAAATGATTAAAAGTGATCAGTTTATTGCAAAACAAATCACAATGTTATAGTAACACATCATTTGTTTTTGGTTTTTTTAAACAATATATTACCATCCCCAACATAACCATCATTACCACAACACACTATGATTTCTATAAGTGTTTTTTTGTTTTTTTTAAGGATCACCTGTTTGTTGTAACAGGGGAAACAAAGACTGGCAGGGGAGTGTTACGTGTGAGTAACATTTTGGTGTCTGGAGTGATTTAATCATGTATTCCTCTTGATTATGGAATAGATTTATTCTGCATCATTACCATTTATACTGTTACTGCAATATTTTACTAAAACACTGAAATGTTTGCATTATTTCTATGTAATTAAAGTGTATCTTTCTTTAGCTGTTGTGTACCATTAGAAAATCCATGCTCTGGAGTCTTTTTTTTTCCTGAAAAAGGGATCATTTTCATTAATGCAACATGTCATGACCAACACAAAACCTAATGTAACGTAATGCCTGGTGATGGTAATGACAGGTTTTCAGTTTCACCATCAGTGTCTTCTCAATTGTCTGTAGATGCACCACATCCCAAAAGTAATCTTCACTTCACTGATTTCAATATGGCCATAATACATCAGTAGAGAATACAGACTATAATTTAAGAGTGAAAAAGAAAATGAACCCTTTAGCATGACCTGGATTTCTGCTATATACTTGGTGAATAAATATAAAATGTGCAGGTTTTATATGTGCTCATACCAGTTTTCACCATTATTAAGGTTTTTTTTTTATTAATTTAAAACATGTAAACATTATTGCTAAGTTTTATTTTTTTAAGGTGGCAAGAATAGCCCCCAACTGAAGAATCACCCATACACACTGCAGCAGCACCTTAAACACCTGTGTCATTAGCCTGCGTGCTAACCTTTAGTCGACAGTCACACATCCCATTCCCTTCTGCATCTTTTCTTTTAGTTTCCATGCAGTGCTGTAGACCGTGTTCCATTTAACCACATTCAGACCAATTGTCCAGATACTGTCTCTCTAAAGAAGGTACAGAAATGTTTTTAGATCTGACATCTCATGCACGTGAACATTTCAGCATCCAGAGGCTTTTACATGCTGTCAGTGTTAACCAGTGTCAGACTGCTGTTATCCACAGCAGAGAACATTCCATTCATCTGGACCTGATGCTCTCCGACCAAGGCTATCCAACAGAGAGCAGAAGAAAAGGAAAAAAAAAGACCTATGCACATCCTTTGGGCACATTGGGACATTTTGGGCAACTTTCTAAACAACATCTTTTTAAGTGAGGTGTGTCAGGTGGTCTCAGTTTAAGTTGTTGTATGATCACAAGGGAGTGTGTTCTGGTTTTGCCATTTCAGAAACCTGTTGTCAGAGAGTGTTACTGTTTTAACCGAGTCGAATCAAGAGGAGGAAAAGTAGGTTATTTTTATTCCGTGTGTAACTGTTTCAGATAAAGGTGCACTCAACACTTTGCAAAACGAACTATGTTGCAAAAAAAGAAGCCCCGGGTTTGGTGCATCTGACTGATTCTGTACATGAGGAACTGTTTACTCTCAGACTGCCCTGTGTAAATTCCTCTGCTGATGGCTGACCAGCTCTTCAGTATGAACAGTTTTTTAAATATATTTCCTTTTCTGTGGTGAAGAAGTCCAGTGTTGTCTGCTCACTGCTTTGCTGGCTGTCTCTGCACTGTGTGTGTGTGTGTGTGTGTGTGTGTGTGTGTGTGTGTGTGTGTGTTGGCAAAGGGGAGCAGATGGAAACATTTCTCCTCTGTGCCTCCTTTCTCAGTTTTTCTTCTCCTGCAGCTGTGGTAGGTCACATCCTCCCTGCTTGTCTGAGCCTGACTGACTGCTAGTGGGAGAAATGCCCAGGTGAAAGAGTGCAGGAGAGATTGTGAGAGAGAGAGAGGGAGGGAGAGTGTGTCAGAGGAGAGAGAGCGAGAGGAGGCGGAAGGCACATACTAATTACTGAGTAATTGAATACGAATTACTTATACTAAACTTGCTTTTGAATATATATTATGTACAAATAGGAAACAGTCTAAAATATACTCATAATAATAATATTCAAGAAAGGGATTGTTTTTGAGTGTGTTTACAAAGGACACTGTTCTCCCACAGTGCAATGCAGAATGGAAAGGGAGCAGCAACAGGGATCTGGAAAAAGGTGAAAGATGCATAACAAAGCAGGTGTAGCAGCAACAGGACAACTTGCATCAACGTATGCTGACAGCAATGCTTCAGCACTTCCTGTTAAGAGAAAACAGATTAGTCGGTACATTCATATTTTGCTGTACTAACCTGCCAAACCTGCACTTTTAAGATAATGATATAGTCTGTGCCTTATTTTATTAGTGTGTAGTAACTTCAATTGCCAGAGAGAGGGGACAGGAATAGCAGACAGGAGAGTGTGTGAGAGGAGACAGAGAAGATGGTGAGAGAGGACAGACAGATAAGACCGAGAGAGAAGATAAAACAGTAATACAAGTAAGAAAAAACCGAGAGGACAGGCAGAAGATGTGAGAGAGGAGACTGAGATAAGACGGAGAGAAAAGACTGAGAGGACAGCAAGGGAAGGTGGTGAGAGGACAGGGAAGAAGGTGAGAGAGTAAAGAGCGAAAGAGGATACTGAAAGACAAAGTGAGGAGTGTGAGTGGAAGAGTGAGAGAAGAAAGTGGAAGAGAAGATAGCAAGAGGTGTGTGTGTGTGTGTTAGAGAGAAGAGGGTTAGAGGGGGTGGAGTGAGAGTAAAGAGAGGGGGAGAGGAGTGTGAGAGTGAAGAGATTGAGGGGAGGGAGAGAAGAATGTGAGAATGGGAAGCAGGACAGGAAGGGGGATAGAGAGTATGAGGGCAAAAGATAGATATGCATTTGGTAACAAAACTCACGGACACCTCTAAAGTACCCGTGTGAACCTAATAACTGGTTGTGTTCTTCACATCACTGTGGAGAGATTCTGGTCCACTTTTCTTTGCAGCTACATTGGAGGGGTTTTAAGCATTGCTTGTTTGATGTCCCGCTAAAGCATTACAGCAAGGTTTATTTAGGACTGGGCCATCCACCTTAGCTTTGTTTATTTTGAGTCAGGACTCAAAAATGTCTTGTGCTTCAGAACATCTTACTGCAGAACCCAGTTGCGTTTCAGCTGCAGATGCATTGCTTTGGCTCTGTAGCAGCAAAGAAGATCTAAAGCACAATGCTACCACCACCATGTTTGACTGTGAACGCTGTGTTGGCTTTATGTCAGATGTAGCAGCACCCACGTATCCAAAAACAAGGAGAAATCAATATCACCTCCTTTTCATAATATTCCAGATGGCTGAGGGGAGGATCACAGCCATTGTGTTTGTGTTTTGTAGTTTTTATCAGGCAGCTTTCCAGTGTGTACTTTTATTCCAGGCTAATGTTGAAATCCCAATTCGGAGCTTATTGTCTGGGTTCATGTGTCTTCCTGGAAGAGTTGCTGCTGCACTCTTGGAGAGATTTCAGTTGGACGGACAGTTCTGGGGAGACAGGTTTTTTTACCTTTGGAAATTATGACTCACGGTGGTTCACAGAGGTTCTAGAGCCTTAGAAATGGTTTTGTAACCTTGATAGATTGAAATTACTTCAATGCTCTCTTTTAGAAATTGATTGTGTGCTGCTCAATGAGACCTTTTAGTCTATTTCACATTGGTGACGCATTTTTATTTAACATTTGCAAATGCATTTGCAAAAAGAGAAGAACCCTGTATTGAGGTATTGTACCCTTGGCCTTGACTGCGTAACCCGCTAGAACAGTCTAAACTCTTTTCAGGAGTGTCTGCACATTATAGCCAAGTGTGTTTTGTTAAAGCTGTTGGATTTAGTGTGTTGGGGCTCGGTGGTGTTGGATTCCTCTTCTTGCGACTTTGAGAGCAATGGAAATAAATGGAACAAGGTAGGCTGTTCACCCAAAACCTTCACCTTTCCGTTCCTCTCTATTGTAACTGCATACAGTTACTGATCTCTGTCACTAATTTCTGCCACATAAAAAAATCTATCCCTTTTTTTTAATAATGTGTTGGTTCAGAATTGTGTGAGCATTTCATACACCAACAGAAATGGATCAAAATGAAAAGGTAACATTTCAAATATACAGGGAAGCACTAACTGTATAAAAAAGTGTCAAGATTAGTAGTTAGTCATGTAAAAATGAATCCTATGAAATGCTTTGAATTTTTTAACACATTTAAAAATGGACATTTTAACAATATAGCGAGATGGATGTGATAGAACTAAAGACATAAAACTGAATAAAATAAAAATTTGCAAAATATAATTAAAAAAATAATAATTTCTTGTGAGGAGAATGTTTGACACTTTATGCCCAAACAGCTGCTTTGACTGTAATAACATCAATTAGATGATTCCTCTGACAGGACTGATGTCTCTGACGTCAACTGGAACAAAGATTTTCTCACTCCTCCGTGCAGAATTCTTTCAGCTCTTTTCAGTTCTTTTCAGCTTTAGTTTTGTTTTGTGTTTGAGAGCAAGGGTTACCTCCCTGCACACCTCACATGAAAAAGTATGCAGATCATTTCTGACGGTAGATGCTGCACTTTGACGAGAGCAACCTGTAAGTCATGTGATGTCATTTCAGGATCGTTGGAGAATTCTTTATTAATCTTGCGGTCTCCTTTTGGGCTGAACATTCTACGCCAGCCTGACCTACCCGTGCTTGCAGTTGTTTTAAATGTTCTCCACTTGTAAATTATTTTCAAGACAGTGGAATGGCTGATTTCTAAATCCAAAAGTACATTGCAAAGTGTTTTTTTTTTTTTTGTTTCATAGTTAATGAAGATCAAATGTCTATATGTTTAAATGTGTTAGAGGTCGAACGTTTTTTGTGGTGTGTCCTAACCTTTTCACATCACTGTCAAGCCTCAAATTTAAGAGGATAACAACAATGAAATTGTTCAGAGTAAGAGAGCAATTGCTGTGAAAATGCCCTGAAAATATAAAGAAAACCAGCTGCTCGTTGACTTTTTTGCCAAATCTGTGCTCAGATTTAACAATATTTGTTCACCTCCAGTGAATCATGTAACCCTGAGCTGCCTCTTCGACAACGACTGAAAATTGAACACAATTTTCTATGATTTGATCCACTGTAGCTCACTGAATATGCTCACCGTCCGGTGACACCAGTAGAGTCATTCTCAGGATGACGTGCCCTTTGTGAATATAAAAAGAGCTCTGTGGGGTTGAGTTTGATGGGGTGGAATGTTTTGTCTCTGATGGCTAATGGCATTTCTATGGCAGCAAACTCTATTGTGCAAATTTTTACGTCAGAGGATTTTAAGTAGAAACAAGATCATTCATTACATTTGTAACGTTGTTGTAAAGGGGTGGAGATAATATCCGTAAAAAGAGTAGGAACTTCGTTAGAAAGACCTTGGGAAAAAAAATCATGGAATTATGTCAACATGGAGCACAATCTCAAAGAACTGGAATTTATACCAAGAAGAACGCAAACTGTGTCGATAGCACAGGAGGCCCGACCCAGTTCTAGTGTAGCATAGTTCATAGGTAACAGTGTGCAGTGAGTGTATGTCATTGTAGTGTTGGGCCTCGTCACATCACAGCTGCAGCTCATACTTTTTAATAGAAACCTACTTCTGGTTATGTGATGGATTAGTTGATCCCTGATTAACCGATGGATTATTTGAACTGGAAAAAATCTAAATTTGGTCATCCAAGAACAGTGTTCTGTCTGTTTTTTATAAATCAGACCAAAACTTCTTGGAATAAAGGCACTGCAGTGTAACTCAGCAGGCCCTTCCAGTCCAGCGTGTGACTTGTGTATTAATTCGAGGCCTCATTCCAGGGTCAGCAGCACCGATCAGCAGATTAATTCACATTCACGATGTCAGAGTGCTGCTGGGCTTACACCAGGAACACTAGCTTTATTGAGGACAACACTCAAAATGCACCATGTATTAAAATGCACATGTATTACAGTAGCAAGTTGCAGATCACCATGGCTAGTCTAGCCACACCAAAAATATATGTTTGAAAAAAAAAATCAACCATCTGAGCAGATTTCATGTTACAAAATAGACAGTAATCAGTCATACAGCTACGTGACTGTGCATTGGTGGATTATCCTATTAGATGATGCTCGGTGTGACATTGCTTGGAGGATGACATCATCCTTTGTCAGAGCCTTCTGTCTAAATACATTAAGTATACATACTGTACTGTACAGCAGATATGATCATAGGAGCAAAAGGCAATGATAAAGCCATTCCATTTGGTTCGGATACAGAGAAGCTTAGAGGGCCGAGTGCAGCTAAGCCTTGCGTTAAAAGAAGATTAATGCATTTATTAAAACTAGAAACGTCTACATTTACCCAGTTGAAAGAATCATATGAGAGGCAAGCATGAAATGCCATCTGTTAAAACGATGGTGACGGGAGTGAGCTTGACGAAACATTACCTGCTTATGAATGACATAAAGTTATGCAACAAAGCAAGATGCACGTCCCACTGTTGCTTCTGAAGTACTATAACACTGAAGTAGATTAGTCAATAATACTAAATGAGCCCATGATAATCAGTGGCGTAACTACTAGCACTGGAGCCCGTATTGGTTCCAGGGGGCCTGCAGTGACCAGGTACCCTAAGATCTTTATTGGTCCGCTCAGATCATCTCTGTCCAATCAATACCATGTATCTTTAAAAAGGTACCTTTACAGGAGAAGGGAATAATTTGAACCAGCACACATTCAGAGATTTACAGCATTTCTACTGGCCTGTTCATCCAGAATTATTTAAACCGTGTACAGAGCAGCTACAGGGTTCAAACCATGGAGAAAACTAAAAACAGAAGCAAATCCAGATGCATGCTTTTCACTGGAAAGAAGTGATATGGATAACTAATAAATAATGAATTCAATAATATACAGAACGATTGCTTATCATCCGTTAGCTTTCATATTCACCACATACAGCCCCGATGCTGGTTTATCTCACACTTATTCATAAGGCAACTTATTGGTGATAACTGTTTCAGATAAATGCTCATGCATTTATTATTCCTATCATAAATATATAGATCCAAAACATTCCATTCAAATACTATCAAAAAAATGTGTTGTAGGAAAATATGTTTTCCAGAAGGGAATCTCACCTTCAGATTTGACACACGCAGCGAAGTATGACTAATTCCAACATGAACATTTAGGTTAAGGTAATGGCATGCCTTCAAAACATCAATTTGCTTGAGACAAAAAGAAACAAGCAAATTATATTTATCATCACTTATTAAATACAGGGGTTGGACAATGAAACTGAAACACCTGTCATCTTAGTGTGGGAGGTTTCATGGCTAAATTGGAGCAGCCTGGTGGCCAATCTTCATTAATTGCTCTTTGCACCAGTAAGAGCAGAGTGTGAAGGTTCAATTAGCAGGTAAGAGCACAGTTCTGCTCAAAATATTGCAATGAACACAACATTATGGGGGACATACCAGAGTTCAAAAGAGGACAAATTGTTGGTGCACGTCTTGCTGGCGCATCTGTGACCAAGACAGCAAGTCTTTGTGATGTATCAAGAGCCACGGTATCCAGGATAATGTCAGCACCACCAAGAAGGACCAACCACATCCAACAGGATTAACTGTGTGCAAGAAGAAGCTGTCTGAAAGGGATGTTCAGGTGTTAACCCAGATTGTATCCAAAAATGTCATTCCCAAGACGAATTGACGCTGTATTGGCCGCAAAAGGAGGCCCTAGTACACCATACTAATGAATTATTGTGGTCTAAAACCAGGTGTTTCAGTTTCATTGTCCAATCCCTGTATAATTCTAGTACTGTATCTTCTCATGGGAGGGACGCCACTGGTATTAATACAGAGTTAAAAGTATTTACATAAATGCTATCAAAGTCTTTGTTTTATATATAGTTTTATAATATTTTTAACCCTTTCTTAAATGAGACATTTTGTCACTTTATGAAATGAAAATAAGTGAACAAATAAGTAAACTTCAACAGAAAGCAAACGTAAATGTCATTTGTCATATTTTGATTGAATTTAACAGATTGGGGAGCAAAATTTAAATCATAACATACATTGTGCTTTAGAACAGGAGTCACCAATCCTGCTCCTGATCCAACCAATTACTGCCTTGAGATGCTCTTGATTGTCTGAATGTCTGAGTGTTAGATTTGGGCTGGAGTTGAAACCTGCAGGAAGTTGATCTCCAGGAGTGAAGATAGTGACCCTGATATATATAGTGTATAAAATGTGTATCTTGTTTTTTCTAATTGTTATAAAGAGGTCACGGGACAATAATTTCACTTTGATTTGATCATTTATTTCTTAGAAAATGGGGTCAGAACTGGTTAAATGTAATATACAAGATTTTATTAAAGTGTTGGAGCAGACCTTTAGAAACAAAAATGCACTTTAGAAATGAGCTGGTTTTCAAACACTAACAAAGCACACAAGCATTTTGTAAATGAGGTCACATGTTCACACATTCCTACACATCCTGTAACACATGCAGGATGTTCAGTATGTGTCACTTTATGAGACATTATGAGTTAAAGTGAAGAACAAAGTGCCGTAAGGAAATTTCCACATTTTTTAAAAGGACTGTGTGCTCACATGGGTCAAAAAAATAAAAAATCTACAAAATATAAAGTGACCAGGTTTGCCTTAGTTTTGCATATATATTGCTGCAATGTATATATATATATATAATATATATAGCGCTATGTTTTCATTTGTTGGCATCATTTGAAACTGCAAACTGCAATATTTATTTTATAGCCATCAGTCCAAGATGACTTAAAATAGAATTTTATTACATTTACATTGAAAGTTTACAAGAATGTTGGCGAGTCATGGTTTCACTCCTACAGTGAGGAGATATACAGCGGGTGAAATAAGTATTGAACACGTCACCAATTTTCTAAGTATACATATTTCTAAAGGTGCTATTGTCGTGAAATTCTCACCAGACAGGTTGGTAACAATCCAATCCACACATAACGAAATAAACTATAGACGTCCACAAAATAAGGTACCGTATTTTCCGGACTATAAGCCGCTACTTTTTTTCCACGCTTTAAACCATGTGGCTTATAATGAGGTGCAGCTTTTTCTTCGTATATATGTTATTTATTTTTATTTATTTATTATTTTTTTTAAACTTTGCGGGAGCGGCTTATATTCTGGTGCGGCTTATAGTCCGGAAAATACGGTAAGTATAATAATGAGAAATGACACCGGGAACAAGTATTGAACACGCTTACTGAAATTTAATTAATACTTCATACAAAAGCTTTTATTGGTGACAGCTTCATATATCCTGTAAGGAGAAATTAGTCGCAAGCATTGCTCAGGTGTGATTTTGGTCTATTCTTCCACATAAACACTCTTCAAATGCTGAAGGTTCTGTGGGCTCCTTCTGTTAACTCTGAGCTTTAGTTCCTTCCATAGATTTGCAGTTGGACTCAGGTCAGGTGATTGGCTGGGCCTTTCTAGCTGCTTTTCTTTCTCTAAAACCAAGAGTTTACTTTGCTCTGTGTTTGGCATCATTGTCTTGCTGAGATGTCCTCCCTCATTTCATCATCATCTTTCGGGTAGATAGCAGCAGATTATTATCAAGAATGTCTCGGTACATTTGTCCATTCATCCGTCCTTCAAGTGTACTAATGTTGCCTAAATGCTTTACATGGTGACCATGAATACAGGCCATGGCAGATGAGTGCATTACTTATTGTTTTTGTAGAAACAATTGTACCTGCTGGTTCCAGATCTTTATGTAGCTCTCCAAAGGTGGTCCTTGGACAACTCTTCTGATAATTCTTTTCAATTCGTACTATGTGGCAGGAATTTCAAGTCAAACGCACCTTTAAAAATATGTTTACTTAGAAAATTGGTGATGTGTTCAATACCTTTTAAACCTGCTGTATTTATGTTGCATTTATTTTTGGTCTACCACTAACTGTACCTTCCAGGTTCCTATAGCAACACATAGCAACAATATGGTCACTATTCAAAATCCTGAGTGAATATGTCCCCATAAAAGCTCCATGTGCATTGATACTATTCGCTAATAAACAGCATTTTTAAATCTCCATGGCAAAAATAAAATCACTCTATATATTGAATTTAAGCTATTAAGTAATTTTACGAAGGTGTGTGTAATGATCACTTTAAAAAAGCAAAGCAAATGCTATTCAGAATATACACAGAAACCCGCCACACACCCACATCTGTGTGCACTGGTTGAACAGACTGTTTACTTTCCACAAGACCAGTTTCTCCAACAGTATCACATTTCTGAGAAACTCTTCTCCAGAACCAAGCTGACTGGCATTTCCTTCATTTGTTGTGATATGCAATGTTCCTCTCCAGGAACGATGGAACTCTCATCAGTACAGCCTGAACATTTCCTCCTCTCAGCTAATTGGCAGACTCTTCTTCCATATGTCAGGCTTTCATGAGGCATTAATGAGGCTGGAGAGAGGCCCCATGAACTTGAAGGAGGAATAGACATGAAAACAACAGTGGCAGAATTTGACCAGTGCCGGACAGCGTGTGAGCCGCAGACACCTGGCCCTCTGCCGGTTCCAGCAGAGTGCCGTTCCTTGGCCCCTCAGTAGAATTTCCCATCTCCTCCCTCAGCTCCTGGTGCAGCAATTTGGAGATCAGACTGTTGAACTTGTTCTCTGTGGTGGAGTAGTCTGGGATAGCCGTGGTCAGGTTGAGCTCCGCCGGGTCTATGCAAGTGCCATTCAGATGGGCATAGTTGACTTCACTCAGGTCCAAGCCAGCTACTGAAGAAGGGGAGGCACACGGGATGTCCCTCACTAGCTTATAGCTCTCCATCCACTCCTTCAGCCACTCCAGTTCACAGTTGCACTCCCAGGGATTGCGGAACAAGTAGAGGCGACCAATGAAGTAAATGGGCTGGAAGACAGAGAAAGGCAGCATAGACAGGTTGTTACTGTTAAGATGCAGAGTCATCAGGCTGGTCAAATTCTCAAAGGAGCCCACTTCGATGAAGGACAAGCGGTTGCGGTCCAAGTACAGCACCTCCAACTCCACTAGGTCACTGAACCAGCTTTTAGAGATGTTGGTCAGCAAGTTGCCACCCAGATTCAACATCTTAAGGCGGCCCAGACCTTTGAAAGACTGCTGTGGCAGTTCAAAGAGCAGATTGTCATTCAGGTAAAAGTTCTCAAGTCGACGGAGGTCCTTGAAGGCCTCATCATGGATGACACTGATGCGATTCTCTTGCAGGTTCAGGTACTTAAGGTTGCTCAGTCCCAGCAGAGAGTTGTAAGCCACTGCCTCGATCTTGTTCCGCTCCAAGTAAACATGCGTCAGGTTCTCCATTCCTCGTATGGCAACTGGGACACGGCGGAAATTATTCTGGAAGCAGAGTAGCTCCTTCAGAGATATCTGCTCTACAAAGATGCGGTCAGGCATGCTGAAGAGGTTGCAGTCAGAAAGGTCCAGGCGCACCAGGCGCTTAAGCGAGGTGAAGGTGCGTGTGTGGAGATAGCGGATGTACTCATTGTGGGCCATCTTGAGCTCCAGTAGGTTGGGGAGCCCTTTGAAAGCTCCTGGTGTGATGAAGGAGATGTTGTTGTGGTCCAAGGAGAGTGTTTTGAGAGAGGGCAGTGTACCGAAGGCTCGCTCAGCCAAGAATTTCAGGCTGTTCTTATCCAGGTTAATGGAGGAGGCCTCACAGGGGAACTCGGACGGAAGCTCTGCCAGGTTAGCGCGGTCACACAGCACAGTGCAGCTTTTCTCCTGAGTGCATGTGCAGCCTGGGGGGCAAGAGCGGGTGCAGGCCCACAAAGCCACGCTGTGCGGCAGCATCAGGAAACACACTGTAGGAAAAAGAACAGTTTTTAGAAAATTTTGGTCGAAGTTCTTTTTACCTCAGCGACCCATAGACGGCCTATTTTTGCTTCATTTCTAACTGTGAGTTGGGTGTTTACCAAACATCTGGACTGTCTGAGGGTCCCAGAAGTCCAGTCTATAAGATCATTTGAAAATAAATCAAACCATTAAGGGTTTCTGGTGGTCTTGTAAAGGGGTATAATAGTTGAAAATGATGTTTTGTGTTAATATCACAACATAAATGACAGTTAGGGTTTAACAGTTTACCTGTGACAGATTCTAAACATATCTCTGATGATTTCTAATGGGTTCTAAAGGTGTCCTTCCAGAAACTAATATAGGTATTAAGGTACCTATTAAGGTAACTATTAAGTTTATATATATATATATATATCAGGACAAAACTGTTATTTGTTTTGTTTATTTACTTTTTGGCAGGATTTTGTATTTTTTTTATTATTAAAGAAAGCAAATTGATTAAATGAAAATAATGAATGAAAAAAAGTGAGATTCTAGTTTTCTTAGATTATTGAAAATACATTTTACTGTTTAGAATAAATCGTATTGTATTTAGTTGTCACTCCCTCTTCTGCACATTTTTGTAGTGTACCGGCGGTAACCTGTATGTTTTAGACCAGACAAAACACTTGTGTGAAACACTGATGTGAAGTGTTGAACACCAGGACACTAAATGAGTAAAAACAGCCCTAAATCATTTTACTAAGCGGCTGGTTTGAAACATCATGTTTACTCTCCACCTTAATTTGTTCCCTGGTGACCAGAGACAGATCTCATTACTCACTGCACAGTGTAAGGACTGTGAAAACAAGTACTCTGAATAATTAAACTGATTAATCCATCGAGAAAAACATTGCACACAGCCGTGTATGGTAAGCATTATCACTTAACATTCATATTTTCCAGTTAAATGTGTAGTATGCATCAGACAGCAGTTTGAAAACAACGTCACATCTTGAGGAGTATCCCAAGAATCAGGATTAGGCCGGTTCTATAGGAATGACACAACCAATCAGATGGTTTTCCAAAATTAAAGATGCCTTCTCCTTGACAGGCGATGGAAGGATTAAAGAAGTGAAGGAGAGGATACGCAGGAGCATGAGGAATAACTTAATGTAGGATATGTAATGTCTCATGGACCGGACAGTTCCTGCAGCTGTGCTCTCTACACTGATAATATTACTGTGACTAACAATGGCCAGACTGGAGTACCGAGTACGGTACTCTTTTGACTTTTGCATGAACAGCTAGAACCTGTGATTCACCTGCAGTGTGTAATCTGATCTGCTGTTTTAAGTGCATCCTTGAAATGGAATGAAATTAGAATTTCGGGTTTAGTTTTGACCTAAGATTGTTCAAATGTTCTGGATTATGGAGCAGCAGACTGACAGTTCTTACCAACTATAACAGTGAAAAACATCGCTGGTCCTTTTCACCTGGGGCATGTCAGGATAAAACATCTGAAATGAAAAAAAAAAAAACGTGTCAATGGAAGTTGATGTAAAAAGATGCCAGATTGAAACTATTTCAAAAAGTAAAAGACTGTAATAAATAAAATTACATCGATATTCCTTTGTGAAGTGTTTTAAAATAACAGAGTAGTATTTAATCTCTGTCTTCACATTTAACATTACCAATAAATGACGTGAAAAAATATACAAACACACACTGCTGCAAGTTTGCCTACCTGCTGATCAGCTGCAACATACGTCCACATAAAGTGAAAACCAGTAAAAACATATCCATGAGTCCACTCTGACATGTCACACTGTCCGCACCGTGTGATGCCAAGTGAATATCTGAATGGATTTAAAGGTCCTATCTCTGAGAGGGTGTGTGTGTGTGTGTGTGTGTGTGTGTGTGTGTGTGCGCGCACCCACTAAGCAGCACTCCCTTTTCCAAAAGCCATCACTTAATGGCAGAAAAATCCTCTAGATGGTGGTGGGATTACAGCTGGGTTAAAACAGCATCCAGAGCTCAGCGGTGGCTGCCTGTGTGGCCTGCGTGGTGCATACAGATTATAACCTGCAATCTTCTTACATCAGCTAGCAGACGGTGGATATGGGGGGCACAGCAGCAAACTTTTCAGGAAACCTTAACATCTGCCGAGTGAGCATTAATGCCTTCATTAAAGACGTTACCACCGCCCTGCTCCGTGCCCTCATGCCTTGTGGTGTTTGGATCAGTGCTTTAGTGACATGGACACTAAGAGGGATTGCAATCCAGTCTGCAGGTCTGATACCTATACTGCCATTTCCCAGTCACTTAGGACACGAACACACACACACACACATACATATATATATATATATATATATATATATAGAGAGAGAGAGAGAGAGAGAGAGAGAGAGAGAGAGATCTTCAGTTGAAGGGATGGATGTGATATAACTACACACAAAACATCTGAAATGTCATAAATTAATCTTTTTCTCACAACAAAATGCGTTTAATGATATGTAAACTCAAATGTGTTCATATGGGGTGTGTGTGTGTGTGTGTGTGTGTGTGTGTGTGTGTGCGTATGCAAGTGCATCTAAAATCTAGAATACTGTGATATATACTGATCAGCCTCAGTCAGTAGTATCTGGCATTAACAGATAACAGATCTGAAAAGTTGTGAGGTAGGATGTCAAAGTATTGTATCAATGACCTTTCGGTGCTGAAGACCCCATCACTGATTTCCCAGTTCTTTCTTGGACCCCTTTTGGTTGGTCCTGACCTGGTCACCACACAAGACCTGCCTGGTGTTTTGGAGATGTTCTGACCCAATCATCTAGCCATCATAATTTGTCCCTTGTCAGAGTCACTCACATCCTTACATTTGCCCATTTTTCCTGCTTTGCACACACCACCTTCAACAACTGACTGTTCACATGCTGAGTAATATTTGTGCCTCTTGACAGATGCTCTAAAAAAAGATTGTTATGGCTGACTGGTGTATGTCTACAATATCATCAATATCCAGCAAAAAGCTCCCAACACTGTACACTTTCAATGCATTTCTATTGGTAGCAGGATTCACATTATATCGAAACAAAAGAAAATGACAAAACATTGACATTAAGGGTTTTTGTGTGACAGTGACGTTATATATAGGAATAATGTTGAAGGTATCGTATTACAAACTAAAGGGTAAGCTGGCCAAGCAAAAGGTTAAGCTGCTGAGTGTCCAGAAGAAATGACTATAATCATGTTCAGCCATAATAACCAGTGTAGATCAGTGATGTCCACTGGTCAGAGCACATATCCTATTTGTCTAAATGCATTTCCTTTCATCCTTACATGAAGAGACCTGCTGTTTGTTTTGTGTGCGTGTGCGTGTGTGTGTGTGTGTGTTTGCGCGTGCGTGTGCACATGTGTGCTATAGCAAAGTGCGTAATGATTTTGAGTTCAAAATTTGGAACTGTATCACCGATACACCCCTCAGGCCTCCTCGGGTGGTCTCCCATGAATCATCTTTTACAGAAATGCTGGTCAATGATGGAAAAAGGCTTATGGGTACAGGGCAGGGGAAGGGCCTGTGTTGTTTATGCTCTTTAAATAAATGTATACGTTTATGCTTTAAATAAATCAATAAAAAACTTTTTTGCAATTTTAGGGGCTTAATTTAAATGTCAATTTTAGGCACTGTGGTCAAAGTATCTGTTACTGTAAATAAAACTGAGCAAAACTGACCTGATTTCCAAAAAGAACCAAGTTAAAAATGAAAGCTATCCCTTTAGGAAGATTACTTTGCTCACAGCCTTTCAATGATTGAGGTCGGGGAACTGTGAAGGACATGTCAAAACGTTCAGCTTGCTTTTCTTTTGTTCGCTGTTGATTTTAAATTGTACAATTCATGAATGGCTTCCTTCTGATGAAGGTCAAATTTGTTTGTGTTGCTGCACAGTAGACTCCATCCAGCTTCTTGTCCACTTCGTCTTCTTTGGGGGGGTTCCAGAGGAATTGCAGGATAAAACATACATTTTATCTTATGACCACTTATAAACAGAAAAACTGACTGTCCAACCATGCTTAAAATGAAACACCTGTCCTTTTATTGTGGGAGGTTTCATGGCTAAATTGGAGCAGCCTGGTGGCCAATCTTCATTAATTGCACCAGTAAGAGCAGAGCGTGAAGGTTCAATTAGCAGGTAAGAGCACAGTTTTGCTCAAAATATTGCAATGAACACAACATTATGGGGGACATACCAGAGTTCAAAAGAGGACAAATTGTTGGTGCACGTCTTGCTGGCGCATCTGTGACCAAGACAGCAAGTCTTTGTGATGTATCAAGAGCCACAGTATCCAGGATAATGTCAGCGCATACCATACTAATAAATTATTGTGGTCTAAAACCAGGTGTTTCAGTTTCATTGTCCAACCCCTGTAGTTTGATTTAATGCAGTGATTGCCTGGTAATTTACCTTGTGTTCATATTTAAATGTCAATCCGGAAATGGATATTGCCCTCTTTCCCCCCCCGTAATGACACCACTCTTGGTCAGATACAAGTCCTACTGGGACTTCTTTTCCCTTATTGAGGAGAAGACAGAAAAATATTTTACCTTCCAAACATATCTGAAATTACATATCAATATGTCATACATCTTTAAGTTAAAGTCAAGACATATGTTTGGGCTTATTTATGGTCTTATTCTCATATGCAACCCAAATCAGACATTTACAAATGGACACCTTTAAACTATTTATTCACATTTTTAATTACTGGTTGAAGAAATCTTTAAATATTTCCAGTGGACACAATGTGTTGACCAAAAGGCTATGAACTGAATTTGAGATTGTCACAACAGACCTTAATTATATACCAAATCAGACTGTAATCAATAAACAATATGAATGCCTAATTCGGCCATTACAGAAAAAATCAACAATGTAAATATCAGCAGAGCTGAAAATAAGACGAGGGACAATGAGCTCAGGAAAGAAAACAATTTATGTGTTGTAAACAAACTTTAGCCAATTCAATTCCAAACAACGCCAATAACTTTTAGCCACACTATTAACAGCTGCTACAATTCCCCCCATTATTTTATTTTTTTTTGCTACATTGAATGTTTTAGAAAACATGCTTGGTTTTGTAAGGAATTAGCATTTCAAACCTTTATTTTGGTAAAATCATACAATAAATGCACAGCTGAGTCTTCTCATGCAGTGCATAGCTTCTACATATACTACTACATAAAGCAAATACTAAATCTAAGGTGCTCTGGATTCTCAAGAAAGCCAGCAAGTGATACGCTTCTTTCCATCTCTGCAGGCTACAAACTCAAGACTGTAAAGCCACAGTAAGACTTATTGCTAGCTGTAGCACTTGCTAGCTGTTCTCCAGAAACCCAGAGGCACCGTATATGCAAATGCAACAATAGAGAAGAACCACATGTTGAAGATTGCCATGTGCCAGACATTCACTGAAATAAAAAAATCAAACAGAACAAAATCCAATTTCAAAGGAAACTAAAGAAAAATGCACATTTGGAGAAACTGGACACTTTTTGCACCAATACATTTAAGAAATTATTAGGTCATTTGAACACTTTGTTCCAAACCTTGGCATGTTAACCCCCCAAATTTCCAATTTTGAGAGCCAATTAGTAATTTAATATAGAAATATGGCCTCTAGGCCTTCAACAGCTGTGGATACTGACTGAGTCCAATATGTCTGAAACATTAAAAAGCTCACACTACCCCGAAGTATAGAAATTTCACGCATACAGGTGACATTCAACATTCAAGTGCCAGTGTTTTTGTACTGTCTTTTGGTCAAGTTTCTTGAAACTTTCAAAGAATCACTTTGAGGCTTATAAAAATAAATATTTCTCAAAAAATGCTTAATAAATTACACAAAACTAGCAGCAAAAGTAGAATCTAGAAATCTGTGTGCAAATAGCTAAATTCCCCCACTGCTGATCCCCCTGGTCCCAAATAAATCCTGGTAAATATTGAGATCCCTTCCCCTTTTGTAAACAAGCTGCGTTTCCATCTCTCCATTCACAATATTTGGAAGCTTGAGGACACGCACTCAAGACACTGATATAAAACTCTAGATGTGCAATAAAAGAACTTTGTAAAACTCGATGGGCACAACATACATGGGCCTAGACCTAACTGAAATAGCACCATTCATCTTTAAGTTCTCAATACTGTCAGTGCATCCGCTTGAATTCATCAATTTAAAAAATGTCAAGGCACAACACGCTTGAGAAGAAAAATCTATTGCACTTAAGTTAAATGCCTTTTCCCCTCCTCCTCCTCCTCCTTTTCTTCTCTGAAGCTTCCTTAGTCTTTTTTTTTTTTTTCTTAAGAAGGAAGCAGAAAGCCGGCTCTGCGGCCAGCAGTTAGTTTACCTCAGAGCAGATGAACTCCAGGAGACGACAGCATTAAAAATGTACCACAAGGAGGGAAAACCTGGGGTTTTTGGCCACCGCACAGTGATCCTGACCACTGCAGTGCAGCAGAGCCCAATATGCTCACCCAGGCCCAACTCAGAAAACCCTGTGCATATCAGCCAATGCCTCAAAATGAACTCGCAGCCATCTCCTAACGCTTCTGCCTAGGAAAAAAGGAGCCATGCCTCCAACGCAGCTTGAAAAGAGAAAACGTAATAAAGTAAAGCCTGTGACAGAATTTGTCCTCTGCCCTTGACCAAAAAACAAAACACTAGCATGCGTATACGACCAAAGTGGCCATGACGAGAGGCAGGGCCGCTTTGGTGCTATGGTCCGTTTGAAGCCGTTTGAACTTTGCCTTCAAAATGGCAGGCATATTTTTGTTTTTTGTGAAGAAACATTTCATCAAAATGGTTTGATATTTCCTAAAGAATCCCCTCCTCTTTCCCTTCAAAATGTTTCAAGAAAAAACAACAAAAAACGCCCACTTAAGAGTGGCTAGCATGTGGTACTTACTAGCTGCCATAACACTGTCAAGTCAATTAAAAGCAGTGGAGTAACAAGTTCCAGCACTGTGTATATCTTTAAACAACAGTGTCAGTAACACCGAGTGTTCATACCATTTTGTCATGAATATTCTCATCACAACTGGAATGGCCTTTTTGAAGACTACCAAATCCCTAAATAGGTGCCTATCCAGGATAGAGTGAGCAAAACAAACAAAACAAAAAAAAAAAAATCATAACTTTGTCCCTTAGAACAAGAAGTTGCCACACAGAGGATTCAACACTTGAATCCACCACGTCTGTGCTGGTTTCCAGTAGCTGTTAGTTCTCCGGCCTGTATTGTAGGCTACATGATATCCCTGTGACAATTTGAGGTTCGAATGGAACCGCGACTCATTCAAGCCACGTTATCCCGTTGTTTGCCAAGGTTTGATTAAGTACAAACTTTTATATGCCTTTTCAACCAAAAAGAAAAATTGAGCTCTTGGCCAAGTTCATTCAGTGAAAACGATGAAACAAAACTCCTGGCTAAATTTAAAGGCACAGTACATTAACATATAAATGATCCTCCGTTTTTTGTCCTTTTGTTTCATTTCTAAACAAAGAAAGAAAAGTGCAGTTGAAAACTAAGTCCAAGATTCTAGATCAAACACATAACTGGGCATCCATGTTGTTTCCTATCTGACAGTGATGCTCTGTTTCTGCCACGCGCCATTCTCTCTAAGCTCCTTTCAGAATGCAGACAGAGAATCACAGCGTGTAATGTACTGCGAGTTCTTAAAGCTACACAGGGCGTAGAGTCTGGCTATGTTAACATGTGGTTTCCGTTCAGCTAGTTTGGCATGGTGACCCGCCGCAGAGACATTTAGTTGCCCCACCAGTCCACTTGGGTGTAGTTTCCTCCGTAGTTGCCATAACTTCCCCCATAGCCATCGTTCACAAAATTTCCAAAGCCACCTGGAAGAGACAAGATTCAGTTCTTTCTCCACAAGAACATCATCATAAGAATGCAAAATATCTCCAGTTGCTGACTTTCAGCCAGTGATCCACCATCTATAAAGATTTATTGAGAGGAGTAGTGGGCGAAAACATCAAAGTTTAACTTACCCTTATTACCTCCAAAACCTCGGTTGCCTCCATGGCCTCCAGCATTGCGAGCACCACGGTTGCCAAAAGCATTGCCACCTCCAGACATCTGACGATAATCTCTGGCACCAAAACCACCAGAGAATCTGAGGAACCACCAAACAAAGAGCTTTAGAACTCAAAAGGTCTAAAACGAATAAAAAGATTTAAAGCAAGCTGGAGCCTTTACCTCTTGGAGCGCCCACGGTTGCTGTTCTTGTGCTGGTGCTCAAAAGCTAAACTCTCCAGCCAGGAAGGAACCTCCTGTTTGGCTTCCACCAAGATGTCCAGCAGGTCTTTGGTGATGTTGCTGTTCTTGTCATTATAGAAAGAGGTGGCCAAACCTGAAAACAAGTACAACTCAGGAAATGCAGGTAATGGAGATGCCATGCTTCCTTTTACAATACCAAAATTTTAAGCCGCTGATATTAATATCAAATCAAATGCAATTCTTTAAAATACTACTAAGGTTTAAAAGTAGCTTTGTAAAATGATCAAGTAACAGTGATGTACCATCTCAAACAGTAATAAAATACAGCAGTTCATTTTCTTTCCCACTGTACATACTGACACTCAACAGACCTTGCAAATCACTTGATATTTTCACAAAGACCTACGAACTTACCCAGGTTTCCCACTCGGCCGGTACGCCCAATGCGATGGACATATTCTTCAATGTCACTGGGCAAGTCAAAGTTGATGACATGCTTCACATTGCAGATATCCAGCCCACGGGCTGCCACCTGTTACATCGTGGAACATAAGCAGTGTATGTTTAACACAAAAGACTGGTAAAGTCAGTCTTTACTGAATATGAAGTTCAGTTACTCACAGCTGTAGCAACCATAATAGGGCAACGCCCAGAGCGGAACTGGTGAAGCGCTTCCTCACGATCCCTCTGAGAACGGTCGCCATGGATACTGGTGCAGGCATAGCCCTCACGATAGAGGAAGTCCTCTAGAGCATCTGCACCTTTCTTAGTCTCCACGAACACCAGTGTGAGAGAATCCTTGCCTGCAGCCAGACAGAAAGGTCTGAGGTCGACATTCCAAATAACATTTGAGATGAGGCCCCAAAAATAAGAGTGTGTGCTGGGTGCTGCTTGGTACATTTTTGCAAAAATACAACTAAAAACATGAGGGTGTGGCAAAGGCATCGTCAGTTTTGCGTCATTTGACAACCATTAAGTGAAATTCCTTTGCATCACCAGAAAGGATAAAGAACCTTGGCATAAAAAAAAAAAATTAAAAAAATACAACAAAAAAAAGAAAAAAAAGAAAAAACCCTTTAGGAAGTTAAACTGGGTTCAATGTTTGTCACAGTGTGTTAATGTTCTTTCTTTAATGGCCATCAGAGCAAAGCTCGACAAAAGGATGTGAGGTGAGTGAGTACGTCAGGAGTGAACAAGGCCTCTCTCTAAACGACTCCATTCACTCCTCAGCTTAATCCCAGCAGCTCTCTGCAGGAATAGCAGCCTGTGCTTAGATAACGTTGGCATGGTAACGCTGACCGACAAGGGGCTTCACAACATGCATTTTTGTCTCAGTGGCGAGTTGCTATGGCAAGATACAGATGAGAGCTCAGCAAAGCAGCCACTCGCATTCATCTCTATCTGTTTAAGGCTGGCTGTTGTGCTGGTAACCATGGAAACACCATATCAAGACCATTTCCTCTCTTGTCCATTTTAAAAAGGACATTTTTTTAGTTAAAGCAATAAGCTTATGTAAACATATCACTTCAAGTGACTTCGGAACCACAACTGGAAAAATCTGTTACCATGGTTAGCCATGGTTTCCAGAGGCAACATCCAAATGGATGGAAAATGGGGCACATCTCAGGCAAAAATACACAAACCAAAATGAAAAAGAGACAGATCTAAAAAGTGAATGCTTGTGTACCAGACAAGCATCCTAACCAAAATGCTAAGCATATTTAAAGCACATGAAGGAAAATCAACTTTAAACAAAAGGGGCTGATGGAATGTGGATGGGTTATGCTGGACTGAAAAGCCCACTTACCTGGCCTCTCAGGAGTTTCAGTTGCATTTTCCTGAACCTCACTTGGAATGACTTTAAATAAAACCAAATCTCCCAGTAAACTCAATGCATCTTTTAGCACTCCATAATAATATTACTACAAAGAACTTAAAAAATGTATTACAGGCAAGACTGATATTCATAAAAATATTCTTCAATATCCCTCCATCTACTTTGAGTTCCTCAAACAGAGACATTATGAGCTACTATTACTCAGAGGATTACTGAATGCCAAATTCTGCAACAAACATTGAACCTTTCAATACCTGTTTATCCTCCCCCCAACTTATGTCATGTCACATGTCCTCCTGAACTGGCATTCACTTTAGAACTTTCTACTGGCACTAACTGCAGCCAAGAACGGAAAAGCGTTTGTACCTGTAGCATTGAGCAGGTCCAGCAAAAATGAGCGCTTGTCGCTCTCCTCCACCCAGACCACTTTCTGAGTGATGTTCTCTGAAGTGGAACCCACACGGCCCACAGCCAGGAAAATGTACTCCTCAAGGAAGTCACGAGCCAATATCTGTGAGTAAAGCATAACAATGACTAAATAAATCTAACAAAACCAAAAAAAGAACAAGCACAGGGTGTGAAATGTATGAAGTTTGCATACCTGGATTTCCTTGGGAAACGTTGCGCTGAACATCATGGTCTGACGTGCGCCTTTGGGAGGCATTGTGTCCTGCTCCACTATACGTCTGATCTGTGGCTCAAAGCCCATATCTAGCATTCTGTCAGCCTCATCCAGAACCAGGTAACTGGAGAGGGGGAAAATGAATGACTTGAAATTGCTTACATCAGACCAGAAGTACCGTAATTACTCAGAGGAAATAAAACAAATTAAGATTTGTGATTTATGATCTGCTTCCAGCACTCACTTGCAGTAGTCGAGACCGATCTTGCCCCGCTCCATCATATCTACCAGGCGCCCAGGCGTTGCCACCAGCAGATGACATCCCCGCTCCAAGTCACGGATCTGCTGGCCAATGTCAGCCCCTCCATACACCACGCACGGGCGGACCCTGGAGCGGTAGGCAAACTACAACAGAGACACACCAGAATGCTTGGAATGATGTCTGAAGACAAATTCTCATTCTTTGCGGCCAAGCTTCAGGAACTAGTTAGACATACCTTCCGGGCTTCATCATAAATCTGTAAAGCAAGTTCTCTGGTTGGAGCCAGGACCAAAGAAATGGGATACTGCTTACGACGGCCATATTTTCCATTCTCCTGTGAGACCAATACAATTGTCATTGTGACTATGATAAAGGTTCTTTGCTAAAAGCATTCAAGCATTTTCATGAACTCAGTCAAAAAATTGGGATAAACAGACATAGAGCATGTAAGTACCTGACCACTGGCTTTAGAAGCCTGCAAGGCTTCTCCTGGTCCATCAGTGTAGATCTGACTCAGCACTGGAAGCAGGAACGCTGCAGTCTTCCCAGAGCCTGAGCAAACACAGCACATGAGTAATGATGCACGGTGCCAAACAGCTCGCCACGTCCACAGCCACAGCCATTCAGGTCTCCTGCTCACACAGAGAAGTGGAAAGCTGATTTCAGACTTATATCATCAGATGTGGCAAGTGGCCTACCTGTTTGAGCACAAGCCATAAGGTCCCTCTTGGCCTTGATGATGGGAATGGCATGCTTCTGCACGGGGGTGGGACGAGTGTAGCGGCTCAGAGTTATGTTACCCATGATGATCTCCCCCATGTCAACATCATGGAACTGAACAGCAACACCACAAAGCCACAATCAGTTACTGTGCCGATAAGCTTCAATGAGAGATCTGCTAAGAGAGGCAAAGCACCACTGTCAGACTTACATTCTCAATAGGGCCTGGACAATTGTTTCCGGTGGCCTCCACAGGAATGTCATCATACTTCTCAAAGTTAATCCCTGTGTTGCTTCCAGAAAACAGCTCACTAAGAGAGTGGCAGATAGAGTGAGAGAGAAATAAAATATAAGAGCTTAGATCAAGTGGCAGATGGGCTGTTTCAGGAGGCGTGATTAGCAGGCTGTGGTACGTACTGTTCCAGTCGCTCATTGGGCGGTGTAGGCTTTGACCAGTCCTCTTCATCCCTGGACTCTTCTACCCACCGACTGTTTCCCATTCCTCCACCACCAAATCCCCCACGCTCATACCTGACAGAATATATTCTCTATTATGCTGAGCATTTGTGTGACCAACTTAATGAGTATGTTCAAATCTTTATCATTTCAGTTCAAACCAAACAAGTAAAATTTCTCAACACTTCAAAATTTTACCTTCCCCTTGAACCTGTACCACGGTCATTGAAGAATGCAGGCTTTCCTCTGTCAGAACGTCCCCCAAAGCTGGAGTAGGCATCTCTATTTATACCTGCATTCCATCCAATGTCTTTGTTCTCAAAGCCTCCAAAGTCTACACAATGTTTGAATTAATGGTTAATAATAATATAACTCAATTTAAATAATAATAATAATAATATTATAAAAAAAAAACACTTCTTTGAAAAAAAGATTAACTGTTTACGTACCGTCCCAGAAACATGGGCAATAAACAATATGGCATTTGAAGAGTTCTACAACACGTTATGGTACCAAAATGGAATTACACCCTTTTAAAGAGTAGTGAACTGTTCATTAAGAATATTCAGACAGTTCCAACTGAATTTCAATGCTTACTTGTGTTATGTATAGGTTGGCTGAAGGTTGAACTGCCTCTGTTGCCTCTGAAGCTTCCACGGCCCCCTCTGTCATTACGGGGCGGTCCACGTCCAAAGTTCCCACCTCCATTCATTCGAGTGTCATGGTATCCATTAACAAAACCATTGCTGCGTCCACCATCCCATCCAGGAGAGTCTTTCAGAGAGGACAGAAAGGTAGATGAGAGAAAGTACTCCTGACAGAGCGCATACAATTTGCATACATTTAAGGGAGGGTAGCCAAAAGCCAAGCCAACACAACTGGTCTCACTGCTTCTGGTTGAGCGAGCAGTACTTGTCAGAAAGCAAGTGAAAGTGATCTAGTCTTGCTTCAGCAAAACAGTGTCCAAAAAGGTAAACTAGATAAACAAGTTCATCCATGGCTCAAAAGACAGGCCTTGCCTACAACCAGAAATTACACCCTTGCTATTCAAAAACACATGAAGCCAGCTAACACATCAGCATTGCCATGCCAAAATCTCAGTCAGCTCTTTACAGTGTACATGTTCAACCAAAGAGAAGGAACTACACTGCACACATACGCTGCTGTCCTTTAAAAAAATCATGGGGGTATATGGTTTCTGCTACACTCCTAGCAGTTTAAGACATTGGGAGGTTGAAAAATTGCCAAAGTCTTTCATTTGTACTTGATTCTGTGTCACAAGGAGATGCCACATTAACATGACAACAGGTCTGCCAGGATCAGCAAGCAGTAAACTTGTCAGCAATCAAAACGTGGTCACCAACAGGGAACTGCTAGAGACTGGTTTGCTTACTGCCACCACGATCAGTATTTATAACCAATAATTAGTTGGGGGGGGACTCTGAAAGAGGTTCAGGAGGAACAGAACTGCAGAGACAATCTAATTAAATTTACTAAACAATGCCATTTTCAGAGTCATATTGTAAATTTACAGATTTTAAAATAGTTTATTTAACATTCACTCTTATCTAAGCCAACCACTACAGCAAGAGAATGAAATGGCCTTTATGTTATCTCTTACTGGTACAGCAGTGGCTTGCTTGAAACAAACCCTGGCCTTCTGTATGTGAAAGAATGCCATTTTCTACTACTCATTTTGAAATTGAAAGGAAGAGAAATCCCTACCAGTGCATGTGTGCAAGATACAAACAAGGCTTTAATTAATTTCATTAATTAATTAATTTATTTTTTATTTAATTCCAATGCTTAACTGTGAAAATTGAGATTCTCTAATCCAGGGGCATCAAACTGGTTCAGAAATGAAAGGCATGGCTGCAGGTTTTCATTCCAACCAAACAGAAGCTCATGTGATAAGTTGTTTGAAGACTGGCTGATTAGGTGAGTGGAATCAGCTGTTGCTGCTGGTTGTTTAGAATGAAAACCTGCAGCCACACCAGTTCGTTTCTGACCCATTTTGACTAATCAGGGATCTGACCCCTGCTCTAATCTATTGAATGTGCATACACAAGAGTCTCACACACAGTAATTTAAAAAGTATGAGGCATATTTGTCCTATGTTGGTGACTGGTAGTGCCAATGTTATACAGCGTGCACATTTTGTGAACTGAGCTTCAGTACCCAGCCCTACCCACCAAGCAATGGAACAATCCTGAAAAGTTTCAGCTCCCACCTGGTGACAATCTGCTGGCCAAAAAACAGCCATGAAAGGGCATGCCATGCCTCTGCCAGCTGCTCTAACATTTACCACAGCGGTCAGCCCAGCTGAGCACACTGGCTGCGTCCTCATTCCCATCGGTGGCCACACTGCTGTCAGTGAGCGCAGGAGAGGCTGCAAGTGACACACACACATATTAGCTAGAGCCTAGACCAGCAGTGTCCTAATATTCTCCACATCAGATTCAAGTTCTACATTAGCACCATAACACAAACGTGCCAACAAGCAGATCATTTCTGCCCTCACAGCAGACACATGGAAAATGCTTAAGAGGCATGTGGAACACTAAACTGGCTCCAAGAGAGCACTTGCGAGCCTAGTTACATACAAATGCACTATTAAATACTGGGAAAAGCAGTCATAAGTGCACAGCACATCTCCAAGAATCCACCAAAGTACAATTACAACAATGTAGCCTGAAAGTGCAACAGAAGACAAGGGTGTACCAACTACTAGAGCAATTATAACTAATCTCAATTTTGACTCAATATGCATTGCAATAGTATTAACATACACTACATCAACAGATTCTCCAATCATGTTGACTAATAATAACAAATAATAGTAACAGCAAACAAGATTAGTGTGACAAAGCATGTGTAGGTTTTATTGCAAAGAGAACAGATGACTGATTATTTCTCAGTACCTAATATGAACCTAATCTGAGAGATAATATGAGAAAGTGTGGGCGCACACTGCAGGACTTCAAAGTTCAAGGGGATAAAGAACCCAAACTGAAGCACTTCCTCTAGATGTGGGTCAGGTTGGTTTTCAGTGCTCATCTTAAAAACAGCTATACTTAGCATCCAAGCTGGGCTGGTATTCACAATACTCATCAAGGGTACAAATCAGAAAACAAAACCAATGCAGCGTTACAGCTTTTCTATTTATTATTTAAGCATCTCAATCAAACTTATCAAACAGCCATGTATGTCTAATTTGAGCACAAGGAAGGAAAGCCCACTAACACTGTGCTGATTTAGCTTGACTGCACACTTGGCTGAAAACTGTCCAATCCTTCTGTGTTCCTCCTAGATCCACTACTGGCTTCAAAGTGAGCAGTCAGTCATACTTGCAGAGGTGAAAAGTCAGTACATTCACATAAACTTAGTGGCAACAAATGGTGTAATAGAGTAAAGCATGCAGCAAAAGCAAGCTTCCATACAGTATTAGAGCATTAATTAGTTTGCTATATTCTGTTTCACAGAGATCTATTCATAACGATGTGGCAGATCGATGAGAACAGCATCAGACAGCTCTAGGGAGTTGGCTGCACAAGTCCCATGCAGAAGTATACCACATCTCTCTGGCCAGCCACCACTGTAGGTGTGATAGAAGGAAAGTTCCTGGGAAGGGTATCTTGGGTAACCTGAGCAAAGGCATAGGGCACTTAAATGACAACCCCCTTACTTCACACTATGAGAAATGCAGGAGAATGGAGGGTTAATCTAATAGTTACCAGTCCTAAAGTCATCCCATCCAGTCTGATAATTATTTCTGGGGTTTCTTTCAGGATGCCAACTCTGAGGGTACTGCTTAGGAGAAACTTGTGGAACAGTTTCACATTTTAAAAAAGGTATCTGGCTTTTACAGAGATGGCAGTAAGTGGTGGACTGTGTGTGTACAGTGTCTACCCTCCCTCCACATGCATAGACTCAACTGGAAAAATGAGAGAAAAGGAGACTAACGCAAACAACCAGAACTGCTGGCTAATTATGGGGAGAGCAAGCGCACAAAGAGCACAGAGGCTTGGCTACTTCTCCAACAAAACAGTGAAATGTGGGGTCAAGAAAAAGACATTTCCTTTGATCTGTTCAAAGTGTTACAATCTCTGACTGCACAGTAGGTTTTGAGCTTTTCTGCACCTATGTATTGGCTCTTGGTATGTAATTAAACTTTCATGCATTTAGGAATGCAGAGCACCCTCAGCAAAAGCTGACAAAACAAACTTACAGCTCAGTACTGGTGGCATTGAATAACCGCTCTGTCTACCAGAGGAATAAGCATTTCCTGCTGTGAAAAAATGAAAATGCAGTCAACGTAAGAAAAATAATGCAGGGACCAATACAAGTTTAGGTCTTTCAAACAAGCCTCTTACATTTGTTTACAATGGTGTTAGCGCAATAGCCAAGAACATGAGGCATTTTTATTATCAATTTTGAACCAGCATCCAAGAAGAAAATGTATGTGTATGCAGCTCTCAGCTCACATTAAGCTCAAAACAAAAACATGCTGGTCAATTTAATTCCACACATCAACACTGTGATAAAATTCAATGTTATGACTACATGGCCATAACCTGAAGGCCTGACCAAATGCATGAAATTACTGAAATGACTATTGACATCCCTGATCATATTTCAGTAATGCAGTGTACCTCTGTTCACTTTAAAAAAATTGATTAATGGATTTAAAATGGACAAACGAAGACAATAGTTTACGAGATTATTAGGTTATCTGAATCCCAGAGCTTCAGTCTACATGGCAAAGGAATTTACAATGAGGGCCAGCAAGAACAATATATTAATATATTTTGCACACAGTCTAATAAGAAGGAGAAATTGCTGCTGATTCCACCTCAGTAAATACACTTACCATTTTTACCAATATCTTTGTTTCTCAAGTGAGGAGGAATGTAACGCTCTGAAGGGAAAAGATCATATTAAATTTCAGTTAACGCTGTTGTACCACAATAACAACCACATTATAACCACATTTTACACATATTACAACAATATAAAGAGAATGCAAATAAAAAAATGAACATATAGGCATTTGGTCTGACTGAAATTATTAAATATTCATATAATTATGAATATAATGATAATAAACATTAACACATGTTTAAACATCAGAGTTAAAACTAAAGTATGTGAACAACCTAGAATGACCCTAATATGAGATAATAAAGTGTGGGCGCACACTGCAGGACTTCAAGGGGATAAAGAACCCAAACTGAAGCACTTCCTCTAGATGTGGGTCAGGTTGGTTTTCAGTGCTCATCTTAAAAACAGCTATACTTAGCTTCCGAGCTGGCCTGGTATTCACAATACTCATCACGGGTACAAATCAGAAAACAAAACCAATGCAGCGTTAGAGCTTTCCTATTTATTATTTAAGCATCTCAATCAAACTTATCAAACAGCCCTGTATGTCGAATTTGAACATAAGGAAGGAAAGCCTACAAACAACAGTGTCCTGAATAAAAACTGTCCAATCAGAATGAAGTAGACCTGTGTCCCTGTATTCGTTCTAGATCCACTATCCAGTCCAAAGTAAGCAGTCAGTCACACTTGCAGAGATGGAAAGTCAGTACATTCACATAAACTTAGAAAGATCTGAATATAATCATAAAACAATGATTAACAAATGTTCCAATAACATCTGAGTTAAAACTAAAGTATGTGAACAAACTTATTAATGAGCCTCGTGTTGAAAAAGACTTAAACTCATCGGTATCTCATCTCCACTTTCAGTGCCACAACAAAAACAAATACATAAACTATACTTTGCAAAACAGAAAGTCAGTTGGTGGCTTTAGTGTAGGTCCATCCAGCATGAACTTATCAAACAATATGAAGATCAACTGCTGACCATCGGGGCACAAAGCAAAAGAAGGCATTTATAAGGTAAGTATGAGTGTCAGTGATGATGATCTGTAACCTGAGAAAGGCTTTAAAATAGGAAACTTACTGCCAGTGCCTCCACCCTGCCCTTCAGCAGAGTTCAAGTCTAGGGCAGAAAGCTAGAAAAGACAGAAATGAAGAGAAGATCAGTCCAGAGACGCGTTCAGATCTTAATGAGCTTCGATCACGGAGAGCACAGCTGTTTACACGCGTGAGAAACACACTGTAACCACCGTCACGGGGGGGTGGGGGGTGGACAGGACCCTGCTGGACGCGCTGCGCGTGCTGTGACGCTGTCAGCGGCTCTGGAGAGCAGGCGCGAACGTGCACGACCAGATCGTGATTAAATGTGATGATCAGGGGGACAAAATGTCGGACGAGCAGTGGTGGCGGTGGTGACGAGATGTTGGAGGAGGAGGAGAGCGCAGAAGCTGCCTGTCCTCCAACACTGGTCCTCCGTCCAGCCCTGGAGCCGCGGAGCCCCTCGGAGCCCCACGGCGACCTCAGCTGCCTGCGCGGGTCAGGAGCAGCTCCTGGTGAAGGTGGTGAACCTGCTGAGAAGAGACTGTGGACAAGCAGCTGCGCACCTCCTCCAGCAGCTGCTTCCTGCGGCGCAGACCTCTTATCTCCCCATTAACGGAGATCCTGAAGCCGCTGATTCAGTCCACACACACACCCCAGATCCCCCAGCCTAGTCTGACAGCCAAACTACCCCACATCACCATAACAACAGCCCCTGCCCGGTGACGGAGGGCGACAGCGCTTCTCCAGCGTGTTTACTCAGACAGTGCAGCAGCTCCAGCGGCCGGCTTACCTGCTGTTCTAGACCGTGTGCGCTGTCGACGACCACATGACTCATAACTAAAGAGAGTTGGTGAGGATTCCTCCTGCCCGCAGAAGACTTTCTTTGTTAGCACGCCAGCTAAGCTACTCGAGGGATTACGGCCGAGTCTCCTTTCCGAACGACGTCACTCGTCCTCCTCCGCGTCTCTGCTCACTCTGCGCCCCAAACCCCGCGACACGGCCGCCAAACAGCCCAGCGTCCGCTTCCCCGCGCCGCCCGGCTCGTCCGCCACCAGAACACAGTGTTGCCGAACCGAGGCCGAGCTTTAACGGCTGCCTTCTGAAAGCGCGAGCGGCTCGACGTCCAGCAGCGGCGCCTCGCGACGTTCTGCTCTCGGGACGCAGCACCGCGAGAGCTCACAGGCTGCGGCTCCAAGTCTCGCGATAGCTACTCTACCCAGCAACAGAGGGGCAGAGGTGGGGGAGGCAGGCCCTCAGGGTTCAAACCCACCTCAGGGCTACGTTCTCACCCTCTCTACTTAAGAGTCTGCACCTCCCCGTTCAGATCTCTATTAACTCTCCTGTTATGTTACGGCTGAAATTGACCCGTTTTAAAGTTTGAAGATCTAGTTAAAAGTATTATTTTCTGTACGAGACTTATTCTGCTTGTCTTTATTAGTGTAATCAACATCCATCCATTTTCTATGCCGCTTATTCTTGAAAACTCTGAGCGCAAGGGCAGGAAACAACTCTAGACAGGGCGCTAGTCCATCATAAGGCTCACACACACTAAGGGCCACTTTAGAGTCACCAATTCACCTACCGCACATGTAAACCGGACTGGAAACCGGAGTACCCGGAGGAAACTCACGCGAACATGCAAACTCCACACAGAATTTTCCCAGGTCGCCTGGATCGAACCCAGGTCCTTCTTGCTGTGAGGCTATCCACTGCGCCAATCAACATTTAATTTCAACATGGATCATCTCACAACCCCCTGCATATTCACATCACATAGTTACCGTTCGGTTCAGTTTGACCCAGCAGTCAAGCTGGAGGTTAAAGGGGGTCAGAAATGTCAGAGTATTTCTTTCTTTGCCACTATAAGGCATATTTCATCTCAATCACACACATACACGCACCCAGGTGCACAGGTACAATATTTTTTATTTGGAACCATTTATACTCTCCTTGGAAAACTCACCCACATTCAATGGACACTCAACAGTGGAAGGACAAAACATTAGAGGTGGGCGGATCGATCCAAATATACCAACGCTGGTATTGGTATTAATTAATATTGGTGTAAAAATATTGATACTATAGAGTTATTTCTCTCGCGCGCGCACTGACTGCTGCGCATGCGCATTCACCAAACACTCACTCAGTTCTGTTCTGTATCACACGGAACAGCCCGCCCCTTCGTCCTACGCTCGTCTTCTATTGGTTCACCGTCACGCGGCTCAGCAGCGCCAGCCAATCAGCCATGCGGGTAGGCTCAGCCTGGCCCGCCCACTCAACCTGGTCCGCCAATCAGCGGTCTCCTCAAGTCGACACGTCACAGTACGGAGAGAGACGCGTCATTTTATTGCTTATTATTATATTTTTAAATAAATATATTTATAAATATTTATAAATATTTTGATATTTATTTATTTCATTGCAGAAAATGAAACAGCAGCCACAGACACTTTCTGTATTATTTTATTGTTTGTTCGATTTGACAAACAGAATAAGTGTGAAACTGTTTACAGTATTTGTTGTTGTGTTATTTTTGTTGTGTTGTGGTTTGTCAGCCCTCTGCCTCAGCAGATTGTGTTTGAAGTTGTGTTGTGATATTTTTTACTCTGCTTATGTAAGAAAAACATATTTACACAGAAAGGAAGAAAATTCCTTATTTTTTAATTGTTTTTGCTAATAACAGTTATATCTGAAAAAAGAAAAAGAACAAAAGAACTAGAAAAGATGTCAGTGAGGGGAGAATGTTTATTTTATTTTTGTATTGTAGTTTCTCCTTTTGTACCTCAAAACAGATACATTTTCTGAAAGTTGAGGCAAACTTTGTTTAGTTACTGTACCGTTGTTTCTAAACAAAAATGTTCACTGTTATAATAAAGTATTTTGTTGTCATGTACAATGTTTGGCAAAATTCTGTCCTTGGTCTTTTGGATCCTTTGGATCTATGAAGCTTAAATATTAAAATGTATTGATATTGATATCAGCGATACTGGCCCTGCATTTACTTGATATCGGATTGATACAAAAATTCCTGGTATCGCCCACCTCTACAAAACATACACTTTAAAAGAGTCTCCGAAGAGCAGCCGAAGCAAAAGGATGACAATCCAGGAGGCTCTGGAATTCATCATTGATCATGACAGTGATATAGAGGAGGATGTGTCGGAAGACGAAGACTAAATTCTGATTCTAATGATTCTGAGGGAATTGCTATTCCTATTCCTCCACGCAAGACAGTCATGTCCAAAAGTGATGAATTACAGTGGTCTTCATCCCCAAATATGCGTCAGGCAAAACTGTCTGCAGAAAAGATAATAAAGACAGTGCCAGGGCCCACTAGGAGGGCAGTGAGTTGTGTGGCTGACAAAAAGACAGCTTTTGAGCTGGCCATGCCAGATTCAATACAGAAAATCATTCTGGAAATGACTAATCTAGAAGGGAGGAGCTGGACAAAACACATTTAGATATGTATTTGGGGCTCCTCATCCTGACTGGGGTCTATAAGTCGAAGGATGAATCGACAGCCAGTCTGTCGGATACAGAGAGGTGATATGTTGAGGCACAATATCTCTAGAGACTTTTCACATTTTCTCCAGTTATCCAATTTGATAATTGAGAGACAATGGCTCATATATGAACAGAATAGAATAGAATAGAATAGAATAGAATAGAATAGAATAGAATAGAATAGAATAGAATAGAAATGAATTTTATTGATCCCTTGGGAGGCTTCCTTCAGGGAAATTATGGTTCCAGTAGCAGCATGGGATTCAGCATCAGTACAGAAGTAGTACAGTACAGAAGTAGAAAGATAGATAAAAAACAAAATAATTTAGTAAGAGGCACACTAAACAAACACTATATAAATATATAGAATATATAATATAGAGATTATATTACAATATACAATATAGATAATAGTGCATGAGAAGAGGGTCCTGTAGGAGGGGGAATTGCACATTATTATTGCACTTTAAAAAAAAAACCTGTTATTGCACAGAGAGTCCAGTTGTGTTGTGGTGGTCTGGTTGCAGGTTACTGTTAACTGTTGAAGCTGGCAGCTATTAGGCCTGTGGAAAAGTAGGACCAACGTCCACTAGTCTACAACCCATGCCCCAATACATGTCTTCTAAGCCAGCTATATATGGGATAAAAATGTTGGCAGCATGTGTTGCAAACACCAGCTATGCACTGAACATGCAGGTTTACACTGGAAAGCCAGAGGAGCCCCAGAGAAGAATCAGGGCTCAAGGGTTGTGCTTGCCATGGCACAGGGTCTCAAGGGGCATAACCTGTAACAATTTTTTCACAAACTACAATTTGGGTCAGTAGCTTCTAACGAGAAAGCTCACAATGGTCGGAACTGTACGAAAGAACAGGGCTGAACTCCCTGCTGAGCTGCTGGTAATCAAGGACAGGACCCCTTGATCTTCCATGTTTGCCTTCACAGACACCATAGCCCTGGTGTCTTACTGCCCCAAAAAGGGAAAATTCACTCGTGAATACTCTGCACAAGAGAGGAACAAAAACCAAGCATGATCCTTGATTTCAATGCCACCAAAGGCATTTGGACAAAGTAACAGGGTCCTACAGCACCAAATGAATGACGTTTGGTCATCTTTTTTACATGATGGATGTATCAGCCTACAATTCATTTGTCATCTGGGAGAGGGCTGCACCAAGTACCACACCAGTGCATAAGTAAGTCAGTGTGTGTGTGTGTGTGTGTGTGTGTGTGTGTGTGTGTGTGTGTGTATAAGTGTATGAGAGTCTGTTGTGTGTGTCTTGGTATCAGCAAAAAGACACCATAGTAAAGTAACAATGGTCCTGTTGTTTCTAGGTTGCTGCTGAGGGAAAAAGAAAGAGGAAGAGATTCCAGGTCTGCAGAACATCTGACGATGTCAAGACAAGCATGACCTGTGCAAAATGTGGAAAATTCATTTGCACAAAGCACAGTGTGATGACATGTCACTTGTGCTGTGTAGATGTACACACACACACACACACACACACACATTCATATTGCGATTGCTTGTTTGTTGTATTGTTGTATTGTGATTTTGTTCATTTCTGCAATTGCAATGTTATGTTTCAATGTTATGTTAAAACTATTGTTTTTTTATATGTTGGTCTTTCAAAAGTAATAAAGTTGTGAAAAATTAAGTTTGAACAGTTTTTTCTGAAAAACAAGTGAATTATCCTAATTGAACCATTACCTGTTAGAAGTAAGGAACACCACTGCAATAAATATTGATAGAATAATTAGGAATGGAGTTTGTAATGAAATATTCACACTGCTTGTTAGGATTTTTTGGGTTTCAGACACCTTTTGGATTATTAAATATGCACCGGGTCAAATTGACCCAGGAACACCATTGCTGTTCCTGACAAATGAACATAACAGGAGGGTTAAAGTGTATTCATAGTCTACATCCCCATTCAGATCTTCATTAAAGTGGATTCATAGTCTGCATCAATGGAGTAAATGAATTTGTGAAAACACCCCTTTTAAAGAACTGTTCATCACACACCACAGTTATTACAGGTTCCTGTTTATCAACCACACTTCAGTCACTGATCAAAATAATAAACTGGATAAATGAAATTAGACCTAAACTATAAGTATAGCACTGGACAGAAGTTTATTATTATTATTATTAAAAATATTTTTTTTGGTGGGACAGTTCATTGGTTAACAGCATACCACTGGTCTGTAACAATGGAAGTAAACTAACCTTTGAAAACTGTTTGCAGGTAATTTATAATGTTTATATATATATATATATATATATATATATATACAGAAAGTTCAATTATAATAGCAGTGTTGGAACAGATGGTGTTACTGCCCTCTCAACCATAATATTTATATCAATGTTTATATCCTTTTTGCTCAGCTTAACACTGGAGCAGGTCAGTTTCAGTTGTACAGAGAAGACTCGGAGATGCAGGTTAGATGTGGAGCCGCAGTTATTACTAAGAGAGCAAATTAAAATGAATCACTGCCAATGGAGTGAAATCACTGGGGATGTTCTAAAACTTTTGACCCAGCATGAGCATACATATGGATCTGTATTCTTAAACATGTATTCTTAAATAAGAGTAAAATATTAGCATTGAAAACACTACGAATCCATGTGTATCCGGTTTCTGCTGCCCACATCAACTACTTCAGCAGTTGAACACATTTATTATTTTCCCATAATTCTCAGTTATAATGTTCAATATTCAAATCTATCAGTGGTGTTTTAATGTATTAGTTCAGCACAAATCCATACATTAGGTGATATGTCCTCATTATATGCAGAGATACTAAACACAGGTGGAGAAAAGGCCCAGAAATTTGAAGGTCTCATAATCCGGCAGCGCCCTCTACTGGCCAGTCTTCATACTTCTTTAGTCTTTACCTACAGGGTGGTCAGGTCCAGTTCACTCTCTGGGATGCCACTGTTCATTATCTTTATGTAAATGACCAGAATAAAAATTGCCTTTACAACCTTAATTTTATACAAGAGTATAATTTTCTGTGGTTTATCAAAAAAATTTTTTACATGACCATTTAAAGGATGGGCCTTTTTATTTACATATATTGCTTTACAATCAAACATTACAGTAATATAAACTATAACATAACATAATATATATATATATATATATATATATATATATATATATATATATATAATATATATATATATATATATATATATATATATATATAATATGATATGATATAATATAAAGAAAGGAACAAAGCTCGTATCAGCAGTTGGCTCTATATTTGGCCACCAGAGGGCGTTTACAAAACAACATCATTTTCTGGTCAGTTTACTGGTCACAGAGAAACATCTTCAAGAGGAGACTGTTCTTAGGAGAATCTCTCTCTCTCTCTCTGCATTTTTCAAGACATTGTTCCACTGTGCTTTATGTTAATGTGTTATGTTGGAAGAACAGCTGGTATATTATAGATATGACATATTATGGATGGTGAGTGTTTGTAAGTGGGCTTTATTGTATCTGTATTGGTGCTGGGTTCGCTCTGGACTCTTCAGAAGTGAGACTCTCACGGTAATTAGTGAGTCCAGTGGGACAGCACAGCAAAGGTTTGTCCATAGTTCTGCATTGAGTTGTACTACAGAACACAGCCTGGGTATAGTGTAGCAGGACTAAAGTCATTTATTAAAATGAAGCAGAATTTGATTTGCTAGTTTTTGTTATAACTGACACATTTCCTCATCTGCAATACATGTGCAAATCACTGCTGTCTAATGAAAACCATGTATCTCCAGCTTTGTCTGTTTACTTTTTTCATGGTTCGAACCCTGTAATTGCTCTGTACTAAGTAGTTCTAGATGAACAGCCTGTTTTTAACGTAGATCATGGTGGAGAACAGCTGCTCACATATATACTGTATGTGGATCTGAAGATCAACTGGACTTCAAATGCATATTTCTTCATGTTTCAAACACAAGTTTGTCCTGGAAGGTTCTCAATATCACTCCATTTTTGATTCTGAACAAGAGTGGCCTTCTGAATTCGGACACCCACATGCCTTTGTCAGCTATGTCAGTCAGATCCAGCTTCAGATTCGGATCCAGATCAGGTTGATTTACACCTGCCGGGTTTTGGCGATAAACCGGCTTCCACAAGTGTGACGCTTGTTTGGAGCGACGGAAAATAATAAAGTATAACTTTAGGTCACAATAATCTTCCCATTTAGAATGAAAATTGAAAAAAGAATAAACGCAACAAAACACATTTCAATTAAATACTTATAAAGTATTTTCCTGAGCTACGCGTACCCGCGGTATAAGGAGGAAAGAGCCGCGGGTTGCGACCCCTGATCTAGAGCGTTTGGCGTCCCCACTTCCAATTCGACCTTCTAAAAAACACTCCATTTTAATCCAGCCTGGATGACGTGCCGGGCCACAATGTGCATGAACCTGAATCAAGATTTAGATCGAAGAGCCGAGCAGAACAGCGAGTAGTCAGTTTGATTCAGTGAAAAAAGTTCTAAAAATGCTCTATTTTAAGCTACAGTGGTTTGACATGCCATGTCCTTCATTGAGACACTCCATCAAGACTGAGAAGATACAAAATGTCTTAAATAATGTCACATTCGAGACCCCTTTAGAAGACCCCCAGGTTAAGAACCCCTGTACTAGATAATTGTTTTTCATTGCACAGTGACAATATGATTTAGATCAAAATTGGTGTTAAAGAAGGTGAGTGTATACCTGAGATTTCAAAAGATCTAATACTGCAGCTGCACTAGTTATTACAGTCCCTTTCAGATTTCTATTTCAGCTCTGGTGAATTCAGAAAGTTCAGCGGTAAGGTAAAGATTGTCACCACTAAGTGCCTAAGAAAGGAATACTTTAGATCAGGGGAAGGCAGTCTTGGTCCTGGAGTTAGATTATAGCAGCATCATTCTTGAGTCATTCATAATCAGACACAGTTTACTCTTCAGTCCTCTAATGGGGGTTTTAAATTTATGGATTACTGGTACTTATGGTCTCTAATTACCTTTTTGTCCAGGATTTTCATTCCTCCCACCCTTGTGTACCAGAGTATGTGCCAAACCCCATTCCAGGAGGTGGTCTGTCAGAGATGCCCCAAGCCCAGTCAGGGCCTGTCATCTGATGGTCCACAGTCCTGGTATATAAAATGCTGGTGAGGGGACAGACACATCCCAACAAACTTCAGCTGCTCTAAAAGGCAAGAGAAGCCTTTCTATAATGCAGCATGTCAACAGTGTTCCTTACAACAGGCCTCCAGCTACATGCTGGGATTTATATCTTTGTTAAAGGTGTAAAGACATAGTTTAGATATCACACTGAACAGTTAATCTATATTTTTTAATATTTAAACAGATTTCTACAAGAGGATATTTTCTGATACCTCAAATTCCAACATCGTACACCCTCATTAGTCAATATGTTACTCAGAATAGTTAAAAATCACCTCAGGACATGTTTCTAAAGCTTACAATCTACACTTTTTACCCACAGATCTTTGTTAAGGTTTATTATCAGTGTGGAATCTGGATGACCCTTTTTAAAGTGTGACCTTGAATTAAATGAAGGGTAGAGCCACAACAAAAAGAAACATCAGCGTACACAATGTAAGCATTTACTTTATCCAATCATAAGTAAGCAGTGCACTGAGAGATCTAGATTATCTTTAAAATTACAAAAGAGGGTCTTGTGTGTCCAGTACCCCCCTTGGGTAATTTAGCAGTTAGACGAAGCCCCTTAAACACTCTGTGGGCTGCAAAGCCACAAAGACCACACTACCAGCATGACAGATTAAGAACCTCAGCAGGCATCCCTTTAATTTCCTCCCAGCCATTTCCATCCCCTAGCTCAAAGAGAAATGAATAAATGATGAGATTAGATAAGATTGCTCTGCATCAAAATCAGACATGTCTACAACATCCCACCTAACCATTAAAGCACAATGTGTGGGTAGGTATATTTATATGGAAGCTCTGTTTCCCAGGAGGACTGTGGATGAGCAATATGGACAAAAAATCATATCCAAATATATACCGTATTTTCTGGACTATAAGCCGCTTTTTCTTCTTATATGTCATTTTACAGGGTTTTTTTTAAACTTTGAGGGTGCGGCTTATATTCCAGTGCAGCTTATAGTCCGGAAAATGCGATATTTCAGCTGAATGGCAATATACGATATACCATATGATATATGATGTGAAAAATATAATGAAAAAATTAGAACAGAAAAAAAGTAGAACCAGAATTGAAGCACTGCTAAATGTAATTTCATATCATGATATTCATAAATAATGTTAAAATAATGTATAATTACATTAACAATACTGTCTAGAACTAAAACAGGCAACATTCTAATCACCCAGCTACACATAACAGACAGTACTGAAGGATGTGAGGATGTACTATGACCTCAAACTGAGTTCACAGTGTCTGTATTGCTATAACACAAAAACAGACACCACACAAGGCACTTTTGGGTTTAATTCATTTTACAATTTATTGATTAGAATATTGTTTATAAATAATTTATAGTCAGTGCAATACACTTAATACACTAATATACTTATATTTATTATATAATGGAAGATTTATATGTATATCATATAAATCATGAACTGAATAAATATGGGTAAGAAGAAGGATATTTTTCTGTTAAGTGATTAAATGTAAAACATAAAATAGTTACATTTGTTTTTCTCCCATCTCCTATTTTATCTTGCAATTCCTTGATCATTTAACAGTCCATACTTCCCTTCAGGTCAGCTAAGACCTGGGCAAAGAACTTTGGGGAGATATTGATGAGCAGCATTTTCTGGCTCATGCGCAAAGTGATACCCAAAGTGCGCTTCCAAAATGCATGCCTGTCCCCCACGATAAAAGGCTTGGCTGGATAGCTGAGCTCATGGCCTGCGTATGCGTAGGAAACAAACAAGCAGGTGAGCAGCTCCTCTTGCAGCTCCTCGATGGTAGCCACCTCCGCTGACACGATGTCCCGGCACACCATGTAAAGGAAAACCAAGGTGCCGTGACATAAGAAGCGCTTACACTGAACTCTGGCAACGCGGAGGAAGACGTCCACATTGCGTATCCACATCGTTGGCTGATCTGGACAGAGGTCTTTAATGCAACAGCAGCGGCGACACAGGAATGCACCCAGCAAGCTGAGCAGCTCATGAGCCCCGACGTCCCTGATCAACTGCATGTGCGTAAGTGCACTAGTGGCCTGGCAAGGAATGGCATCCATAGATACCTCCTTGGTTGCTGGTTCCTCCTCCTTCACCAGGCCACATTCAGGGGAAATCTTCAAAGACTTCTTCGGGGCAGGAGGTGCAAGTGACAGCAGAATTGTGGGCCTCTTCCTGCCGCTGGTCTTCTTTCCTGCTTTACAAAGCTTCAGGAGGTGGCAAGAAGATCTGGCCATGTTGTGTGTTGATGATGGTGTAGATGGAGTGTAATGTTGTTTGGAAGTGGATGCTGTTGAATGTAGATGTTCCTAGTGATGGACTGTAGATGGAGTGGAGATGGCTCTGAATAAACTTGGAATGAGTTGGCACCTGTGGAGCAAAACTACAGTGTCATGACAGAGTAGTTATTCAGGATTTACTCACATTTTAAAATGTTCCTCAGTTTTTCAGTGGATCTGAACAACAGGGTTATTTTTATTTTTATTATTGATTACTTTATTATAATAAAGTACAGGTAACATGTGATATGGGCCGATAACTGTTAGGGTTCCCTTTAATAAAATTGTGTGTGTGAGTTTGCTTTACTAGGCCACATGTAAGCACACAAGACTGCACATATAATATACTGTACTACTATTATTATTATTATTATTATTATTATTATTATTGTTATTATCATTATTATTATTATTATTGTACCAGTGCTACAGTACAGTCATACAGTCATTTAATACCAGTGCTACAGTACATTCAAACAGATATTCTACTGGGATTTGTGTCTATTTGTCGAGCTGGATGAGAAAAAGATGGGAGATGAGCCTCAGCAAAGGCCTTGTAGTGATGATGGAATTCTACAGCTGCGCTGTTTGTTTTTAACTCAACATAGATACCCACCCTTTCTAAAGTTTTATCATCAGAAACGGAAATATTCACAATAATAATAATAAAATAATAATAATAATAATAATAATAAATAATAATAAAGAATAATATGTTACATTATACTTTTATAATAATTTAATAATAGTAATAATAATACAAATAATACAAAGTATATATGTGAATAAGTAAACAATAATATTAAATAAGTATTAAAGTGAGGGAATGATTATTTACCATGTTCAGCATTACTTATGTGACCCATGTCTATAATAAAAGTCCCTACCCAATACTGGTAACAATGGAATAATTACATACATTAAATAACATTATAATAAAAATATATACATATAGAAACTGTATTAAACAGGGTTAAAGGAAAGAAATCCAGCAATCATACAATCACACTCAGCACCCAATCATCACTCACCAGTGAGAAGTGGCAGCAAATCATGCACGTTATACTCTGTACCGGAAACAACCGTCCACCTGGATGACTGCATGGAGCGCTGGTAGTGATGGTGAAATGAGGCTTCATGAACCAATCTGGCTTTCCAGCTCAAAGGTTCACCAAAACGTTCCTTACCCAAAGCCTTGTTGACACGTTCTCAGTAGTGACACCTGCTGTGCAAAAGGATATAAAACAGACTCAATTAATCCATGTCTCGATGAATATAAAAGTGTGTTTTTATTTGGAAATATTATTTCAGTGATGTTGAACACGTAAAATAAGTATTTAAAACAAATGTTTGTGCAACTGAGAGTGCAAAAGTGCTTATGGAATTGAAAGACACAAAACTGTCTATAATAGTCTATAATAATAATAGCAATAATAGTAATAATAATAATAATAATATTAATAATAATATAAATAATAGCTGATCTAGTCTATTTTATAACAGAACTTTAAGGGCCGCGAGGCTCGAACCCCCTTTATGTGGTTGTGACTAGAGGTGGGCGGATCGATCCAAATATTGATAATATCGATACCAACGCTGGTATTGATATTGATTAATACTTGTGTAAAAAGATCAATATCCAAGTTTTTTCTCCCGACTGCTGCGCACGCGGATTCGTCAAAGTCTACTCTCTCAGTGCTGCGCTCAGCGCGCTGTGTCACAGCACGGAGCACTGCACCCTCCCCCTGCAAAATTCTTTCCTAGTTCTTTGGGATCCTTTGTATCTATGAAGCTTAAATAATAAAAAGTATCGGTATCGGCGATACTGGCCCTGTGTTTACTTGGTATCGATTCCCGGTATCGCCCACCTCTAGTTGTGACACTCAAAATGAAACGATGACGTGGCCCACTGAATCCGAGGCCTCGTTTGTCATCAGTCATGTGATTTTTACGGTAATGACACACGCTAGAGGTGGGCGGATTGATTCAAATATCGATAATATAGAGTCCAACGCTGGAACTGATATTGATTAATATTTGTGTAAAACGATACCAAGCTTTCTTACTCTCCCCCGCTCACTGACTGCTGCGCACGCACGTTCAACCGAGTGTCCGCTCTGTGTGTAAGTGCAGCGACACTCTTCTCACAGCACAAAATAGCGCACACCGCTCTTCCAACGCTCCCTTTTTATTGTGTCACTTCACCTGGCTCACCGGCGCCAGCCAATCAGCCATGCAGGTAGGCTCAGCCAGGGCCCGCCCACTCAACCTGGCCCGCCAATCAGCGGTCACCTCGAGTCGACACGTCACAGTACAGAGTGACGCCGCCGGAGCGCTGAACTGTGTGAGAGGGAGAGAAGCGCTGTTCGGCTTTATTTTATCGCAGAAAATGAAACGACAGCAGGTGTACAGTTTACAACAACAAACACACCTGCTGTGAAACACAACAAACCTCTACAAGCAGATGAAAAAGCACGCAGCAGAAAACACAGAGCTGCAGAAACGGAGAGGAGAGTCATCCCTCAGACCCAGAGCCTCCATTCAGAGACACACTGTGTATGATTGTATTGTTTTGTTCGACTTGAAAAACAGAAGAAGTGTGAAACTGTTTACAGTGTTTGTTGTGGTGTGTTAATTTTGTTGTATTGTGGTTTGTCAGCCCTCTTCCTCAGGAGATTGTTTTAAGTTGTGTTGAGTGATATGTTACTCTGTTTATTTAAGAAGAAAATTCCTTATATTTTATTGTTTTTCCTAAGAACAGTTCATTAAAAAACAAAACAAAGAACGAAAGAACTAGAAAATGTGTAGAGAGGCAGAATTATTATTTTATTTTTGTATTGTGTTTTTTCTCCTTTTCTCCCTCAAAAAATATTTATTTTCCTAATGTTAAGACAAACTTTGTTTTGTTACAGTTCCATTCTTTCTAAACAAAAATATTGATTGTGATAATAAAGTATTTCGTAACGTACAGTGTTTGGCGTAATTTTATCCTAGGTCTTTTGGATCCTTTGAATCTATCAAACTAATTATAATAATATAATTAATAATAACGTGCAATAATGTGCAATACACCCTCCTACAGGACTCTTTTTTTCTCATGCACCATTGTCTATATTGTATATTGTAATATAGTATGTATATTATATATATTCTATATATTTATATAGTGCTTCTTACTCCTACTAAATTATTTTTTTCTGCCTATCTTTCTGCTTTCTGTACTGTACTGTACTGATGCTGCTACTGGAACCTTAATTTGCCTGAAGGAACCCTCCCAAGGGATCAATAAAGTTCTATTCTATTCTAAAATATGTAAAAGTATTGGTATTGATATCGGCAATACTGGGCCTGCATTTACTTGGTATCGGATCGATACCCAAATTCCCGGTATCGCCCACCTCTAACACAGGCCTCAAACCGGGGCTTCATCTGGCATGCCCCTTTTTGCCGGACACAGGCTCTGAGGCATCAAAATGTTACATCACTAAGCACTGCGGGTCACCAAGGACAGAGTGCCAATCTATGTGTGCACATACGTTCACTCCCATACACACTCATTCACGCACCAGAGCCATTTTGAATAGACAGTTCACCTGATATCCATGTTTTTGGAATGTTGGAGGAAACTGGAAGAAATCCACGCAGACATGTGGAGTGGAACTGTAATGTTCATCAAGAAAGCAGAGTTTCAACAAGACAAAGAGCAGAAACACACTGCAAGGATATATTTAGTTCCATATTTATATAATTTATATATTTATAAAAAGCTAAAGGCTGATATTTTAAAGTGAGATGTTGATACTGTTGCTTTTGTGATTTGGTCACCAGTAACCCTTTGTGATCTTGTCCTATTTAATGTGTTTGTCCCTCGTTTTTTGACAGTGCCTCTTTTATCAGTCATTACATGAGACAGTCACTTGCCATTTCTTGGTGTCTCTATAGAAGACCTTTGGGTTCTCCACTATGTAAACACTACTAGAAGTTTAATATTTACATTAAAGTGCTCACAGTGTCTGTAAGTTGAGAGTCTATTAAATTTGATTATACTTTATTCTTTATTAATGGGAGCTTATAATGTTGCAGTTATTATTGCTGCTGTTGTTACTACTACTACTACTATTATTATTGTTATTATTTATTTGTATTGTTATAGATAGATAGATGATGGCCGCTGGGGGCGCTGTTGCTCCTGTTCACCGGAAGAAGTTGTGAGCGCGGCCGCTGAACTTCCTTTTCCCTCTGCGGAGTTTAGGTGAGAGCGCGGCTGTTCTTTCTCTCCGTTCCATCCGTCTGAAATCTCTGTGTTATTCAGCCATCCGCTGTTGAAACGCTGTCGGGGTCGCGGGCGGCGCTCTGCGGGCTGTGCGGACTGTGCTCCGTGCTCGCGGCGGGCTGTTCTGGAACAGTTTGAAGGCTGAACTGTGAGACTTGAGGCCTCCCCGAGTTTGCCAGAAAGCCCCGAGCAGAAGCGCGTTAATACCCTTTCTCTGTGTGTGTGAGTGAGTGAGAGAGAGACACTCCGGCGTTGGGGCTGAAAATATCCGCTTTTGTGTAGAGTTTGGGGGTCAGTGTCTGATCAGCCACACCAGCAGAGGAGCTCTAGGAGGTGCTGCCTCAGGATCTGGGCTTTAATCCAGACGGTTCTGAGGGACGGAATCTTGACCTGCCCTGTGTGTGCTACACGAGTTGTGGGTCTAGGCCAGGCTGTAGACATGTGGGCCAGTGCTTCTCAACCCTGGTTCTGGAGGCACCCCCTCCCCTGCACGTTGTGGTGGTTTGCCTGCTTTCACAAACTCCCTGTACCTCTGAGGAGCTGCGTCCTGCGCTCATCGGGCGTGGGAGCAGGACCAGGGTTGAGACCCCCTCCTCAGTCCCTGAGACAGACCAGGGACACAGACCAACTTCCACCAATAAGAGCCTGTGTGCAGGACGTCTGTCTGATCTCTGTAACAGAACTCAAATCGAACTAAAGCCCTGAATGTGTTTAATCTTTTTGTTTTTTTTGCAGAACCCAAAATGGGACGTGTGATCAGGGCTCAGAGGAAAGGTGCAGGCTCCGTCTTCAAAGCCCACGTGAAGCTCAGGAAAGGGGCTGCTAAACTCCGACACATCGACTTTGCTGAGCGCCATGGCTACATAAAGGGGATCGTGAAGGTAAAAATGGGTTCAAATGTCGGCAGAGGAGGAATTTGTCAAATAATGTTATTAAAGGATTCATCCTTAACCTTAATTCTGCTACTCTTGCATGCAGGACATCATTCACGACCCTGGCCGTGGTGCCCCCTTGGCCAAGGTGGTATTCCGTGACCCATACAGGTTCAAGAAAAGGACTGAATTGTTCATTGCAGCTGAGGGCATCCACACTGGACAGTTCATCTTCTGCGGCAAAAGAGGTGAAAAGCTGTCTTTATGTACACTGTATTTAGCGTTTTCCTCCCAAACACAAATGTTGATCAAATTTTCTGACTTACCTACAGCTCAGCTGAACATTGGCAATGTGTTGCCCGTTGGCAATATGCCTGAGGGTACCATTGTCTGCTGCCTGGAAGAGAAGCCTGGAGACAGGGGTAAGCTGGCCCGTGCATCTGGAAACTATGCTACGGTCATCTCCCACAACCCAGAGACCAAGAAATCCAGAGTCAAGCTCCCCTCTGGATCCAAGAAAGTAATCTCCTCAGCTAACAGAGCTGTTGTAGGTGAGTAGCGTGGAAGGTGTTTCTGAATGCAAGGGTATGTTTTTTTTTTTTTTTTTTTTTTTTTTTTTGTTCCCCATTATTTGGCTCATTTGGCAGATTCCTTGAGGGTTTTTTTTTTTATTTCCTCCAATTGATTGGCAAAGGAAGAGAGGAATTAAACCCTGATGAGATGATCAATTTAAGATCATCAGTCCATGCCCTGTTTTTTTCCTTAATCACGTATCTCATTCAGATGTAGGTATGTTCAGTGTTCGTTATTTGAAGGGGCATTAGAAGTGTGTGAATGAGGGGTTGAGTGCATTGACATTTGGTAAGAGTCTATCTGCAGTGGTTATTGAAGTATAATTTGTGATTGCTGGGTTTAGGGGTGTGTACAGCTGGTGAGAGAGAAGTGTTTGAAGGCTGAATTAACTGTCTGGGTACAAATGTTATGTACATTGTGCCAAGGGGCCTGGGATTAAGGTTTGATGTACTGTTTTTTTTATCAGAAACGTGTTAAAGGCTTTAACACTACTTTGACGTATCAGTGGAGTTTCCTGTTGACTCCTTTATGTAAATGAATAGTCATCTACCACCAAATGTGAATGTGTAGGCAATACCAGATGTCCTAACACGGATTCGGACCGTAACATTTACACAGTCGATTTGTTTTGTTAAAGCCCATCTGTTTGGGTTGAATGTCCCCTTCCACCCAATTCACATCTGACCTAGAATGACCTTATTGATTCATTCTGTAGTGTTGAGCAAGAATACTGAAGTCGACCTCTGGGAGATCAAAGCTTTATTTTAGATTTTGTCCCGTTTTATTGAAACCTTTTATACCATGCAATTCCTTGGACCTGGAACCAGGTGCAGTTTGAAAGTACCTGCAGCAGTAACAACAACAAAAAAAATCCCTCTTCTATGTATTTCCTTGAAAGGTATTGTTGCTGGTGGTGGTCGTATTGACAAGCCCATTCTGAAGGCAGGACGTGCCTACCACAAGTACAAGGTCAAGAGGAACTGCTGGCCTCGTGTCCGTGGTGTGGCTATGAATGTAAGTATTGGATGTGTTTGTCCTGATGCATTGAAGTGGTTGATAATGCAGTTCATATTACCATGTTCTACTGTGGTAGAGATGCACTGATGTGGTTTTAGTGACCAACACAGCTACTGCAATTCTGTGCTGACTTGCCTTTCCTCTCCTCCCAGCCTGTTGAGCATCCCTTCGGTGGTGGTAACCATCAGCACATTGGCAAACCCTCAACTATCAGGAGGGATGCACCCGCTGGACGCAAGGTCGGTCTCATTGCTGCTCGTCGTACCGGCAGACTGCGTGGAACAAAGACCGTCCAGGACAAGGAAAACTAATGTCTTCATAATAAAATATTCACCACAAACCTGCTGTATTTGGTTGTTTTCTCAAGTGAAGGTTGACTGGTTACAGGATGGTTTTGAAGTGTTTGTCAAATTTAATTGTTTGAGCAGTCATACTTATGAAGGGGAAAGACAAATTGGGAGTGAAATTTAAAGGGTCAAGCCTAGTGTTGGCCTTCATGTGACATCTTGAGCAGCAAACCTCCATTAAGCATTAGATTAGATGCCCATTACATTAAGATTGTGGATTCAGCCAGTGCTTTTATTCACTACAGCTGGATAAATACAGGCCTATAATCAAGAGACCACTTTCAAGATTCAATGTCTTTATTCTTGAAGGGCGCAATGCTGTCTGTAGTATTTGTGTGCACAAAAAAACCTCACAGAGTGAAAGTTAACATCGCGACTGGCTCCAGAATCCATCACACCATGGCCAAAACAAAGTTGGTGCAAAAAAAAAAAAAAGGGCAAAAAACTGTACAGTCAATATCTTTAAAAATAACACAAGGACAAATGTTCCTCTTAAATCAAATTCTATTTTTCCTTTAGTGAAATACAACAAAATAAATTCTATAAAATAAAACAGCAAAATATTTAAATATAATATGGTGGGCAGAACAGTTTCATTTGCAGGAGTATTTGGTATTTTCAACAATCCAAAAAAGCATTCAAGTTACCAATTACATACAGTATTTACTGATGTTTACCTTTACTCCTAAAGAATAGTACTTTACCTAGCTCAAGTTGCAACACTACTAACCAGCAGTTATTTTATGGTACAACCTTGCTTTTTATGTCCATTCTGCTCCAAAGAAGAGTCCCCAGACCAGACAGCCTGTTTTCAAGTAGAGTAAGCAAATGTGAACAGACAGTATCTGAAGTCTGTCAACTTTAGTGGCCAATGTCAATCTTTTTTTTTTTTTTTTTTTTAATTCCAGTTTGTCTAAAACAAGGTTCAACCAAGGAGAGACAAACAAGCAAATTGAGTACAGTCCACTAATGCTCCAGGCATCCCGGCATAGCAAATTTTTTGCATATACATTTTCTCTCTAAAATTCCTACAAATCCAAAAAAAAGGTAACCATTTATTCCCACCAAGAACTGACTGCCAAATGTTTGAGGGTACATATGTGCAATTGAGAAGCCACTTATTTCTTACATTGGTTCAAAAATCAATGCAGAAGTCATGGGGAAAAGGCTCTTCAAAATAGCTGTGGATTAAGAACTACAGCTGTTATGATCACAATTTTCCCTTTTGGCTACACTAGTCTGGTGTGAAGCCATGCTAAAAATGTTACAGCATATTAACTAGAGCTTTCAAATGATTAAATTAATACCAGAACAAAAGAAAGGCAATGTAAGTTTCCAGAACAATGGTGCATCACCATTTTCACATCAGCCTAGCATCAGGAGGAACACCCATCCGTTCCATTCTATCATGCCTACAACTACAACCACCTCTAGCTCTGGAGCGGATTAGATTAAGTAGGAGTTGACGTGGATAAAATGATTTAGAGCTGAATGGCCAGAAGGCAGACCACACCTCACAACTGAGTACAGGTGATAAAACAGGGTGGGGTTTTTTCTCTTTTTCTTTTCTTTTTTTTTTTTTTCTTTTTTTTTCCTTTTTTGGTTTGCTTTTATAGTTTTCAGTTTTGTTTTCATAAATCCGCAAGTTTCCAAACAGCAGGTGTTGCTGATGGTTCTGAACAGTCAAAACATTAATATAATATGTACACCACTGTCATATGAGACAAGTGCATCAGGCCTGGCTTATTACAACACCATACACAGTCCCCTGCAGGCAGGTTATAGTACTGCAGGGCAGACAGTGAATGCTCCACCCCAGGGTCAGAAGTACAGGGAGCGGAAAATTTCCGGATACACGGGTTCTGGAGTGACGCTGCATGGTGGGGCCTGGCCTCGCTCGTCGATAGGATGACTCCAGAGAGCACTCGGGTGGAGGACAGGGTTGAAGCGTGGCACTAATCTTTTGTCTGGGTGGCTGGAACCTCCTCCGTGGGTTCCCAGTTCTCTTGTGCTCGTACGCCGGGGCGCTGAGGATTGTTCATGTGCTGTGCTGCTGGCCCTGTATATGGCTGACTGTGTGGAAGGTTGTTCTGCTGGAACAGACAAAAGCATCACTGTAAATAATGTGACCAGCGGCTGCTAAAGCAATAAATACACCCAAAAGACCAAACTCTTATAGCATGTGCAGCCAATCAGCCCTGACATACTTGGTTTCCTACATTGGCTGCTTTAGTTTTGCACTGGAGCAACAAGGACAAGTGCTATGCATAAATACAGCACATTTCTATTAGAAAAATGTAAAATATTAAATCAGAATAAATGCATTTGAGGGAGACTGTTGCACAATTGAGTAATGACCACAAAATCACCACCCTTAAAGCTTCACTCAAGGCTTTAGAACACAGATATAGGAGCCCACAAAAAATGCTGCACATGGTTCTTCAAACACCACATTAGAAGGACCTCACACACACTTACAGAGAGCTCCTTTATGGAACCATATGAAGCACTAAATGTAAAGGGTGCACAAGTCTAGAAGTCATAAACTGTACAATAAAAGGCAAGCTAATCTACAATTTGAGGCCAGTATATCAAACTGAACTTCTCTGAACTGGTCATTACTTCCTTTGTTCCTTATATGTAGTTATTGGTGGAGTTTTTTCCCATTTTTGTTTTAGGCAGCCTGGTTGAGAGAGTTTCTTGTTAGCACCACAAGACTCATAGATCAAGAGCACGTTGAAGCAGACCTCATAAATATAGGATATTTATGTCTTGGGTTAAGTGTTACCTGCTGATACTGGGTCCCTGGAGAGTGGGGATACAGAGTGGTGTCCTCTGGTGGAGAAGAATCCTGATCATCAGGGGCCTCTTGATCATCCTGTTCCTGAAAGAACAGAAGCAGGTCATCAATCAAAACCTCAGTACAAGCAACAAATAAAGATTCAAAGTCTTAATTGTATTGTAAAAGTATTGATGTGTATGTGTAAGTGCTTGGCAAAAATATGACAAAAATCTCATCCCTCCAAACTCCATTTAGACGTTTTGTTGCTGCCACACACAAACCTTGCATCACATTTTTTTTTGCCCATTTCCACTTTCTGATCCAATTTGAATTGGGTAGCCTTTGTTTAAATTTTTTCAGAATCTCATGATGAACAAACCAAAAGAAATGCTGAATTGATTTTAAATTGACTTCCATTCAAAGTTAAAGTTAAATACAAGGTTTTTGCATGATATCAACAAAAATAGAGGCCACATTTCCTTCGGGGGACTAAACTTCCCTAAAATTCCCAAATTAACTTTCAGTTTTCTAGTTGGAGAAGTGTATTTTTAAGGCTGAATATATATATATAAACACTAGAATTAAAGATATCCAAGGCTATTTTTAAGCAACAAAATAACATGGAACCCAATGGCAGACAAGAAGACAAAGAGGGTATACACACGCACGCGCACACACACGCACGCACGCGCACGCACGCGCACGCACACGCACACGACGGTAAATGTTCACAGGAAAAAAAAATGTAACAAGCTTACACTGAGTTTTACAAAACTTCTTTTGCATGCAAATTTAAATTATGCTCAATAGGATCTATCTACCGACCTAGCCTTAAACATGGCATTAAGTAATACCTGTAACACTAATGCTTTTAAGCTTTGTCATGCAAGCTTTAGGTAATGTTTGGGTCTGATTTCAATTCGAATAGACATCAGAACTATTTCCACAATCCAAACAAACAAAAAAATAATTACGGTCTAAACAAAAAAGCACCCAAACACACACTTGACAGATTTTTACAGGACAGTCAAAGTACACTATAGCCAAGGCTTAGAGTTTTCGATCACTTTGTGTGCGACACATTAAGACTTGGAGTCAGGGAGGAAGAAACAGTTGAGTTCAAAACACATTGAGATGAGGACAAGAGATAACAGTTAATTAAAAGAGCTGTAGTTTCTGCTTTCTAGAGGGAGAAGGTAATGGATTTGGCTACACCATGCCCTGTGAACACCAAGAGGTTACGCAGATGGCACCAGTGTGGCCGGGGCATACGAATCTTACAGTGTGCTGCTGCTGGCCTGTCACTTCCCCTGGCAAAAGCTGCTGTGGCGAGGACGGCTTCCGGCCTGCGTCCTCTTCAGACACCACCTCGTGCTTCATTAAGTGACACTAGTTTGAAATGGCAGTTAATAATGCATACTGTACACTGTACAAGTGTCAAACGATGTCAATGTGGCTCTAAGTCTGGAAACACTAAACATGATCAAACGGCCATCTGTTAAGCTGAACTGAAAAGGCCGAAGCTTACTTAGTTTAGCAAATTAAAGAAATGAAACTTTTAGAAATCAAACAATAATGGAAACACAGTAAATAAAACTAGTCATTAATATAAAATGCCAACAGCAAAAATATGTACATTTTGACTGGGAAAATAAAAATCTGGAAATTAAAATTGTCGAAAACTCAAAGCCCTATCTATAGTTAAATACAGCACTAGCATTTTGTAGTCAATTTTTACTTAATGTCAAATGTACAACCATTATTTAATAAAATACTTTATGAAAATACAACATAAGGTTTCTTAATAATAAACAAAGGAAGTCATTAAGGGAAAGGAAAACTAGAAACCTAAACAATTCTAACACTGTGAATTTGAGGATATTAGACTTAAAATATACAGAAAACTAAAAAAATTGTAAGCTTCCTCCTGCAAGCATTGAATTTTAAAGCTATTTATAAAAATACTGTTACAATTTAAGCTACATAGAACATGCTACAGCCATCATGGCTGATGAGGGAGTTGTGATTTCCCCTACCTCCTCTGGGCACAGCTCGCAGGCCTTGGCTAACGTCATACGTGCACTGTGGGAGCGTTCAAGGAAGTATCCATTGGAGGTCTCATTGCTCTGGACAGGAGGGGACCAGTTGTTATAGGTGTACTGGGCATTACCAGTGTATGGCCTGCGCTCTAGTTCATCCCCAAGCCACTCAACTGCCCATGTCCACTTCCTCTTCAGGTCTCCATTACTCTGCAAGCACATGGTAATAAGGGTGCAATAAGTAATGGTCATTCAACAGTCTTAAAATAATGGAGCACATATGTATGGTTTCCATTGCCTAGTTGTATGTTGTACCTGGAGAATCTGGTAAGCCACTGAGCAGTTGCTGAACAAAGCCACCATACACTTTATGCACTGGTAAGCCCTCTTCTGGTAGTGGTTTTTAGAGCGCTGGATGGTGTCAAAAAGCCCATCTCGGTCATCTGGGATACCCTTCAACACGTTGTGTATCCTGGTGGACCACAAAGGAAATGATTAGGGATTTTCAACCTGCCAATCATGATGTTAGTCATGAAATGACCATTTGAAAACATAGACTGACCTATGGGTTTGCCAGGAGTCCTCAATGAGCAAGATCTGTAGCAGCAAGTCCAAGTAAGGCCTTAGCTCATATGTGTAGGAATATGCAACCTAAACAAATTAAATAATTAAATGAACTGATCATTTGTTTTAATGAATTAAAAAACATGTACCATATTTTCTGGACTATAAGTAGCACCAGAATATAAGCCGCACCTGCAAAGTTTAAAAAAACAAAAAACAAACAAAAAAAAAAAACCTGGAATATAATGTATATAAGAAGAAAAATCTGCACCTCATTATAAACCACATGGTTTAAAGAGTGGGAAAAAAATTGCGGCTTATAGTCTGGAAAATACGGTAATGTGATCAAGAGTGCCAAAACTGTCATACAACTATATTCTGATACTTTAAATGTGATTAAGTTTGTACCTGCCACAGCAGCTCACTGAGCACCGTGGAGGAGAACTGTGGGTTCTCCCAGCAGCAGAAGCGAAGCAGTTTGATGGTTTCCTCAGAGTTGCTACAGTCCTCAATGATCTTCTTCACATAACTGGTGCGTACAAACAGAATCTCAGCCACCAGCTGCTGCAGTGGCATTATGGGCTGCGTCAGGCTGGGATCACCATATGGATTCGGAAGAGGAGGGTTACCTGTTTAGAAAGATGAACAGAAACAAAGGAGAACATTTCTTTTAACAATGGAATTATATGAGTTTCAGTAAACAGACTGTACATCCGTTTTATATACCCAGTAAATAAGAACTTCCCATTCATGCCCTCAGCTCCAGGCAATGCCAACAAGGCAATCATACCTAGAGATGGCTAGATTTGTCAGTCACATGACACTGAGCAAGGATGTAAATCATCATTGGACAGATACTGAAGTTTCAGGTTACTGTAGTACAGGGTCCACAAGTTAGCACAGACTCACCATTAATTGAAGACTGCATTCGGGATGCTACATCGCAGCAGCGCACCAACTGTGACACAACCGTGTACAGCTTTCCAAGCTCAGCATACTGGTACTTAATGGGAGGGCCTGGGCCTTCGTCAAGAGCCACCAGCATGAATGTGGCCGGCACGCTAAGTTTCAGCAGCTGTGTCTTTTCGGCCAAACCTGCAGGAGATGGCAGAATTGGACAAGATCAGAGGTTTGTCATATTTTATACTAGTACTTGAGACCTCTGCAACATCAGTGTGATAAAGAATCACTTATTTATATTCTAAATACATCTAAATAACCAACATCACAATATGTCGTAAATTAGATCACCACCAACTGAACGATTGGTGCCATAAGGTCATGTGAAAAAAAAAAAAAAAAAAACCAACACCTCGTTAAATATTTAGTTCCTTATTATGGAATATGTACATAAAGATCTGGTCCTCTTTCACTCATTATCAATTGATAGAATTGATGTTAGAGAATCACCTTTGTAAAAACTATGAAAAAAGACAATTTTTCCAAAACTGTATCATTTACTTAATGAAAAAAATCAAATGCCAATTCTTACTGATGAAAGAGTTAGGACACCCTGCACCCTAATAGTGGGTATTTCCCCCCTTTTAGCTGATGTATCCTATAATCATTACTACCAGTCTATGAAATCAGCTGGGAGAGTTTTCCCCCCACTCCTCCATGCACAAATCTTTGAGCTGCGTAATGGCTGAGGGGTTTCTTGCAAGCACAACCCACTTCAAATCACTCCAGAATCTCTCAATAGGACTAGGATCTGGGTTTTGACCGGAACATTCCAGAACTTTACATGGTCATAATCATGGTCATTTCGGCCTCAGCATTAATTTGTTTTTGTTTTTTTCTTCAAGCACCCTCTAACACACTGATAGAATAGTGGATTTTATGAATGAGAGCTTGCCAGACTCCAGCAAAGCAGTCTCAAACCATTACATTTCCACTTCCATGCTTCACAGTTGGTTTGAGGTTCTTGTACTCAAATGCTGAGTCTGGTTTGAGCCAAACATGTCTACTGTTACTGTGTCTCTGGCAAACTTCAGCATTGATTTTCCAAGGGTTTCCTATATATTTTGACTGTGAGCAGTAATCTTTGCTTAAAAACAAAATTTGGATTTACTTCTTTTTTACTGATGTATTGTGCTGGCATCACCATCCACATAACCTAATAGGATGATGCATCCTGTGAAAGGTTTACTCAAGAAGCACGACTGTGTTATTACCATCATACCCACCCCAGGTGCTGCAGTTCGGCTCAATACAGTCCCTGCCACTACATGCAGGTTTGAATTATACCCTGCTTCTATTCTGAACATGTCTTGTAAAAATGCATGTTCCTCACCAAGGTTGGCATACATGACGAAGAGGTTGAAGTATTGCTGCAGGTGACGCCCATGTTCTGACACCTCTCTCCGTAAGAGGTTGAGTACTGCTCGAAACAAGTGGTCACTCAGGCTCAGGTTATCACAGCCCTAATCGGAAAGCCAAAACAATAAAGAGATCAACATAAACAGATTTACATTTGTGTGTTAATGTCATTACGTATTCTATGAACTCACCTGACTGGACGGCCCTGGCGAGGCAACCGGTGACGGGTAGGGTCCATCTTGCAGAGAGAAATGTGCAATAAATACTATGAGCTTAGAAAATGCTCCCCGGACCTCAGCACTGGGGCACTCTAGCAGGTATTCTGAGAAGCGGTTTGCGTAGGCAAACAGGGCATTGTGTGCAAACCAGCAGCGTACATTCTTGCTGTGTCGAAGTAAAACGCACAGGGCATCATACCTAGGAAGAGATTTGATGTGATTGGACATTTATTTGAAGAGTCTTCAAATTCAATTCAATCATCTGTAAAGAAAAATCCACCTGGTCAATACACATACCAGTCACTGGCAGGGCCACGGACAACCTTCTTGGTGTGGAATCCTGTGCTGAACAGAAATCTAGCAGCGAGCTGAATGCTAATCATAGCCATTTCTTCTGCTTCAGGTAATAGATGGTCTTGGCCTAATTAAGGTAGAAATAAATCAAGGTAAATATTCCCTGATTTGTATGGATGACCTTAAAACAACAGGACATTTCAACACCAGCTGCCACCTTCAACTGATTAACACAGAGATAATCATTAAATTAACATTCAGGTCACACAGCAGACAATTTGTCAGGTTCATTGACATTCTGAGTGGAGGTATTCTGCATCAATTGCCATGAAAATGAATAACCTTTAAATAAAAATGCAGGACCATTTAAGTCAGTATTTTATGATAGTTTTATGCCACTACTGGGGGGGAAAAAGAAATTAAGCTTGTAGCTGAAGCTGATATTTTAAGGTAAAATTGTTACACACTGTCATGTCAGATGTCTTACAGAATGAAAAAAAAAAAAATCACCTGTAATAATTAATTAATTATACTTTTTTAACCCACTGTGTTGTGCACACACAGAAATTAATCCTCTGCATGTAATCCCTCCACACACAGTGATACACACATACACGTATTCACACACCAGGGGGCAGTGAGCACACTTGCCCAGAGTGGTGAGCAGCCCTATCCTCAGCGCCTGGAGAGCAGCTGTGGAGTTCAGTGTCTTGCTCAAGGGCACTTCAGTCATGTCCTGCCAGTTCAGGGATTCAAACCAGTGACTTTCCAGGCACAAGGCTGGTTCCCAAACCACTAGGCCATGGTTGTTCCCAATTATGTCATATAATTTAGTTTATCTGGAGTACAGAGTCAATTGACTGTATCTCTATAATCAAATAAGCCAGCACGGGTCTACAATGTACATTTATACATTTCAATTTATATAAATCATTTTTATATTTTATTATATAATCAAAATAACATTTTTACTGGTGTTTCTGGTGGTCTTCAGAAAGTTGAGTACAGTTGCAAATGCTTGAGCTATACATCGTTGTTATGCAAAAAAACTTATGAAAAAGGCAACTTTACAGAACGAGGGAAAACAAAAAACAAAAAAAAAACAACATACTTTTGTTGCATACTTTGTTAGCCTCCTTTCACCCTGCTCTTCAAATGGTCAGGACCCCACAGGATCACCACAGAACAAGTATTACGTGGGTGGTGGGTCATTCTCAGCACTGTGTTAGTGTGTGTTTCACTGGTAAAAGTGGATTAGACATAGAAGTGCTGCTGGAGTGTTTCAACCCCCACACAATCACAACTGGACTCAGAAGAGTCATACAGTCAATAGTCCGTAGTCACAGAATATCCATCCATCCATCCATCTCATGAGAACTGAAGGACTAGAGAATGACCAACACAAACTGTGCAGTGATGAGCTTCTCTCACTGACCTTACATGTACAAGGTGGACCAACTAGGTAGGAGTATTTAAAACACTCACTGCCCACTCAAACACTCCAGCAGCACTCCTATGTCTGATCCACTCATACCCGTGCAACACACTAACGCACCACCACCACCACCACCACACCAGCATCAATGAAGTGCGGAGAATGACCCAAGTGCCACATAATACCTACTCTCTGGTGGTCCTGATCATTGAAGATCAGGGTGAAAGAAGGTATAGTATAGTATATACTAAGCATACAGAGAAACAGATGGACTACAGCCTGTAATTGTAAAACTACAAAGTGCTGCTGTATTAAACGGTCAATGAGTGTAGAAACAAAGAGGTGGTCATAATGCTATGGTGGAGCTGTGTAAATGTGTCCCATAAACCTGCCACTATCCTGATAAACTTTCATACAGAACTTGAATTACAGACAACTGCTTTACCTGGTGGTGGGTTCAGATAGACACTATTACAGGTCAGCAGTTTCTTGATGAACTGAAAGTACTCCAGGCTGTACTGCATGCGGCTGTGCATGAACTGCACATTCTGCTTGCGCACGCTGCACTCAATGGCTGAGGGCATCTTCACCTGGTGCGGCTTGCCACTCAGAGTGAGCTCGGAGATGTACTTCACCAGCTCGCTGTCTTTGTCCAATGAGTCCATACGCTCGTAGAACAGGATGTATGCGTTCCACCAGCGCTTCTGCCGGCGGTAGGACATACGCTTCATCATGTGGTCAAACACTTCACCCATGTACTCGCCCCCAAAGCACTGGTTCTTCATCTCTTCGTCATCATCCATCTTGCATTCGGTTACATCCCCATCGTCAAACTTGTACCAGCGGTTCCTCTCGCCCTCTCCACCACTGCCATTCCTCTGGATGATGTAAGAGTAATAGTGACCTCCACTGGCCTGGCCTGAGTGCACCAGCACTCCCACAAGCCTGTAGCGTGAGCTGCAGGGTGGCTCTGGCTCTGAAGGTTCATTCTGCTGGATGACCTGCTGAAAAACAGTGGACAATCAAATAAGTATTTGCAGATAGAACATACATCTGGCCAGAGCACAAAGACAAGACAGGACTACAAAGCCCAGAAAAATCAGACTTTAGAGTATAAACTGTGTGGCAGTACCTGATTTTCAGGATGCACATCAGAGCCCTCAAGCTTGGCTACTCCTGCTACAGTGTAGGGCTCCATGTCCAGCTCCCGGGGAAACTCAAAGTAGTCATTGAACTTGATGGCGCACTCGCGTTCCCAGTCATAATCAAAACGCTTCAACTGAATGGCCAGTACTGGTGGCAGTTTCTTAATAAGCAAGCGCTTGACTGTGTCCACCTGCAGTACACGGACAACATTTAATTCATACTGCTGAGAAGAAACTAACGGTAAATAAATAAACCTTTCTTCAAAACACAGTGCATACCTTCTTGTTGCATTTTTCACAGTGATAGGCATTAGCACCCTCAAGTAAGTCCCCCTTCACATACTGTTCCATTGAATCAAGGAGATTCTGATGGTTTCTAATGTCAACATTCAGTGTTGTGAAGGATTCCTCGCATTCATACCTAGAAAACAGAACATACGACTATTGTAGAGTTTCCTGATGTGAACATTAAGATAACACACACATCTATATAAACATTAGTAAACATTTACATCAGCCTAAATGCCTACCTGTGAGGACAGCCCTGACAGATCTTTTGATCAGCAAAGGAACCGCCAAGCACTTTGCTTAGCATGGCAGGATGACCAAGTGCTTTCAGTGCCTCATCTAAACTGTCTACAAGTGAGTTGAAGAACTCAAGAGCATCATGCTGCTCTCTCAGGTTCACTGGCTCACCCCATAACCTGCACAAAGAGAGAGAATTAGACTTTCAGCACTATGGACACCACAGAACATGCAGTCATCAGAAGTGGTATGGTCTATGTAGATAATATTAAAGCCAACTGTGCACATTTACCTGAACTGTTTCCAGAACCCCCTGGGAACATAGTACTGCAGCCTGGAGGACGCAAGGTGCCCAAAAATTACCTGCAGGTGGCGCAATACCCCAATGTTGTACTCTTTCCTGTCTTCAGATTTATTCAGTGATGGCTTATCATCAAACTGGTGGTGATAGCTGAAGACCTCATCCCGTGGATCAACATTACTCTTAAATATTCAATAAAGAAAAACAATCAATACACAACAACAAGCCACTTTAACAGTATTTTAAACAGATCCTTTTGCAAATAGGCCCTCAGCTCCAGGCAATGCCAATGTGGCACGAGTACCTAGAGATGGCTAATTTGTCAGTCACCTGACACTGAGAAAGGATGATAATCATCAAAAGGCATTAATTTCATTAGTGTTTGTAGTCCGTTCTTCACAGGGAATGAAAAACTACAACCCGTAATGGAGCTTTCTTAAAGTCATTTTGCTGATGCTTCAAGAAGGAAAATACTGGCTTTAAGTTTCAAGCCAATGCATTGTTGTTGTAACGCTGACTTTTAAACTGGGCCGATGTGCACCAAAGCCTCCCAAAAGACCCCTCAACTGCCTAATTGAAATGGACATTGAAACCAAATCTTCAGGTAGTACCTCATTATCCTGCTTCTCGTCTCCAGACATGTCATCGTCCACATCGCTGCCTGTGCCCTCAATGGCTAAGATGCCGTTTCTGATAGGAGGGATCATGTAGAGCTGCTGGATGACTGAATTCATGTAGCAAGTGGCACCTGCATTCTTCAGCCCGACAAAGCCCTTATTGGGTCGTGGGCCTACCGGGGGCAAGTACTCCCATTCTGTAAGTGCCTCACAACCTGGGAGAGACATTTTCCAAAAACACCAATCAATCAATACAACTGAAACAAACTCTCAAAACACCACAAACAGTCTATGGATCATTAAACACAAAATGAAATTTATACACACCACGTTTAAATATATTAAAAAAGACTCAATTTACAGGGTGCGCAATTTTTTCCAAATGCATTTGTCACATCATATCATAAAATATATTTCCATTTAGTTAAAATATAAATCTGGACATGATTTTTTGGCCATATCAACCAGCCCTACTCTGAATGAACACTTGTCTAAAATCAAACCCCTCACTTCATTTATTAACTGAGTATATAATAGGTCTTCTTAATCAAGTCTTGTTTCTATGATTCTGTTAAGTCTTCCTTTGGAGTTTGAAATTCCAAAGTCCACAAAGAGACGTATCCATACCGGAGTAGTACATGTCAGTTAGCGTGTCAACAATCTGTTTGAGATTGCGCACACATCCGACAGCAAGTGCAACCAGGAGTTCAAAACCAGCAGTGATGGTGGCAGGACTGCTGCACACAGGTATTGCCTGCTCAGTGGGGAACTCGCCACTCTTCAGGTACTGCAGGTACACATTAGATGCTGGGAAGATGAAGTCATCGATAAGTTCCTATAGAAAAAGGAGGAAAGGAGGCATCAAAGTGAGGAATCAAGTCATTTTCTTCAGCAGCTTCAGCTCAGCACTCCTACTTGAAAATGAAATCACAATGATTCAGATGAAAACCAACAAGGTTATATAACTTACCTTGATGAGGTTTGCACCTCCTTTTTCACAGCCTATATAGTACTTCTTTTCCGGGGTCTGGAATGCCAGCAGCTCTTTAGTAACACCAATATGGCCTTCTAAAATTGTTTCTTCCACCCCAGTCTCCCCAGTTCTCTTGACCTCATCCTAAATAAAAAAAAACAAAAAACTGATCTTCAACATGAGTGAACGGATATGAAATAACGGAATAAACATTTTCATGTAAATATCCACTGAATAGAGACTATATTAACTTTAATTAGCATATCAGAGATAATCACAGTAAGGTAAATAAAATGCACCTATTTTAGACTCAGAGAAACGTAAACTTCTATAACTGAAACATCAATTTTGAACTATCACATCTGAACAATGGTAAATGAAGTAATCAGAGAAAGAAGTACAAGTACTTTATTACTGCACTTAAGCAGATTTTAAGTATCTGTACTTTGTACATTTACACCACATTTCTTTTACTTGAAGTCACAGAGGAGAAATGTGACAGTACAAAAAACTGCTAAACTCAGTATTATAATATATAGTATAGTATATAATACTGTTTGTTATTAAAATGCCATTTGTATGATATTGCAAGAAGCTCCAGTTTGAACATAAACCATTATTCAGGGTTCAGTTCATCTCTAGCATTACAGAAATTTTTAAAATCAAATGTTAAAAGAATATTTCAAAGAAATACTCATACTTTTTACTTTAAGTACATTTTGGAGTATGTACTTTTATACTTCTACTGGAGTAAAAAAATGTAACTTATACTTCAATGTTTTCTTAAGCATTCTGGAATATTTGTACTTTTACTTAAGTATGGAGCTTTATTACTTCCAGAGGTGGCAGAAATACATCGACTGAAAATATAATTATGCTGTCACTGTGCACGCTTAGTATGCAGTCAAGCAAAGACTGTCATTCATAGCCCTCAGAGTCAGAAGACTGGCAATCACCATACCTTAATTCTTTTCAACCAATCAATCTCATTGTTGAGAAGAACTTCTGCGTTAGGAAGGTTAATGTTGCTATTATATGCGTAGTTGAGTAAGTGCCTCAAGAGGGTGAAGTAATCACCAGCGTGCTTGGCTCGTTCTTTTGCAGTGCTCTAAAAACAAACAAGGACACACAACAGTACAATGAGGGATTTCAAGAAGCCTGTGTCTTTATAACGAAACTACTAATAGAAATTAAAAAAAGAAAAAGATATTGATTCCTAAACACTTACACCTAAAACTGTGAAGAGGAGGGTGATGAAGAACAGGAGTGGCCTGTGCCCCATACAACACCTGGTTGCCATGAGGAAGAACTGTTCTTGTGCCATTTGACGAACAGACCTGGGAGCAGAAAAACCAAGACCCCATGATCCCCAATGAGCAACTCAAAACCTGGAGCAATCAAATCTTTTGTATGCTGGCCAAATGAAGAACATGACTCACTTGCTCTGGCAGTGCAATAGCAAGTCAATGATGAAGGTCTGCCAGGCCTTCTCTTTGCTAAGTGCATCTAATGCAGTGGGGATAAGGGCAAAGCACAGGGTCATGACCTCTAAGGCCTCACAGCAGACCTGCTCGTCCTCTGCGTCTGGCTCATTCCCTGCATTTGTCTGCAGGAAACAAACAGAATAGAAACACCTGAGCATACTGTGTGTTAAATCCATACCATGTCTTAAAACGAAGTGATGCTGAAGTGAAACTGATCCTTGTTTTATCCTCTACGAATCAGCCATATTATCTTATTATATAATAACTATAAATACACGGCACCTTCTCATAGATCTTGCTGATCTCTTCATTGGAACTGAAGACGAGCTGAATAGTGCCACAGCCAGAGGCCCAGACAATCTTCTGAACAGCTCTGATGACACAGATGTCTGGGATATACTTTGAGGCCTGGAAAAAGTTCTGTGGAGGGGAAGTGAACAAATTATTACATTTAAACTCCATCTTCCAAAGTTACTAGAGATTTATCATCATCATCATCATCAGGTGAGAGGGAAAGCTACACGTCAAAACTGAAAAAGCTACGAGTGTGTTTACGTAGTTATACAATTATTCCAATTAGTAGTCATGTAAACAACATACTGATTCCTGAGCTTGATGAAGAAATTAGATGAAATTGTAGTTCAGTAATAAGATTTCAGTGCATGTGTAAGCAGCTTACTTTGATTGCTAAACCTAAATGTGATGGAAAGTGAATAAACCATGGCATATAAAGAAGTGAGTGCCTTTGGTGTATCCAGTAATACAATACAGTTTTGTTCTTAATGATAGACATTCATCATATACAAACAACCACCTGCTCTCACACTTACATCATACATTTCCCCACCACCGTCTCCTTCACACACAGCTTGTTTAAAACAATGGTGACTCTCTTATTAGATGCCATAAGTGGATGGTGACCGATGAAACAACTGGCCCTATGGACAAATAGCTTTTCAAAAGGTTGCTTTCTGCATTCAGAAATGCTAAATACAAATTCTGTCTAAAAATGGTTCTGCACTACCCTCTTCCAGAAATGTCTGGGGCATTTGAGCACACCGATGCAAGGTGGGCATTGTCAGGGTGGCACGGAGGTTTCTGAATTGCAAACAGCCATTAAAAAAAAAAAAAAAAAAAAAAGCATGCTTCTGACAAAGCATATAGAGATAAATATCTCTATTCTGCTTTTTTTGATGCCACTCCCAAACACAGTTGCCTACGTCATCTAAAGTTTGTTTGCATATCTGTTGTGAATGTAAACATTATTTTGCTTTTTTGGGTTGAAATTCTGCAATCACGCGTAACTTTTGCAATACATTTAGATGGAAACCTGGCTTCAGTCTGCCCATACACACTTGCTGACTAGCTGTCAGATTGCTGCAAATCAGCAGGGAGTCGGCTTTCCTCCTACCTATGTATGTGCTTCTGTAAGATTACTGGCAGATTGCAAAGCAGAAACCTGAATACTTCTCATGTAAACCCAGAGTTTTCCCATCATGTGATAAATCAAGTGCAATCAATAAATCACAAGATACTATGCATATTAGTATATATGTTGAATGCTCTAATAATAAAAGTACAAATATTAACACCTAAACATGAGACTGACTCGGTATCAAATCATGCTGAACGACAAGTATGATGAGGGTTATACCCCCATTCTAGGATTCTATAAGAAGGAGGGCAACATAGCAGCCTCATGATTGATTCAGCTAAAGCTGACTTAAATTTAAGATTAGAATCTCACACAGGAAAAGAAGGGAATTTCAGTCAAAGTATACTGATTATAAAAATCCAGTGCTCAGTGTCCAGTGCTCAACAAATTGCATGTGTATTCATTGTGCCAGAAGAGCAAGATTCACTTAAGCAGAATCATTTAAAAGGACCGGTCCTTTAAATGATTATTTAATTTATCAATGATTTCTGATCATTGATCATTCACATTATGTGACCAGGAAGTTGATGATGTTGATTATATTTCACTACTACCTAGAGATACAGACAGACACAGATCATGCAAGGACTTAATGAGAATATAGTCCTTGAGCAAAGGACCAGGCAACAACAGACAGAAGATAAAGGACTCTGGAGTTCAACCAGATAGAGATAATTCATTACTGATATAAATACTGCACTGTGGTTTTATTATCTATTTTCTTCTACTGATTGCCTTACTATCCCTTTGCTACTGTAAGGTGAAGTCTCCACAGTGGGACTAATAAGGGATTATTTCAGAAGAATAAATAGATGATCTGCAACTCAACACCACTGAAGCCCAAGTTTAAACCCTACCATAGTGCCTGCTTCTATGTCTAATGATACCTTCTGTGGTCGAAAAAAAAGGTAAACCCAAACAAAAAGTTAAGAATATTGTACATGCACAGGGGTTCAGATCTCCAATTACTAATCAATGTTTAAGCTCAATATTAATATTTAGAACCCTGTCTTGACCACCTTAAAAACCAAAGGTGTTAAAATTAAAATATTTTTTCAATGTCTGGTCATTGAGGTGTAAAAAAGGCATTCAGACTATATAATGGAGTGGAAACAATCTATGATTTAATCTGCACATCCTGCGACGTGACCGACATATATATACTGTGCAGCGCACAAACTCTGTATGAAAATTACAAATAAACATTATGTACAACCTTGACGCTTGTAAATGAACTAAACAAGGATTAAAAATGGGTCTTTCTACAAGAAAAATATGTCACACCCCTGCATAAAGATGCTTAGGATATAGGATGTTTTCAATTTAAGCCACATGCATTGTAGGCTATACTATGTTTGATAGGCTACAATAAAATCTCCCAGAAAGGAGAATTCAACAGCAGACCACTTAGAATGGCTGATTTAAAATTGTAAATCAGATGTTTCCTCCACCTAATTAAAAATAAAAAAGATTTTTTTATTAGATTGTCATGCAACACATTTATTTGCACTAAATGACTTCTAAATATCACTTTGTAAATTCTAAATATGGGGTTCTACTCAATTTAGAATAAATAAACTACTGATCTTGCCCTAGAACTCAAGATACTGATATAGCAGCAGAAATCATGCTTGGATACAGGCTGAATCCTCCAATTTGCAAAGTATAAAAGAACTGAAATACGCAGGCACACTTTTCATTTTCAGACACTGATTTTTTGGTTGTAATTATCTATAATTAGTATTTTATAAAAAAACAAATAATGTGACACCTGGCACCTCTCACACCTATTAGCAGAGATTTTCCCAACTTCAACTGCATATTAAAATCAGGCATTACAATTTTTCTTTTTTTTTTTTGGTATCATTTTGATACTAGAGTGATGCACTCAAACCAGCATGGGACCAGATGATTATTTAGATCTTGAAATAAAGATAAACAACATTAAAAATACACTGTAATTGCAACACTATTAAAATGCAATTCATAAACAAAGAGGAAATTCAAATAGGAAAAAAGACACGGTTGTCTGTCTAACATAGTCTGATTCAGATCTGATAACTCATACCTCATCAGAGATCTGCTGGGCCAGGCGGATGGCCACGTTGCGGAGCATGCATTCAGCTGACGGATTGGGGATGTTCTGGAGGGCACTCTGAAGCACCAGAGCCTGGTCATGAGTGGCCTGGTTTATCTGTGGGGAGCCAGGGAGAATGAGAAAGAGAGTCCACACTATTAGACTAATGGGTTTTGAAGAGTCATGCTCTACAGAAAGATGATTTCATCTCTTCCATGAGAGGCCAATTTGCTGGAAAATTTTAATGAGAAAAAAAGGCAAGAGTTCTAAATATGGCGCAAAAACACTTGATGGCTGCAAGAACAGAATACAAATTCACTGGGACTATGCAGTCAAGTATCCTGGCTACTCAGGAAAGGTTCAGTCACAATGACTCAAATATAAAGACCTTATTAATGTTCATTAAAAGTACTTTCAAGCTAATCATCCCAGTAGATGATCCTGAATTGTTTTCTTCAGCCATCCTGCCATCAAAGCATCAAATCTTTATTTTAAAATTAAATCTCAGACTGCGGCCTGACTCCTAGTTCTAATGAGCACCAGAGAAAGGAGAACACTTAACAAGTACGAGTGTGTCCGTGTCTGTAACCAAAGTATACTTCCTTTCAAGACACCATATACCCTTGACATTTGCTGAACCACAGAGAGAGGCAGTCAGGATGCTCTAAATGTGACTGGACATGCTGCATTGGGGGGTGGGGAAGGAGTTCTTAGGCAAGCTGCAGAGAAAGGTCACGCTCTGACAGTTCTTCTGCACTGGAGTTGGAAACATTGAGCACGAGCATGTCTCTGCACATCTTTCTTTTTGCATGAATGTTGAAAAATGGAACGTCTGATATTTCAAGAGTACAAACGAATGTTCAGATTGAAACAGGGCACACTTACAGGTGAAACAGGGATGGTACCCTCAGCCACAGGTTGGCAAGCTTCTGCAACGGCCTTCACGTGGCCAAAGCCCACTGCGGTGAGCAGGAGCTTGGCTATTTTTAGTGCGTTCAGATAGGCTCCCCGCCGAGTCTCCATGTCGGCATTTGGAAGGAAGTTATTTCTGGTGAGCATGCTCAAAACCAGCGGCAGGCCACCACTCTTCAAGAAGTTGTACTGGAAGTCACTAGCATCCTCTCCCAGTGTACCACTCGCTGGCATCAGCAAGGCGTAGACCACCTAAGACCAGAGAAATAATCAAAATCAGTCTTTGTTTTTTTTTACTTAAACAGGAAATTTAACAAGCACACGTGGGGATAACACAAACCTCTATCAAGTAAAGGACTTGGGAAGGTGATGGGCCAAAGAAACGAGAGTCAAGAGTGGGGCTAAGGCTGTTTTCTCCAAGTTTGGCATGATCCAAGCAGATAGCACGCAGGTTTTCTACAGTAGTGTTATCTAGAAATGAATAAAATGAACAAAAGTAAGGAATGAAGAGAGTGAACTTAAAAGCAGACATTAGTTCAGAGCAGGGACATGAAAGATTGCTTGAGCACCTGGAGGCATGAGTTTCATGAGGACTCGAGCACCATCACGTAGGAGAGGCATGTTGAGATTACACCCCAGATCTGCTACTTGCCACAAGAAGGAGATGTAGCGCAAGTGCAGAGACATTATCTGCAAAATATGAAATGTGTCAAGGAATAATGAACAACCACTCTGCGCTCTAAATGGCTTTCTTCATGATTTAACATGAACAGATTGTTTCCTTCAGATGCAGCCTGGCCTGCTGTGCAGAATCATTTCCAAAAATGCCAAAATGAGCAAGGGTACTGGAAACACATTGACTGACTTTGATTAAAAGAATGCTCCTCACCACTCCAGGAAGACAGCTCTCAACCTCAGGGTTTGGACCATCACTATAGTGGTTGCCATGGTTCCCAGGGGAGCCTGTGGAAGAGTCTGAGGAGCTGTCGGGGCTTGAAGGCATATTGGCGCTGACCTGGGTGAGCTTTGCTGTGATGAGCTGAGAAAGAAATAGAAAAAAAAAAATAAATTAAAGAGAACAGAAGAGATGTAAAACAAACCAGGAACCATCACACAGTCATTAACATCATTACACCTCTCAGTTGTGAGTCATCGCGTAGTACACGGTCTCATCTAATCACACATCAGACTCAAATACATTACTCCTACAAATCCCATTTAAATCCAAAAGCAAAATTATGGAGGTGTTTCCCTTTTTGCAGCCTTTAGAATAGTTACGGAGTCAGCAGAGTGTTGACGACTTATGCACTATGTGCCTAAATACTCGTATATATCACTTTCTATAACTTTTTCCTGACACGCTGCCCTGGTGACATCCTATTTATTAGACGACCGCTCTAGAAATAAGGAACCTCTAACAGTATCTGTGAAAGAATGTGTTGTTCTAAAGACAGATTCTACACATTTGCAACTGAGACTGAATGAAACACCTGAATTCAGTGATTAGGGACAAAAAAAAGTATTGGGACACACCTCTAGTCAACCTACAGAAGAGAATACCCTATAAGAGCAAAAAGTACTTACGGTTTTGTCTTTGAGATTGAGCTGCCCGATTAATTTTCTATCATCAACAGGATCTACAATGTCCCCGCCAATGAAGAGCTCGATCTTTGTGTGCGCACTGTTGGCCTTTATTCGATTGAGAATACAGCGGCGCACAGAACCGATTGTGTCATTGGTGTGAGACCAGATGTCCAGATCATCCACCTGCCGACCTTGGTTAGGGAAGCGCACAATCAGGGTGATGTGCTTTCCTCGAAACGCCCTGCAAGAAAGAAAACAAGTATTAAAAAGAGGCTGTGGTTAATGTATACTGTGGCGCATTCATTCATTGAAACATCTTGGATAAAGATGATGTGACGAACCTGGACATGGGAAGGATGGTCCTCTCCTCATGGTAGTCACTGTCGCACTCGGTGATGTACTCCCTAAGCACAGTCAAAACCCTCACCATGCGGATGGCCTCTTGCCGGGCACAGTTAATGCTGTCCTTATCCCCGTCTAGCACACACAGCGTGTCATACGAGGCTTTGAGTCTGTCAAAGCAAGACTGAATAAAATCCTCATGGATCTCTACCTGCAAATAAAATGAAACAAAGAGCAATTTACAGGCAGCAGAGGATTTGTTGGAATTACTTGGATTAGACAGTCAATATCACAACAATATTAGCTTCGAGTAGCTGTTAACCAGTCCAAGTTACTGACACTGAAGACAAAACCTCATGGTCAAAAGTTCTACACACATCTGCTCTATACAGAACTGCTTTAGTTAATGATTTTATTGAAGGGATGAATTATTGAAGGGTCTGCTTTAAATCTTTAGTTTTATGGGAACACTGCGACAGACTTAAAGTCAAAAGCACAGACTATGTTTATTTTCTTCAATGTATGTCAATCTATCAGCCTAAAGTTCTTTTGTCCCTTGCTTGGAGCGTGTTAGTCATGCCCTTCACTGTTCTTTTTAAGGGTCTGTCTGGAATCGATGGAGGTCCAAGTCTTAGGTCAGTTTTCTAAACTCTTTCCAGTCTTTTTAGCTTTCCTTTTCTTCTGGAATCTCTTCAGACTGTGTCATATTGTATTAAAACTACATCTGAGTCCAATTACACATTATTATTTCCAGTGTTCTGGAAAAGTTCACTTAGGCATTTAATCAATAGGCTATATAAAGTGAAATATATATATATATATATATAAATATATATATATATATATATATAAATAAAGTGAGTGAATATATATATATATATATATATATATATATATATATATATATATATATCTCAATTAACAGGGTTACAAAAGGTTCAGACAATGATTTGTGAATTCATCAACTAAACACAGGCATCTAAATCACTGTAAAGAGGACTTACCTGATTAGCTTGTAATTTTGGTCCAAGATTCGTGTAAATTTCTTTAAGTAAATCAATTGCTCGGCTAGCGATGTCATCACTTCCTTGGATCACGACCTAAGAAAAGAAACATCAGTTAACAGCTTTCCCCCCCAACGGGCTATTCTAAGAACCCTCTATTAACAGTCCAGAGGATCTTTAATGTTCAGGACTACAGGCACACAGATGTTGGTCTAAGAGGCTGCAATTCTTTTATAAAAAATTTCTAGAACCCACTCGGAAAAGCACAGGCTGGGTGAAATGAATTAATCTACATGAGCTTGGCAGAAATGCATGTATTCATGTTCAAGGACTGATTACAGGTCAACATTCATAGCATTCTTAAAAAGAGAGACTCAACTATACACAATGTTCTAGGTAACCTTGAGAGAGCTGCACCAAGACATTAGGTGAAAACAGGCAAACACACAAGATACAGTGCCTAGTGAAAGAATTCATTATAGCATTTTTCATGTTTGCTACCTGTTTTTTTTTTGCTTGTTTTTTTTTTTGTTTTTTTTAAATTGTGAAGCAAACATCAAATAGGACAACAAAACAGAATACTTCAGTGCGTTTAACTATTCACCCCCCCTAAAGTCAGCACTTTGTAGAGCCCCCTTGTGGGGCAGTTACAGCTGCAAGTTGCTTTGGATAAGCCTCTATGAGCTAATAAAATATAATTTATTAAAAATGTGCTGCAATATATCCAGTTAAACAGGACTAATTACAGGGCTAATTACACTATCTGTAGCTGCTATATGCAGCTGCTCAGTGCTTTTTAAGCTTTAATATAGTCAGAAATGGGTATTGTGTATGACAAAAAATAAGCATATTTCCCACTCCTAGTTTGAACACAGTACAGAGTTCAAACGAGCTGTGCAATATATTGTTTAAGCATCGTGATCGAAATGTGTGCAATATATTGTGCAAAGTAACATTCAAATTTTGAAAACTGTCTGCTTGATACAAAAAACATACATATACCTACCAGAAGTAGTTTTGGTCTGATCATTTATTTTACTCCAATATGGGAAACACAGAGTTCATTATTAATATATGTTGGATCATTGACACTTCTGATTAAACCTATAGGGCTCTACAAAATCCATTATATATATATATATATATATATATATATATATATATATATATATATATATATATATATATATATATATATATATATATATATATATATATATATATATCCATAACAAGCATTATAATGCATGAGTGTCCATGTCATGTGCAAAAAGCTAAAATCTTCAACTTATTGTGCACACTGGAGTTGATACCATCACTAACAATAAGGACAAGTCAGTAAATCACTCAAGATACTTTTTCTAAATACCTAAAACTACACCTCAACACTGCAAAAACCTCATATAGGTCATGCAGACTCAAATTGGTTCAGCACAGTATGAACATCTGCTGCGTAAAACAGCTGCCAGCAGTGTTCAGATATTTGAAGTTTTAATAAAAGATGAAAAGACAAGACACTTTTGTCATACTGCTATAAAAATGACTATTTCTTGGTAAAACCTCAACATTAACCCTTGCAGCTGTGTTGCAGACTGTTTAACTGCTGCTGTTAAAGAACTGTACTACACTGATCAACACCAACAAGACTGAGCAACTTTATACTCCACCCGGGGCAAATGTGATTTTACACATTTCCCCCGAGTCATACTTTGAAATCTAGCAAAATAATTATTCACTGCTATATAAGGAAAATCATTTATGACAGCACAAACGCACGCTAATCTTTTAAGCCACACAAACAGCTCATTAGTTATAATGAAGCATGTGTCATGCTCTACTCAAATCTAGGAACACAGTATGTTCTTATAAGCTTCACATTAGTTCTCCTCCAACATAAAAACACACAGAGACCATTAACTAGGTCACAGCCCTTTTTCTCCTTAAACACTAAATCTATGGTGTGCTTTATGGATATGGCCTTCCATTCTGTTGCCAGGGTAACAAAACTGAAGATTAGCTGTGACCATACTGGCAGCAACTGATGCTTAGTCTCAAGTGTGTCTTAGGCCAACTGGAATGTTCAAATACACTCAATAATATAGTGAATAAAATGTACTAAGGAATCTTTCACTGTTATGGAACAGCGAACCCTTGAAACAACCATGGAAAAACATTCCTCTTTTCCCACTTTGGCAGATGTCTGTGTCACACTCATGCAAAACATTTAATCTTCAATAATGTGGATCTTCAAGTTTTTCTTTACAATGTATCAACATTTCAACATGGAATGGACCAATAGAAATGCTCCAAAATGACTTGGATTCAAATCGTTTAACAGTGACCTCCACTGAAAGTTAAGGGTCTTTTCTTCTCCTGTAAAGTTGCCATTTTGGAGATACAGGTTTTGAACAGTGAACAGTGATTTGCATCTCTTACATCTATACTGTGTTTTACATTGTACCTACCCTCCACAGGTAATCTAGTCCAATCAACTCCAGATCATCCATCATATACACTCGGCGTTTGGCTACCAGCTTGCCTTCCCTGCAGTTCACGGCTTTAAAGAAGCGCTCGAAGCATTTCATGCCATTCTCTGTCAGCAGCGAGGGGTCCAGCTGCAGTACATTATTTTCAAAGAAGTCCTTGTTGATGTCGGGGTCAAGGTCCGGCTCGTCCCCCATGAGCTTGGAGTACCATTTGAAGCAGGCTTCACGATCGCACAGGAACACTGCATTCTCTGCTAAGCACTTCCAGATCTGCTTGGCCTGAGGAGCACAGAGCCACAGCTGGCCATCCTTCAGCAGGAACCTGGAGGAATAACCCAAACCAGAAATGACAAAACGGTCAGAAGAATAGAGCTGATGTTCACAGGCAGGTCCAATCTGATCTGCCAGTGCAGCTGCAGATCTTCATTCCCACCAAGCAGGAGAACAGCTATTTAATTACTTTACCAGATTGAGTCTTCCAACAACTCAGGGGTGTTCCAGCTTGTTCGACAATTAGACTATTAAAGTACCCAGAAACCCATACCACCTCTGCAAATCAATCATTACATTATTTTCACTGTTGCATTTTATTGTGGTCACACAAAAAAACCTTCCATCTGCATTTCTGCCATATTTATTGATGTATTTTAAATCTGGCAGTAATTCATATTGTGTTACATTTCCATGATGGATCAAGAGAAATTCTCCAAAATTCCTCAATGAAATCCTTTCACATAACGTTCCACTGAAAGTCTAGATGGGTTTCAGGGTTTCTCCTACTCCTGTAAAGCTGCTATGTTTGAGATACAGGGTTTTTGCCAGACAGCAACAATTTGGTTCCAATTTATTAAATTAATTGACATCATACTGAATTATCTCCATACCTTAAGAAATTCAGACGCTCCTGGACTTCCTGCACATGACTGTATCGACTGCCGGGTCTGACGGTCTGAGGGTCGAACTCTGTGTGCTCTGCTAAAACCACCGAAGAGTCCACCAACAATTCAGGCACATGCAGGGTAATTAAATCATTTAATGATAAAGCTTGTATTTAAATAAAAAAAATAAAAAGAAAAAACTCAAAAAGAAACAAAGTCATTGCATTTAATTTTTTACTGTATCGTCTAAGACAACCCACCTTTGGAGAACTGCCTCATATTCTCCATGTACGCTGACAGGTTTTCAGCCACCAGAGTGACCAGTGCATGATTGTGTTGCAGTTGGTTGATAAGGTCATGACGATAAAAAACGTGTGGGCTCCTCTGAGTTTGACTAAAAGGAGGGACAGACAAACAAACAAAAACATCACATGAGTCCTGAAGATATAACAGGACAGTCAGCTGCTCTGTGGCTGCGTTGTGCTATTTTCAAAGGTTTGAATCAGGAATCTGTTATCAGGTGAGATTTGGACAGAAACCAGCACTCAAGACATAAGCAAAAACAGTATTCGAATGTCACTGCTGATACTGATCCCAAATTCCATCTTTTACGACTGTCAATTTGTATGGTAATTAAATTAAGATGGGAAAGAAAAGACCAACAGAGGTTTGCTGAAGCTGATTTTTAAAAGCTGTTGGTAATTTATAGGGCCAATTTTTCAGACAAACGTTCATTTTTGTTGTAAGTTGGTTGTGGGGAAAATCATTTATTTTAATTGGTGGTATTTTAAATGGTTTAATCTTCAGTCTGAAAAACAGGCCCACAAATTTACAGAGAAGGCACATATTTCAGCAAAGTTTATAAATGTTATAACCCAAATTAGCTTTACACTTACCCTTCTAAGCTCTTTAAGTTAATGGGTATTTTCTTTCTGAAAAACAACAGCATGTGTACGATGTGTTTGCTATATCAGTTTTATGATGTATTTACTGAACTGACATATCTTGCTGCAAGACTATTTTATGATTTATCATGAAATGATTTATCATCTTGTTCTTGAACTCGGAACATTTTTTTTTCTGAATGCACAGCTGAAGTTTATATGCCACACTATTTTAATTATATTTCCCTAAAATCTACATTTAGCTTACAGTATTAAGTGGCACAGCTAACAAATAAAGCTATTTTATACCTGAGATTTTGAGGAGCCTCTCCAAACAGACTGCAGATCTCTCGAATTTGCTTCAGAGCAGGAATTACCCATTTATCATTGGATCGCAATTCTTCAATGAATCGATCTATCCACTGGATTTTCTGAGTATCCCGATCCTGGAAAAAAGGTAAGGGTTTACAGGAATCCAGGTCAGAATTCCTTAACAATAGTAAATAAAGTTGCCACACTTCCTGATATTAAGTTGATGCTGGTACCTGGGAGCAACTGTAATCCAGAATCTTGATATGAGCACTGAGTGCTTGGTCCATGATATCCACAGGTACATCATCACTATGGGCCAAATTCCATAGCAGATTCAACACTTTGTGAGCCATCACACCATCCTTGTCATCTTCTGCGAGCCTGCGGATCAGTTCCAGCAACTTTTCCCGTTGCTTTTTACTAGCATTAGTCCAGCTTTCCTGTAAAACAATGGAATAACATGGGACTACAATAATACCAAACCTACGGACACCATTCCTTCATATTTCATACCAAAAGTAAAGGTCTTTGCGCTTACATACTTAAAATACAGCTAAAGTTATAATAGAGTCTTCAAGTAGTACACCACACATTTACAAACCCAATTCCAGTGAAGTTCAAATGGATACATTTTGTTTTTTGCAAATATTCCCCCATTTTGAATTTGATGCCTGCACCACAAAGAAGTTGGGACAGGGCCATGTTTACCACTCTGTTACATCATCATTCCTTTTAACGCCTAATAAGTATTTGGGAACTGAGGACACTAATTGTGGAAGCTTTTTAGGTAGAATTCTTTCCCATTCTTGCTCGATGCACAACTTCATTTGCTCAACAGTTTGGGTCTCCATTGTCATATTTTGCGCTTCATAATGTGCCACACATTTTCAATGGAGACAGGTCTGGGATGCAGGCAGGCCAGTTTAGTACCCGCACTCTTTCACTATGAAGCCACGCTGTTGTAACACTTGCAGAATATGGCTTGGCATTGTCTGAAATAAGCAGGGATGTCCCTGAAAGAGACGTTGTGTAGCTGGCAGCATATGTTGCTCCAAAACCTGTATGTACCTTTCAGCATTATAGGTGCCTTCACAGATGTGCAAGTTATCCATGCCATGGGCACTAACACATCTCCATACCATCAGAGATGCTGGCTTTTGGACAGTCCTTTTCCTCTGTGGCCCAGAGGACACGACGTCCATGATTTCCAAAAACAATTTGAAATGTGGACTCGTCAGATCTTTTGCATGGTAGTTTTAACTTGCACTTGTAGATGCAGTGTCGAACTGTGGTCACTGACAGTGGTTTTCTGAAGTGTTCCTGGGCCCAGGTGGTAATATCCGTTACAGAATGATGTCGCTTTTTAATGCAGTGGTGTCTGAGGGACGGAAGGTCACAGACATTCAATTTCTCCAGATTCTCTGAATCTCTTGATATTATGGACTGTAGATGATGAAATCCCTACATTGCATGTTGAAAGTTGTTTTTAAACTGTTGGACTATTTGCTGATGCAGTTGTTCACAAAGTGGTGAACCTCGCTCCCATCCCTGCTTGTGCACGACTGAGCCTTTCGGGGATGCTCACTTTATACCAAACAATGACAATGACCTGTTTCCAGTGAACCTGTTTACCTGTGAAATGCTCCAAACAGGTGTTTTTGAGCATTCCTCAACTTTCCCAGTCTTTTGTTGCTCCTGTGCCAACTTTTTTAGAATGTTTTGTTGCAGACATCAAATACAAAATGAGTGAATATTTTCCAAAAACAATATTTTGTTTATTCGTTTAAACATTAAATATCTTGTCTTTGTAGTGTATTCAATTGAATATAGGTTGAAATAGTTAGAAATCATCGTATTCTGTTTTTATTTCTTTTACACAACCCATCTTCTATCTAACCTATCTATAAATTTATGAAATTAATAAATGTACATGTTCTGAATATTGTTCCTTCATTTCAGCATTGACAACTGACCTTAAAACAGTCAAAGAGATGGTCCAGCTGTTCAGGCGAGAAGTCCCACGCTAACTTTGCTAGGAGATCATGAACATTCTTGACGATAGCCTCATGCTTCCCAGCCTAGATGAGGAACATGTTCAGATCGCTTACAAGTCATAGTACACTGCTTACAGATCACACATCGCATCACACACATGTATTTTAAAGAGTACAGCTACACCCAGTGACAGTGGGTCTCTTGCCTACCTGCCACCTATTAGGGAGCAGAGAAAGAGCTTAGGCTTAGGGAGGAGTGAGCAAGATAGAAAGCAGCCAGTCTCTCTGCTAGACGTTTCTCTGCTTCCTACACTGCTGTGGTCACCAACCAGACTGTAAATATCTTAAAGGTATATATGTTTTAGAGTTACCTTACACTTTACTCCAACTATGAAACATAATCAGACCCTATAACTACATGCTCAATTTCTTTAAACAACTGCAATCGACATAGAATATGAACGGCTCCATCCTTTCATACCTGAGCAGCCCAAATGTTGTCCAGGTCCTGAAGCGTAAGGGCCTTCTCCTTGATGACAAATCGCAGGATCTTCTCTAGTTTCTCCACATACTGTGGTTGATGAAGGCTGTCCCGCAGTACAATGGACAAAATGTTATTCTGCTGAATCCACTCCTGGAAGAAAAATATTCAATACCATATCATACACATGCAAGGAGGCCATTTATTTCTTAAAGCTAGTACATTTCCTGCCACAATAAAACCCAGAACCAATATTATACAGATGTTGGTATTTGCATTTTGATTGTTCTACCTTAAATTTGGGAACATTCAACTTACTGCCATCCGCTCTGCAGTGAGCCACTCTGCTTCCTCAGGGTTGCCGTGGCGATGAGTGTAGTATGAGACACTTGATATCACCTTGTTTACTTCATTTAGTGCATTCATTTTGCCATTAAAAGAAGAAATTTGCAATAACCTGTCATAAAATAAAAACATGGTTAAAATTTTTAGCTGATATTTCCACTGACCTGAAAGACATTTATAAACTCAGTCATCTTAAATTTCTGAAATCCTTACCTAAGAATCATTTTTAACCTAAAAATCTCCATGTTCTTCACCGTCTCCTCCTGCCCAGGTACCCGTGATGCCAGATTCTTCAATGATTTGATTATCATAGACAAAGCATCATTTTTAGCTTCATTCTTAGCTTCCTTCTTCAACTCTTCATCAGTGAGGTTTTCTAGAAACTGGGGGACCATTTCAATTATGGGAAGGAAGTACTTCTTCACCGTGTGCAAAGTGAGAAACTCGTAGCACTGCCCGAAAGGCCTAGGAAAGAGACAGATAAAATCAGAAAACATTTGGCCAAGCAAAATGAAGCAGCCAACTCTTGAATACGTTCCCTTACTTGATGAGTGCAGCGATGATCTGAACGTTCAGAACTTGACCACTCATGAACCGATCGTGCAGAATTTGAAACCCGTTTAATGTGCCAAACTTATTTATTAAATCCACCAACCAGCCCTGCACAAAATAAGACATGCACGACTGTGTCAGTAAAAAGATGCATTGTAAAGAAAAACTTCTTTTTTTTTTTTAAATGACAAGAAAGCCTTCAACAATGAGGTCAGCATCTTACTTTGGGAGAACGAGGGTCAGGTGGGCGGGCAAAGAGCTCATCTTCAGCCAACTGCACCCCAGCAGGCACGGTCTCTGAGGGTCGGGTACCATTATATATGTGGAATTTGCAATGAGGGTTAGTGGCCATAGCCAAGAGCTCTAGAAGAGGGAACCAGTCCTGAGAGAGCTTGGTCACACACAACTCCATCAGACGATGGGTGTTGTTGATTATGCACCTCTGCAGTGAAGACAGGGGGGGAAAATAGGGCACACATAAGCCAGCAACATAATGACAATTGTGTAACAGAGGTAGATATAACAATTCCCTGAATCACAAAGATTTGCACCACTGTGAGAATGCTTATCTTAATTTGGACAATGGTGGAGCTAAAAGGAGCCACAGCCTCTTAAGAGAGGGGGTGTGAGTCAGAGCTGTCTCCTACTGTTGGCACATCTTCCACGGCTTTACTGAAAGGGGGCCTTTGATCAGTGCTGTGGTGGTTTAATGAAACATGCAAAGAAGACTAGCACTGAAAATAACATTGATTCCACAGCTCAGATGGCTAATGAAGAACTCAATTCATCAAGTGATCGAAAAGCAATGCATAATCTGAAAGGCTTTGAAAAAGCAGAGGAAAACAAACCATGAGTTAGGGAATATAGTACTGAACAGCTGACAACAGCAGTCGAAATTCAGACTGCTTAACTCACGTGAATCTCGAATTTCCACCCGCTAACTGCCTCATCCGTCAATATTTTCGTGAAGGATATTGTCAAGCCATCACGGAAAAACCTCTGGCAGGCTTCACACTTGACATCAAGTCCTGGAGACAGAAGGCAAAAGAAAAACTCAAAGGCTGACATTTGCAGACACTGTAAGGCATGTGTCTGAAAGCTGAAGAAAAAAAAGAATTATTCAGGCTGGCAAAAGTCAAAGCACACAAGCAAGCTTAATAAGCTCTGGTTAAACCCGACAGATAACGAAGACTCTTGAGATGCAATTAATAAACCGAACCTCAGACACACGCACATGGGTCAATGACATGAGTTATACATGCACTTAATTTTTATTAAATCATATTTTTTTTACCTTTTTTACAAAGATCTATAGCAGCTTCTAGAAGAACTTCTAATTCACCCTTTGGCAAAACTGGAACAACCCAGCGGGGTCTGGAAGCATAAAAACAATATTTCAGACTAATGTATCAACACAAACACACATTCCCACTCTGACTGGCTAGCTAAAGAGGATCAGTGGTTTAATGAGTGTACCTGTTGATCATATCATCCAGCTTGGCCAGGTCTGCGTGGGGGAAAGCAGGCTCCTCCTCCTCCAGCTGGGGTGGGCAGTCTCCCTGGACATGTTCATCTGGAGGGCTCACAGGGGAGTTCTCATTGGACGAGGTGGGAGAGGACGTCTGAAACAAACATTACAGACAATCATGCAATACAATATAAACTAAACATTCAATAATTAAAGGCAAAATAAAAATAAAAAGAACTTCACACAATTACAGGCTGTATTTTTCCCTGTGATTCTCTTGTTGAAGGCTGTAGATTTAGGTACCAACTCAATTTTGAATGACACACTAACTTCTCTTATCTTTACACTTTACCATCTGTGTCTGCTCCTGTGCCTTTAACACTGGATATCTAAAAGCATATGAAGTCAAAACGAGCTCTTCTTTTCACCCAGGTATTTTTTTAAATATAGACTATGCCCTATATAGAGAATCCCCTTAATATGAGTTCTTTATTAAGGGATGAGCATCACAAATAGATTTATTGGGGTACTTTACACTATGTTATGTTATTGCTCTCACAGCAGTTATTTATCTTATTTAATAGAAAGCTAATTCCCAGAGAGAAGGCTCAAACTGTCATTTAAATGCAGCAGAAAAAAAACTTAATCCTGTTAATCCACAGACACACAACAGAAAAACTGAATCTAGAAAGACTTTTATACAAAAAACAGCCATTATCAGATAGATAACAATCATGAGTCTCAAAAGACAATAACTGTTGTGTCTTATGAAGAGGATTATTTCTAAATGGACACCTTTTTTATAAACCCTGCAAATCCACAATAAAAAATAATTTACCAAATACTGAGGCTAGTAGGACAAAACAGTTTCTCCAAAATAAAAGCTGTACATTAAATGTGATCATCCAATGGTTAATACGAATATGCATTCATAATCATAATTTCAAACTGCTGTTGGCTCAATGGTATTATGTCCGTACCTTCAATCTCTGCTTTTAAATCTAGAATAAAAACACTTTAACTGGTTAGCTTTAATTTCTGCTGAATGATTATGATTGTGAAATTGCAGGATGTGCAATATCTTGTGCAATTTAAAGCTGAACTGAGGATTCACACTGAATATTCAAATTGAATATTCATACTGTTCCTATTTTCATGACCCATCTAGCAGAAGTTGTTTTGTCAGCCCAATATTATTTATTTTACTTCAATATGAAACAAAGAGCACTTTGTTTAATATATTATTAAAAATATATTTTTGTCAAACCCCCCCCCCATTTTCCCTCCTCAAATTCAGTTTTATTTTATTTAGGTATTTCTGTTTTCATTAACTATTTTTCTTTCATTATCATCTTGCATCATTAAACGTGTGTCATTGTGTAAATCACCTAAACCTGGTGAAATTTCCAGTGTCTTTTCATATTGCAGTATATTGAAAAACAAAAAAATACAGTAATATCTTTTTCCCCTTATATCGTGTCCTAATGTTTATATTTCTTTAGAATATTTGTTTATTTTTTAAATATGTATGTCTCTGCCATATTAGATCTAGCCCATTTCCATACATCCCTTCTGGTGACCATATTTAAGCTTATCAATTAAGTTGGAAATGTCTGTTATTGCATGTAGGAAGAGAAAAGCTATACCACAGCAAGAGAACCAGAGAGCCAGGGATGCTCCAGTCAGGTTTCCTGTGACATGGTAATTACTGAACGTGTGGATCAGAGTTGAATGGAAGCTGCGGAACTTGGAAAATGTGGGGGTGTGCAAAAGGAGAGGAAAAAAGCTCCTTCTGCTTGGCTGACCTACATATGCAGTTTGCTTCTCACGTCTGGGCTCTACACATCTCGCACCAACTGGAGGGCTTTTCTCCACGAGCGCTTTGTGTTCATTGATTGGTCCCTTTCAGCATGCACTAGGTGTGAGCACTGGCAGCTGCACTCTACATCCTAGGAGCACATAGCAGTTTCCTTACTAATAAAGGGCTTTTCTCATGTCACTGCATTTGTGTGCTTGGATTCCGTGATGATTAAAGACTGACAATCAGTACAAAGTAGACTCCAGTGCGGTCCTGCAGGCATCTCAGGATTACATCAAGATCTTGGTGGCAGTCTCAATTATGTCATGGTTATGTCATAGTATTTGTGCCTTCTAAAGGGTCTACTTCACATTTATGTTCAGTTCCTTAATCTGGATGATTTTTGATTCACAATGAATTTATTCCATGCTTTAGAAAAATATCTGAATATATATATATATATATATATATATATATCCTACTTGAGACAGCAGTCTTTAATAGCCAACACCTTAACTATTTTGTCAACCCCGTGACTATCTATAGTGATGACTTATTTTTTCTTTTGCCCTCCAATAAGTACCACGAGCCTGAACGTCAATCATCTTCCATTTGTGATCAGATCAAATCACAATCAGAGGTGGTCAAAGATGCACCCTGACCCCGTTTAAAAGTGCAAACTGATCCAGTTAGAGAAAATGTCTGGTAAAATTAATTCCTGTTACAGATACAGATTTCATGCTCTCTCTGAGACCGTGTGCACGAGTGTGTGCACAAGAGCACACTAAAGGGCCAGCTTATTAACCATCTGAAGATCAACCACAGCATGCAGTATTACAGAGTGCTTTCCCTCAAGGTTCAAACAGATCTCCACATTTTCTAATTGATGAATATGCAAGCTAATGTAATGCATCGCTCTAAGCTGTTCAGGATCATTCAGAAACCATCGATTAAAGGTAAAGCAGAATTTATACATGTTATTGTGTTTCATTGTGCTGTAAAATAACATTTTTAAATGACTATTTTACCGTTTGTTTAATCCAGTTTTATACCCGACTGGCCTCATCTGGCTACATGTTCCTTTAAAATCCTGCAGCAGAATCCCTTCCTTTTTTACATTAAGTAGTATACATTCTGAAATATTTATTTAGTTATTCATGGAGGAGGCGTGTAAAATAACTTTCATACAGTGGTGAAGTCAAAAACCTACATACACATATAGGCCTGCTCCTCCATCTCAGTTTTGACCATGCTGTTGAATGCTGGTATAAAAATAGAAATGGCATACAGCGGTACTGCCTGTACAATGAATTGTTTCTCTGAAAGCTGCACATTTTAAATCAGCTGTAGTTTCAAATTAAAGATGTGTCAGCTGTGTATTTCCTCACATGGTTTTCATGACATGGCCAAAAATAGCATTGGAAAGAGAGGGGGGAACAAACCCCCCCCAAAAAAAAACAAAAAAAAAAAAAACACACCAAACAGCCACACACTCTCAGTAAGGTGGAAAGGTGGCTTCATTAAAAGCAGAAATAACAGGATATTTAAAGAAAATACATTGCAGATAGTTCCACTACTTTGTGAGGATGTGCTCCTCTGCTATCAGGAATAAGGTGTATTTGTGTCTCTCCCCATTGTTTATTCCAAAATATGATATACTCCTATATTACATTCTATTTTTGCATGTTCAAAAGGGAAAGCACTCATTTCCTCTTTTCAGGAACACGCTAAAAAGGTTGAGGCTTCAATGAGAAACGCACTGTACAGAAGAACATGGTGAGCCACTGACCTGGTTTTGGGGCAGTGGTGGCTGGGACTGACCATCCGGAGCTTGGCCCTGGTCCTGGCTGTCATTCCCCCCTACGGGGGAGCCACGAGTCGTGGCAGTCATACTCGACACAGGGCAGATCTTTGCAATCTTGTCTGCTTATGTTGCTGACGCAAAGGAAGAAATCACTGCCTCCTCTGGACTGATGGAGAACCAGCACTCATCTGAAAGTGAAAGCACCACCTGGAGGACTGGACGAGTTGCAGGGACCATTGCATAACCTGGAACACATTGCAGAAATACTGTAAGACACACAGTAAAACTTCCCAATGTCTGGTCAAGACATTTTGCCTCTTTACTCTCTACTAAAAACTTATGACTTGGCTAAAGCAAAGCCACGCTCAAGCTTGGGAGGATAAACCTGCCTATAATGCAAGCTAAAACAAAAGTAAGCTGCCTCAGCAACACAGAATGCAACTTGTTTGAGACTACAAAAGTCTACAGACATCAATGAGAACATAGAACACTATCATCACAACTGACTACATGCTTTGAAATAGATGTGAAAACGAAATCAGATGCATTAATGCTGACGGGTATATTTAGAAATGCTAAGTACAGCAGACTGTCAGTTACTGAATAAAGAGTTCAAAGGAATCAGCTCATGATGAGTGACTGTTCACTGCCGAAAAAGAAACAAAAAGAAAAAGTAGTGCCATACAACAGCTGGCTGTTGTGCTGTGTGAGAACATTCCTTCTGCAAAATGCTTCTCAATCTGGAAGAACAAGACTGTTAGGGCTTTAGGTATGTGTTCTCAAAGTACATGACCACAGATAAGTTTAACTTCCCTAATGCCTACTGAGAAATGCAGACAGCAATCGTCAAGTCCACGCTGGTCACTGGGGGCGGTGGGAGGAACCGAATCTTAAAAAAATATATTCTCATATTCATCACTGCAGGAGAGGCTTCCAAGAATGCCTGATTCATTTTTTTTTAAACAAAATGGGAGCTGATTTCTAGAATTTCCAGAAACTCAGACCCACAATGCATAGAGTTGAAAAATTTAAAGTGACTGTTCTAGACATTATATGATAATGATGAGGCTTTACAGAGAAACACTGATTAACATAAGGTATGTTTGTGAATAGTTTCACACAGTTGCACATTTTATGTTACAGCCTCATTTCAAATTGGAATCAATTAAATGTTTTCTACACACAAAACCCCACAATGACAAAGGGTGCAAAGTTTGTTTGTAATCTTTGCAAATTTATTAAAAATAAGAAAAAACACAACATGTTTGTAAGTATTCACAGCCTTTATCATAACACTCAAAATTGACATGCAACTTGTTTCTACTGATCATCCTTTAGATGTTTCTACAGCTTGATTGGACACCAGTGGTAAATTCAGTTGATTGGACATGATTTGGAAAGGCATACTGTCCCATAGTAGACGGTGCATGTCAGAGCACAAACCAAGCCTTCTAAGGAAGTTCTAAGGAACTGTCTGTAGACCTCAGAGACAGGATTGTCATTTCAGCAGCACTCCACCAGTTAGGCCTATATGTCCAGACAGAAGCCTCCTCACAATAAAAGGCACATAACAGCAAATCTAAAGTTTGAAACAAAAGAAACCAAAAAAATGAACTCTATGGTTCATTGCCAAACCTCATGTCTGGAGGAAACCACTAACTGCTCATCACCTAGCCAATACCATTCCTATAGTGAAGCATGGTGGTGGCAGCATCATGCTGTGGGGATGTTTTTCTTCAGCAGGAATGGGTTATTATTTTGAATTACTTTATTTTTAATCTAAAAATAGCTGAGTATGTCATTGTGGGGCGTTGTGTGTAGAATTTGAGGAATTTTTTTGTTGTTCGATTAAAAAGATGCTCCAATTTCATTCCTATAGAGACACTTAAAGTTAATATAATATTAAGAAGAGGAAGAAGAATTGTGAAATTCTTAAACCATGATATCAAGAATTATATTAAAGCAATATGTTCTTTGAAACGGTTATCGTAGTGTGAAAATCTAAAATCCTAGAACAATGATAATCATACTGTTATGAACTTATTGACCAAAACAATCAGCACTTTTAATCACACATCCAAAAGCTGGTTAAGTAACTGGTTAGTACACTTTCTTGATGGATGGAGGGATGGATGCAGGGATAGATGGAGGGATGGATGGATGGCTGGCTTTATTAATCCCAGAGGGAAAGTCACACATCACAGCAGCACAATAAAAACAAGAGCAGAAAGAGCACAGTACTCAAGCCTTACTAAGAAACATAACAGGAGACATATTAATTACAATAACTAAAACTAAAACTGCTCACAATCCAGATCAGCGGAGTCTTTGAAAAATGCACATTAGGAGTCAAGAATGGGTCTAAAAGCTGGCAGTGTAGGAAAGAGCCGTATTTTTATTTGTTTTAACACCACCACCCATCAGTATATAATACAGGTCAAAATTCACACCATTTCACCAACTGAGGAACAGTTTCAGATGCAGCACAACTAAATCTTGGGAGCACACAAGCCATATTTGGCAGAGGAAAAAAATTAAAAATGAAATTAAACATAAATGGTTGTGTGTAAGTTCACTTTAAATGTAGAAAGGATAAACTGGTGACAGGAAACAAAGCAGGACAAAGTAAGTAAAGACATTCAACACATTTTAAAGCTGGTCTCTGGGAGAAAGAGACAGAGGGAAAAAGAAAAGGTCAACAAGGGCAAACATCAGATTACAGAATTCCCAAATGGAGTAGTCAATCAAGCAGAAGCTGATCTTAGTGGTCAGAGTGTTGCACATTTCTAACAGCCCAAACAGTGCAATGATCCAGGAAAGACACTAGACACACCACTGAACTTTAAAAAAAGAAGTCTTTAAACTAAAATTATTCACAGTGCAAATTGGCTTCCTATTATGTAGAAAACAATGTCAGCAAGTGAAAGCTTGCAAGCTTTCAGAGACAACAAAAGGTATAAGCCTGCTCCCCAAACCGTGAATGCTCTGCACACAAGTCATCCGTTACAAGTTTGTTAACCATACAGCTTTCAGAGGTCCTGACCTGACAGTTCTGACCTACATTACCTTCAGACAACCATGGATGCACCCAACACTACTCATCTTGATACAAACCCAGATACTCCAAAACAGATCTGACGGACTTCTATAGATTAACTTAGTGACTGACATTCCATTATAATTTGTAATATTTCTTGGAGCTCTGTTTCATCACATTTCAGAATGCAGTTCATTTATGACTAAACTATTTTAGATGTTACGTTCTCAATCAGGCCTGAAAACCACTGGAAAATAAACTATAACATTGTGTGACTTAGCACAACTAATGTGACTCCTTAACTCCCCAAATCACAAACTGGTACATCTTCAACTCTGAAGCAAGATGCAAAGATCACAAGGATTCCTGAAGCAGAAAGCTGAGGAAAAACATGGGAAACAATTCAGAAAGGTGGGCTAAAGAAAGAACATACACACACACACACACACACACACACACACACACACACACACACACACACACACACAATTAAATGGGGTTTAACAAGGCTGAACCTGGACCTCAGACTGCACACAAAAAAGCCCATCACTGATTACTCATCAGTCTTTAATGACTACAATTAGCTGTAATGAAGGAGCGACGTGTATGGCACTAATGTTATGAATGCTTTCATAACTCACATTTATGGCATTTGGCTGATACTCTTTTCCAGAGTGACTCTTTGAATTATGTTACACAGGAAGGTGAAGGTAGCGTTAATGAATATAGAGTCCCAAGGACTGCTACTGATGTTGCACAAGTTGTTTGTCCAATCACAGAACGAGTCTGCTACGTGGATGACAATGGCGTACACCAAGGGTGGGCGATCTTTGTCCGGGAGTGCCAAATTCCAGTACTTCTGTGCTCATCCTTGTCAAGCACACCTGATTCAACTGTCATTTGCCAGAGCAGGGAAATCAGCACACTGTGCAGGACGCTGGCACTCCAGGAGCTGGACTGAATGGTCCTGTGGTAAACAAACCCATAATGCAACCCTAATACACACACTACCCATCAAAGCACCAACAGATTGAGCGACCAGAATATCTGAAACTCACACAAGTGGGCAAGAGGACACAGAGCACAGATCAGCTCTGCACTGAAAGATGATATTACTGTCCAACTGGATGCAGAGCAGGGACACACCTACACCTTCTCACAGAGTGATTTTGAATCTACAATCAGACTGCAGCTCCCAGGCCTTCATTATGAGGCCCTTTTCTCAGGACTTGAACTTGCAGGCGTGGTTGATTGCACACAGCCCCAGAGAACAGTGGGAACCCTCTTTTCAGAGGCTTCAGTAAAGCCGAGCTCCAGCTGTTGTTGCTCCGACAGAAAAACACTGAGTAACTTTACTCCTGAGTTCAGCTCCAGTCGAGTTAGCGACACAAACAGCAGGAGTGGGGGCGAGAACGCGGCTGTGGGTGTGAACAGGGTCTGTTCTGGGTGTGGAACAGAGCACAGACCGAGTTCTAGCTAAAGAACCGGTGAGGAACATAATCACAACACTCAATCATTTCCCGGCCTGCTAGCCCCGCACCGACCGCCGCTTGGCCGACTTATCCGCTCTCTGTGGGCTCAAAGCGGCCGCTTAACGTTGGCCTAACGTTGCCCGAGCGCAGCGCAGTCCCCGCCGCAATTTAGCGACACACTGTGCGTTGGAAGCGCAGACAGCAGGGTGAAGCGCTGCTGCAGCCCGGCTAACAGCTGGCCGAGGCCTACTGTCAGCACAGCGCGCTCTTCCTGATCCCCAGCCCGTCACGTAATGCTCACTTACGCTCTCGCACTGACCTGCCGTTACAGGCGGCGGAAGAGGGCCTCTCGGCCGCCTCGGCGGTCCTGTGTAAAGGCCCGGCGGGCCGCAGCGGCTGTGAGCCGAGTGTGTGCGGCCTCTTTGTGCCGCTGCTCCGCGGTCTTTACTGCGGCCAGCCCGCGGCTTTCCCCCGACCGCAGAGCATCGGCCCCACGGGTTGGAGCAAAAACCCGGGCTGGACCCCGCTGTCTGCACCCGAAAACACCCCCTCCGCCAACAGGGCTATTAAAATGCTCTTCACGTTACCCTGCTCAGCGTTACCATACACAGCGTTACTCTGCACAGTGTTACTCTGCACAGTGTTACTCTGTGGAACGTTACACTGTGGAACGTTACTCCGTGGAACGCGGCAGTTCGCTGAAAAACAAACAATGCCCTAAAACAGGTGAGCCGCTGCGCAGCGCTCCAGTTCCACTCGTTACCTTCAGGAGCCCGTCAGGAGCTGGTCTCTTCTTCTCCGCAGTGACTCAGTTCAGTGGCTCAGCTCGACATGTTCACAGTGGTGTAGCCTCGGAGCTAACGCTAGTTAGCTATCAGGACGGACTCACACACACACAGCGCTTACCGCCACAATAAAAGCGCCCGTTCTCCGCTCGGACTGCAGACTGTCGGGCTGAGAGCTCACAGGGCCGCTGGGAGGTGCATATGTCCGGTCCCGGTCCTCAGTGTGCGCTCATGTCTCGGGTCTGTGTGCTGTCGGCTGTTTCTCCTGCGTCACCAGCAGCGATGCCCCCCCAAACGCGCTCCGCTCGGCTCGGGTTCAGCTGCTGCTCCAGTTCCCATAACTCGGAGTTTGAGCCACTGCGCATGCGCGGCTCACTCTTCAGAAAACACCGGACTTTTAGTACAGCAGACAGAAACAAACAGGACTCACATCACACACTGCACGAGCTGAGCAGAGACCAAAGCCCTGCTCAGACTGTCAAAATGTGGAGCATCATCCTGACAACAATATATATATATATATTGTTTGTAAATAATGTTTAAAATAACTTTAGAAGACATCTGTTTCTTTTTCTGTCAGAGTTTATTTTATTCTTTCTGCTTACTGTTTAATTTTTGTATGTTGCTTCTCTCCTTTATCTCCCTTGGTTTTATTTATTTCTATGATTTATGAAATCTAGATATATCTAGATTTATAAGCTAGTATAATCACCCTGCTATAAAGCAAGCAGTGAGGAAGTAATGAAGTTGAGCTGGTTGACCAGCTTATTTCCTGACCAGCATAAATTATGTGTATGTTTGATTTTGATGGTTAAGATGGTTTACAAGCACTATCAACATGACCAAGCTGACCAACCAGTATGACCAAGCTTGACCGTGCTGATTGACCACCCTGGCAAACCCACATGGAACGCAAGACCAAGCTGATCAACCACCATGACCAAAATGAAATGTGGTGTATACTATAATGGTAATCAGTTACTGTAGCAGAATATGGTATGCGCTGGTCTGGATAACCAGCTTTGAACCACGCTAACCATCAAAGGGAACATCTGAAACCAGCTACCAGCAAAAACATATGTGAAGGGTTCAAAGGTGTAAATCAATAATGTATCATGTTTTCCAGTTTGAAAACTGTGAAAACCTGGAGGGTGTGCTCATTTTTGGTATTTTGTTTAAAAATCACAACTTCTTATTTTGAGTGCTTCTCATTACAGTCTCAAATTGTAATGTTTTACAGTGCTGTATAGTTATTCACATCCCATCTATGATCTCATAATATAAAGATACTCAAAATATCACTACACTGCATTTTTCAATTTCAATGGTACATATCCTGGTTTCGGCTTTAGATTGGTTTCATTTCCTGATTTCTGCTTAGTATGATTATGCAAATGCAGACGTGTATTAAAATGTAATAATTAGTGTTACTAAGTTACTAAGTGATACTGAAGAACACATACAAACTATAAATGTCTGTTGATGCATGTATATAAATAATGTATGGTGAAAATGGCTAATAGCCAGTTATATGGTTATAATAGCCAACACAAACTGAAATGTTTTGAAAATGAGATACTGTGGGAGCTGTGAAGAAAAAAAGAAGAAGAGAAATGGTCAATTGTTTCATCAGCACTAAGGCCATGTTAGATTTGGTGAAAACATAAAGATGAACAAAAAAAATTATTCTGGATTATTTTAAGGACTAATGAGACTTGTATTTGAATTGCACTACAAAGAAATGGTCAAAAGTCAAAATGTGGATGATTTAAAACATGTCTGATTATCAGTCAAGCACAATGAACATAGTTTTATGGCTTGGGCTTTTATTGCTGCTTCCGTGGTATGACAGAGGGAGTTCAATAAATTCTGAAGTATACAGAAACATCCTGTCTACCAATTTACAGAGAAATGCATCCAGTCTTATCAGGAGAAACTTCACTATGCAGCAAGACACACTGAAACACAAGAAATCTGCGAAAGTTTGGCCAAAATTATTTATTTAATTTTTTAGTCTGTTAATGTTTGATCTAAATATTTTGAAGGGGTAACAGGTTTTGTTGATTTGTTTAAGTGACAATAAGTGCAAATTTTCTGCAGAGAACACTTCAATTTGGTGAACAATAAAAATAAGCAATGAATGACATTATATATATATATATATATATATATATATATATATATATATATATATATATATATATATATGTGTGTGTGTGTGTGTGTGTGTGTGTGTGTGTGTGTGTGTATATAGATAGATAGATAGATATGTGTGTGTGTTATGTAATTAAATTATGTAATTATGTAATTTAATATACAAAGTAAATACAAGGCAAGGTTAATGCATCTGATCTTATCTTTAGTTTCACAGACAGAAGCCAATATTATCAAATGTGAGCTTTAACATCATTTTCAGCCGAGAGTGAAGGGGTCGTACTGAGGGGTCAACCTGCTTTCCATTTCATCTTATTAAAGCCCTGGACTCTGTCATAAACACAGTTTATTGTTTACATATATAAGTTAGGCTTAAATGTTAGTAAAACAGCAGGGTTTATCAGCCATAAAGTGGACTTCAGACTGTGTTGCTACACTGGCGGCTCTCCCGCCGATTTGAACCTGGAGGAAGACTAAAAACTTCAAGTCGTCCACAAACAGAAGATAAAGGAAAGGGCTTTGCAGAAGATGTCGTCAAAAGTGGGAGGGCCTATTTACAAAATAAAAGTCCCTAAATTATTTCATTCGGATGTGAACAGCGGTGGTTTGTGCGTTTAAAAGACGGGATAAATTCACACGACACTCTGTTTATACTTGTTACGGTGGACGTGTGTCCCGGACGAGCGGGACCCGTTCCTCGCGGTTCTGCCTCGGGGCTTTTGTTTTAAAGCGCTGGCGGATGCGGAGCGTGCCCGTGTTCTCGCTGTTCCGCGGTGATGGCGCTCGGAAGCAGCAGCAGCGGGGGTTTTCAGGGCTGATTCAGCTGCGGGATCACCGCTGCTTCCCACTTTATTCTGAGCAGCGTCGTGGCTGGCTGTCGCTCGCTGTGAGTGTGTGAAGGACGGCTGTGTGAGCGGGCTCGGCTCGGCTGCTGAAAATGGCTCCGGTGCAGATCGGCTCGGATGGACAGCTGGTGCCCGTCGGGGGTCCTACTTCTGCCCCGCAGCCCCCTCCTGCCGCCCCGGCCACCCAGGGGGTCAAACTTAGCGTTTTAATCGAGTTCCTCCTCCAGCGGACCTACCATGAAATCACACTGCTGGCTGAACTGTGAGTTTCAGAGGAGCTTTTAGCTCCAGTGCTAATAAGAGAGCTCCATATTTTGCTCTCCTCTTACTAATCTGTTTTAAATCTACCAGTCCCCCTAACCAAGTAAGGGAAGAGGTGTATTTCTCCTAAAATTTCCCCTGTCAGTTTTTAGTCTTGTTTTTAGGGACTCTTATTTTGCCTGGTGGTCAGCAGATAGTTAAAGCTGAACCTGGACTGTTTCTGTTCAGCAGCCGTGAAAGGTCATGCTTCTGTATGTGCTTCTTTTATGGCCCAGCTTCCAGTCCTAGCTGACTGCTGGTCCTGATTCAGTAAACATTGAACCCAGGTGATGTGGAGTCTGTGCAGTGGTTCCCCCTGAACTGCTTATTTCTTTCACTCCTGATACTGTGAGCCTCAGTAGAAACGCCACAGTTAAGCCCTAGAAATCATGAGGGGTTACGCTGCAGTCTGCACCTCCACGCCTACTTGAAGATGTTCATGAATGATTTTTGATGTGATTTATGCATGTCATACCTTTCTCACGCTTGATCTTCTGTTGTTTACACAGACTTCCACGAAAAACAGACATGGAAAGGTGAGGACTTTTAAAAGAACCTCAGATAACGCTGTTGTAATGTGTAATGGTGTTCCTCTGATTGCAATAATGCAACTTTCGTGTTTTGAGGATTTAAGGATGCAAGATCACAGACGTGTCTGTTGTTCCCTACTGTTTCCAACAGGAAAATTGAAATAGTCCAGTTTGCCAGTCGGACACGTCAACTGTTTGTACGGCTGCTTGCGCTTGTGAAATGGGCCAGCAATGCGGGGAAAGTGGAGAAGTGTGCGGTATGATCCAGAGAACGTCTCATTCTTAATCATATGATTAGACCTTTTTTATGGTTATTAATAAAAGCCCTATGAGGTTAATTGCTGGATCTGTGCTCTCTCCTTTTTGTGTGTTTACAGATGATTTCAGCATTTCTGGATCAGCAGGCTTTCTTGTTTGTTGACACTGCGGACCGACTGGCGTCTCTAGCTCGGGATGCATTGGTTCATGCCCGCCTGCCCAGCTTTGCAATCCCTTTTGCCATTGATGTTCTGACCACGGGGTCATATCCACGTCTTCCCACTTGCATTCGGGTAAATAGTAACCCATGACTGATTTCTGTATTGTTTTTGATGACAGGAAATGGTATAGTGCATTTTAATTAGGAAGAACCATAATTTGGGCTAAGACAGCTTTATTAGTATAATGAGAGATGCAAACATTGAAGGAGCCTTTTTCACAATACACTATTGCATTTTGAATCACAGACCTTTAACAGCACGACAGCTGTACCGGTCTGTAGTGGTGAAAAGAGAGCTGAGCCAAAAGGCAAAGCTCTCGATATACCGGTCGATCTACGTTCCTACCCTCATCTATGGTCATGACCGAAAGAACAAGATCTCGGATACAAGCGGTTGAAATGAGTTTTCTCCGCAGGGTGGCTGGGCTCTCCCTTAGAGATAGGGTGACAAGCACAGTCATCTCAGAGGACTCAGAGTATAGCTGCTGCTCCTCCATGCTTTGAGGAGCCAGTTGGGGTGGCTTGGGCATCTAGTGAGGATGCCTCCTGGATGCCTCCCTGGTGAGGTGTACCCAGCACGCCCCACCAGGAGAAGACCCAGAGACACACTGGAGAGACTATGTTTCATGGCTGGCCTGGGAACACCTTGGGGTTCCCCCAGAAGAGCTGGACCAAGTGGCTGGGGAGAGGGAAGTCTGGGTCTCCCTGCTTAGCTGCTGCCCCCATGACCCGACCCTGGATAAAGCGGCAGAAAATGAATGGATGGATGGACTTTTAAAATGCTATTCAAGCACTAATCTAGGGTAATGCTGGTCCTGGAGTGGCAGATGCCTGCCCAGCTTTGTGCTTTTCCTGCTTCAAGCACACCTGACTAAACTTTTGTAGATTTGTAGTTTTTGTTAGAGCAGAGAAATCAATAATAAAGCTGCCACTCCAAGACCAGGGTTCCTGCACTTTCTTTATCACCTGAATGTTTTGCAACATGTCTGATTGATTATACAGGCCTAATTACCCTCATAGCAATGAAACATGGTTGATCAGAGATCTTAAAGCATGAAATGCTCAGAAGTATATTGTGTATCACAATTGATCACAATGCAATGAAATATTATCATATTATGACGTATTATTAGAAACTTTTGTCCAGATTAGTGTGATATTTTTTTTTTTTTTTTTTTTTTTTTTTTTTTAATCATTTTGTTATTTTAATCTTGCTGTCAAGGAATAAAACAGGCTGCTGCTTGTGAGAGAGTTTAAGCCTTATCATTGCCTGCATAAACATTTTTTCACATCTTGCCTTATTTTGTTTCATGAACAAAAACAAGTGCACCCAACATAAAAATACATTTCACCCAACACTAGCAGTGAAACATTTATTTTTCTGTACTGCGAGTAGAAGGTAAAGGTGTTGTTGATAATACTTATTAAAATTGTAACTTTTCTAAGTTGTAATGGAGTTGAATCTGTTTCATTTCAGGACAAAATAATCCCTCCAGACCCAATCACCAAAGCGGAGAAGCAGGCTACACTAAACCAGCTGAATCAAATTCTTCGCCATCGGCTTGTCACCACTGACCTGCCCCCTCAGCTGGCCAATCTCACAGTGGGTAGGTTCTCATCTCCCTCTTATGTCTCCAGTGAAGTTGACATCCTGTTGAAGTGATAGAGCATATGAGTACTATGACAAGTTGCCATGCTTTGCGATGTGAAACCTTTGCTGAACTCGTGTGCTTGGTTTCTGTGTATATTAAGCCAATGGACGCGTGAAGTTCCGGGTAGAGGGTGAGTTTGAAGCCACATTAACGGTGATGGGGGATGATCCAGACATTCCATGGAGGTTGCTGAAACTGGAGATTCTGGTTGAAGACAAAGAAACAGGCGGTGTGTATATATACTCTGTGGGTTCCTTTGTGTAATTTGAACATGCCATGTTCACTTTTTAAGGTGTTCAGTTTGATGGATTCTGCTGTTTCCTTTATAGATGGTCGTGCTTTGGTACATAGCATGCAGGTGAACTACATCCATGAGCTGGTACAGTCCCGTCTGTTCGCAGATGAAAAACCGCTCCAGGACATGTACAACTGCCTACGTATCCTTTTTGGTTTTTTTTGCTTTTTACTCTCTAGTGTGCTCCCTCCCTCCATCTCACCATACCATGCTTAGAACGCATAAAACATTTTTAGTAGAGCATACTGGTGTGTGCTTTAGGGCAGTGTGTTATGCAACATAAACTCGTTGCTGTTTGAGGCCATATGAAGACAGTTAACAACAAACAGTGTTCAAACCCACTGGGAACAATTGTGTGATCATCCAAATCCAATAAACTAGACACTAATGTCTCTGATACACTTGCATTGTGTGCACATAAATATGCTTTACCACCATGGGCTGATGGCCAAGTCTGGCTAAAGCTGCTGCAAACACTGTGCTGCTGACAGTCTGTGGCTGTGCACAATGCATAGGAATTATAGTGGCATTCCGGTTGTTACTGGCTTTTGTTGGACTTTATTTACCGTGGTGGTCAGTGATTTTACACTTGAATCTGTTTAAAAGCACTTTGATTACACAAAAAAACTAAAATAATTTAGAAAAACCTTCAGTAAAAGAAAATTGGGAGTTTGGACACTGTGTGAATGAGTGCATAGTTAAAGGAATTCCCAGATTGTCTCTATGGGGTTGTTGTGCACTTGCTGTTCCAGCTGCCTTTAATTAAAACAGTTGGAAAGTATGCTTAAAATGTGTATGAAGAAAGTTTAAAAACCCTTAAGTGATAAAGATGTGGATCTCAGAGTTGATAAATGTGTTTGCAGGTGTAAAGTGCAGTCATGGTGTTCACTCTCAGAATTGATCACACTTGGCACCCTATGAAAGTCCTTGTAATGTCCTTAATGGGTACCCTCAGACTCTTTCTGCCTGTCCCTGCAGCTAGAGGTGCTGCACTCTCAGACTCTGATGTTGATTAGAGAGCGCTGGGGTGATCTCGTACAGGTGGAGCGCTACCTTCCCGCTAAGTGCCTCACCCTGGCTGTCTGGAAGTAAGAGCCACTAGCCCTGCTTTTTATAGACGTTTCTCACTCATCTGTAACATGTTCTTGGACAATAGTGCCTTTATAGGGCTCAAAATATCTGCCATCTACAGTCAACAGGTTCTGGGTCGTAAGACAGGCACAGCATCGGTGCACAAGGTCAGCATCAAAATTGATGAGACAGATGGATCGAAGCCATTACAAATTTCCCATGAGCCTCCACTGCCAGCCTGCGATTCCAAACTAATGGATAGAGCCATGAAGGTAAAGGCTTTTCTGAGTAGTACCTTCCCAGAATTGGCATGTAGAGTACAGTACATTACCACATGTATTGTTGGGTAACGAAGGTGCGAATGTTTGTTTTGGTCTTCTTGTCTCTGCAGATTGACCATCTCTCAGTGGAAAAGCTTTTGATTGACAGTGTTCATGCCCGCTCTCATCAAAAGCTGCAGGAACTCAAAGCCATACTGAAGGGTAGCAACCCCAGTGACAACTGTAAGCGTTTCCACCCTCATGCCTCTGTAATCAGTTTTGTAGATGTTGGTAGAAACCTCTGAAACAGCACCAGAGCAGTTCTGGATGAATAATATGTGTCTTTGTTTCTTCTGCAGCGTTCATAGAGACTGCTCTTCCTACTCTGGTCATTCCTATCCTAGAGCCTTGCGGGCGTTCTGAGTGTCTTCACATATTTGTAGACTTGCACTCCGGAATGTTTCAGCCGATGCTGTATGGAATTGGTAAGGCTGTTATAGCAAATACTTCTTTGCCCCCTGTAGCTGTTAAGTGTATAAACCGCTAATAACTGTTGCAGATCCATTGCTGCCTTGTACCAGCTTCATTTGCACGTTATGCAATGTTATTGTTTGACAAAAAGAATCTTTAAAATATGAATCTTTTTCAGACGATATGAGCTGGATGATGAACTGTAGTAATTGGAGAATCTAAATTAACAGACACTCAGGACTTAAGAACGGAATTGACTTAGTATTTATGTAAGACTACCGTATTTTCTGGACTATAAGCCGCTGCTTTTTTTCCACGCTTTAAACCATGCGGCTTATAATGAGGTGCAGCTTTTCTTCTTATATATGTTATTTTCCTTTTTTTTTTTTTTTTTTTTTTTTTTTTTTTTTTTTTTTTTACTTTGAGGGTGCTGTGTGTCTTATATTCCGGTGCAGCTTATAGTCCAGAAAATACGGTAATTAATTTACAGTGCCATGTGAAAGATTGGGCACTCCTGGTAAAAATATGTTAATGTGAGTGAAATGTTCTCTGATCTGAATGCTTTTTAGAGCTCAGTTCAGTGGAGTACCATGCAAACGTCTTTGCACCCCAAGACGTAATGTTTACCACGGCTCCTGATGTTGTTTTGTTTTCCAGATCAGTCTATGTTGGATGACATTGAGAAAACCATCAATGATGACATGAAACGCATCATAACATGGTTACAGCAGCTCAAGTAAGGACTGACTTTTTTTTTTTCCCTTGTTGAGTGAAACTGCAGAATACTTCAATCCCATCAATACACAGAATGTGGCTGAAAGCATTAAACACTGGTATACGTTCTCTTTGTATTCAAATAGATTCTGGTTGGGTGAACAGAGGTGTAGGCAGTCCGTGAAGCATCTCCCCACGTTGTGTACAGACATGCTGCATTTGTCTAATTCTGCCTCTCACCCTGTGGGCAACTTACCAAAACACCGCCTCTTCATCAAACTCACTCGTCTTCCACAGTACTACATTGTAAGAGCTTTCTTCATCAGTGGGGAGTTCTGTTTAGAAGGCAGTGCTGTGTGTCTTATTTTGCCCATGTGGTTTAAAGCTGTATTTATCTTGACATCTCAGGTGGTGGTAATGTGTGATGTGGCGAACAGCCCCACAGAGTTGGAGTATAAATACTATTTCCTGTCGGTAAGTCAGTTGGAGGTGGAGGATGGCCTGCCTTGTGCTCAGTTGTTACAGCATTTCAAGCCCAACCTGGAGGAGCTAGTGCAGGATCTCTCTTCTGGCCGGATGCTCCGACCTGGGACCAAGAGAAAGGTAAAACACATCATGTAATTCCGTAAGTGCAAGGCCTACATTCAATCTCATTGCCTTTAGGCAAAATTAGCCACTCAGAATTCAGGAGGAAAATCTATTCTCTTCTCCAAATCCAGCGCAGCACCTCTGTATAGGAACATTTAAACCAGCCTAACACATTCTGAAATGTGAAGATCCCATTGCCGATAGAGATGAGTCTTATCCCAGTAGAGAATATTGATAGTAGAATAGGATACTGTAATGTCAGGTGTGAGCTAGAGGGGTATAAAACCTCCAACATTGAGCAATGGCACTGTGTTCTCTGGAACGATGGGCAAAACGTTTCAGATGAGTTGAGGATGAGGTGGAATGGTGACAATCCAATATCCAGGATTAACGTTAATACCCTTGATTTCAGAAGAAACTAAGGATAAGCAGCAGTAAGACAGAACTCGACAACTAATTTTAACCCACTGAGGCAGTGAACACGCACACTTGGAGGATTGGGCAGCTGACTCGGTACCTGGAAACAGTTGCAGGTTGGGTGCCATGTCTGTTGATGGACAGGGCACTGTTGCTTCCCTTTCCGCACCACCATTTTTTGTCAGTCCAGGGGATTAAGACTAAAGACCATAAAGACCTCAAGTCTCCTCCTCTAACCTTTATTTAACCTTATTTGAACAGAATGTCAGATATGGGGTCCTTTTGTGAACCTGCTAGAGCACAAATGATTGGACACCCAGTTTATTAGAGAAATGGTTTCTCAAGTAAAAATGATATTAAGGTTGTTTAATTAAATAAAATTATTCTGTAATTTATTCCTATTTTTTTAGTATCGGTAGCAAATGTGTACCACACCCCACTACCCTGATACCCCTCATCCAAATTCACCTATGATTAAAGTTTTAGAGGTGATGACTCTGAACAGGTCAACTAGTATTAAGAAATGGTTTATTTCTCATTTCAGTGATATCACTTGCAAGCATGTTAGTCATGTCCATGTGTGTTTGTTTGTTTATTTATTTTTGCAGCTGTCAGGAGAGCATGGTGCTACTGAGCCTAAAAAGCCCAAGCGCTCAGGAGAGATGTGCGCTTTCAACAAGGAACTGGCTCATCTGGTAGCAATGTGTGACACAAACATGCCACTTATTGGTCTGCGTTGTGAGGTAAAATACTTGTACTTGGATTTAAATGTTCTTTTAAAATTGAGTTTGGTTGTTTTTTCAAATGGCTTTTTTTTTCATTATAATTGAAAAAAAAATAATGCAAACATGAGTGTATAATAGTTTATTATTATTCTTTACTTTCAGCTGACCAATATGGAGATCCCTCATCAAGGTGTCCAAGTTGAAGGAGATGGCTGTAGCCATGCTATTCGCCTCCTGAGGTAAGTCTGGAAATGCTGCTTTTTAGTTAGTTGATGCTGCAATACTTTCCCAAGATCAGATCAGATTTACGTTTGGGTTTTTTTTTTGATTTGTTGACTTTTTTTCTTCAGTTTAATAACCATCTAGCATCCCTCCCTCCTTTTCTCAACAGGGTACCACCTGCTAAAGGGGTCAGTGAGGAGACGAGGAAGGCTCTAGACCGCTCTCTGCTGGACTGTACCTTCAGACTCCAGGGCCGCAATAATCGCACCTGGGTGGCAGAGCTGGTCTTTGCCAGCTGCCCCCTCAACAGCACTTCAACTAAAGAGCAAAGTGAATTCATTTCCTTTATACTGGCTTTTTTTTACACAACATTGACACCCTTGATTGAGTACCTTTTTGTCATTCATGTGCCATTGATCATGTCACTTGAGAATTACTGCAGCTAGACATATAAAACACATTATTATAAGTGTAACTGTATGTTTGTGCAGCCTCCACACGGCATGTCTACCTGATGTATGAGAACCCCTTATCAGAGCCAGTGGGAGGACGGAAGGTGGTCGAGATGTTCCTGAATGATTGGAACAGCATAAGCCAGCTGTATGAGTGTGTTCTGGAGTTCTCTCGTGCTCTGCCTGGTAAGTGCCTTTGACCGTATTTACACAATTTGTGTTACAGCTTTCATACACGTAGCCTTTTATGAAAGATCACTAAACCAATTTAGCTGCCATCTAGTAAAATCACTGTAGGAATACTTGGGGGATGGAAACGTAAGTGTATGTGGCCCAGCGATCCGGGGTTCGGGTTCTCTCTGGGTGGGTAGATGGCACTCTCTCCCCACATCACACCCAGTGCACAGGTGTCTGTTGGCTATTGTAATGCAGCACTTTCCTCCAGCACTGCTTTCGCATGTATCGAAGAAAGCATGTGCTTGTCTTCACCCTCCTAGTGTTGGCAGCATTGTATGCTATGGAGGATGGTCAAAATGGGGTAGGGTAATTTGCACTTCCAGATCGAGGGGGAGGTTGGGACCAGAAATACAAGCGAATGTTTTGAGTAATTTAAGTGGCATACTACTGAAGAAAGCAATAATGAAACCTGTTCCTTTGTGAGTGCCTGGCCATTGTTGTACCTCATTATTGGTGACATTTTGCCACAATGAATCATTGAGTCGTTGGCATGCTTTAGCTTGTAAACCTGGCTGGTGGATTTATTGAGCAAATGCTAGTAAAAAGCACCAGTAAATCTGGCTGAGGAATTATTCCTCCATTATTACTCCATCTTTCTGAGATTTTCAGCTTCGTGCTCCCATTTCCCATTTTCACATCTTTTCCCGTTCCAGCGAATGGACTCATGCTTACTTTACTTTCATTGTGTTCAAGCCATAAGAATTTTGAGCAGTAAGCAGTGAATGTATGCCAGTAACATACTGGATTTTGATGTAACGTTAAAGTGGAATATTCATATGCAGCAGGGATTACAATAAACTGGAGAATAAACTGTGAGCTTTCCAGTCCACATGGAAAAAAAAAAAAAAAAACAATGTTTCTCTTCTTAACTCTGCAGAAATGCCCTCCTTTTTGAGCTTGTTCTCTGAAATACGGTTGTATAACTACCGGAAACTAGTTCTTTGTTATGGAAACACCAAAGGCAGCTCGGTAAGTACAAATTTGTGCACTAGGTCCTCTTTATTTCACGGTGTTATGTAACTGATTGTGTATTGTAATTAATTGTGCGGTCTGACGCATGATTGACTTTGCGTGTCTTTATGTCTGAAGGTGACAATACAGTGGAACTCTGTGACCCAGCGATTCCACCTCGCTCTGGGTACAGTTGGGCCTAACTCTGGCTGTAGCAACTGCCACAACATTATCCTGCATCAGCTCCAGGAGATGTTCAACAAGACCCCAAATGTGGTACAGCTGTTACAGGTTTGTATTGTTTTTTTTTACTCTCTACAAGAGAGTTCAAAGAATTGCCAAAGTCTGATTACACTACTGCAGTTTGAAACATCATTTGTTTGTTTTGTTCTTGCTCTTCAGGTGTTGTCAGACACACAGGCCCCTTTAAATGCCATCAACAAGCTGCCCACAGTACCCATGCTGGGTCTGACTCAGAGAACCAACACAGCCTACCAGTGCTTCTCCATCCTGCCTCAGTCACCCACCCACATCCGCCTTGCCTTCAGAAATATGTACTGCATCGACATCTACTGCCGGAGCCGAGGTGTGGTGGCTATCCGCGATGGTGCTTATAGCCTCTTTGATAACACCAAGATTGTGGAGGGTTTCTATCCAGCTCCTGGACTGAAGGTAAAAATGGCAGTTTTGGTTCCCCATGGCTTTCCATTTTAGGGTTTTCTTGGATGTATCGCTTTTACCCACACGTCTGAAGATCACACCCTTATACTTGTGTTCTGTAGCCTGCATTGTGGATGTTTTAATCACATGAAAAGTGTAACTGTCTGTTATTAGTTTACTTAGATTGTTTGTCTATACTTGCAATTTAGATGCATGTATCTGGATACCCGGTTTAGTTTTTTTGCAACTGTACACCAAGGACTTTAGAATCTCCCACATTCTGAGATTTTGACAGCCGTCAATGTTCATTGTAACCTTTTGATATTCATTTGAAATATCTTTTCTTATAAATAATTCTAATGAACTATACTATGTACCACTGATGATAACGATCATATAATGGCGTACTAATAATGCATTTATATCCGTGGGAGAAGCATGTTTTTTGGTAAGTCATACTACCAGGAAAACAATGCATTGGTCATTGCATGTACTGCACTGTACAATAGATGTCTGCATGCACAGACTTAAACCCTGCATTTGTCAGAGAGCAGATGTGGTTAAATAGCACAACTGGCTTTAATATCGATGTTCATTCTTAAGTAAACAACCATGCAAGTTAAATCATTGTAAAATATTGGTCATGTCTGTACATTGTACAATTTGTCTAACAGTTATCCTGACCAGCCTACTTAGATGTATAAAATACCACACTGGTTAAGAGACCAGTTCACCAATCATGGTCACGGCAATGTTAAGTCCTACATTTCATTTTCTGCCTTATGAATCTGCCCAACTTCTGCATGAAACAAGTATGATGGCCTTAAATGTATTCCTTCTATCCTGCAGACCTTCTTGAACATGTTTGTGGACAGCAACCAGGACGCAAGGCGGCGTTCAGTCAACGAGGATGACAATCCTCCCTCGCCAGTGGGTGTGGACGTCATAGACACAATTATGCCGCAGATGCAGCCCCAGCAGCCAATCAGAGGGCAAGGGGTCTACCCGCCACTTACGTCTCCGCCCACACCCTACCATGGCAATGTTGCGCCATCACCCTCTATGATGCCAACGCAGTCCCCAGGTAAGGAGTGTGTCTGGTGTGTTGCAGCTTTTGTTTTTTGAGAAATATTTGGCCTCTGCTCCCTCCATGCCATACATGCTTGGCATTCCATGATGGTGATGGGGCATTGAAAAAGAAGATAGCAGAGGTCCTCTTGTCATCCTCCCACCCATCACCAGTGCAGTTATGCCAGCTAAATAGCCTGTCTCTGTGCAAACATAAATATGCATGCATTTGTTGGTCTCCGTATGTTCATGGCGTCACATTGACACCCCCTTCCCCCTCCCCCCCATGCTGGATTGAAGCATGCTTAAAATCCTGTGCCTGAACGTTCATTTCAGCCCTGGGCCCTGCAGCTGCTGTCCTGCGCCAGCTTTATTGTGCTTGTGTATGAGTGAGAAAAAAAGAGAGAGAGAGGAACAGACACAGTCTTGTCAGCAGCTGTCCATTGAGGCCACTGATCAGTTGATTGTGTGCAGGGAACATCCATGCAGCCAATTCCCCTAGTGGAGCTCTGCGGGCCCCCTCGCCCTTCGGCCCCACTCCATCTCCCTCCTCTCTGGGCATTTCTATGGGCCAGACGTCCAACTTTGCCAGCCCGCATGGTAAGTGCCTGAGGGGGCAGGATCCAGAGCTTGGTGGTGGCCACAATCACCCTTAATGATTCCCTCTGCTGCAGAGGAACCCTGGGCAGGCTGTGAGAGACAGCTCTGTGGGCTATAGCTGGGATTCTTTCTTACAGGCACAGCTCTGTGGGCAAGGGTGGTGCAGGAACTCATTTGTTACTAACCAAACTGCATGAAGGCCTTACTAGATTTGTTTTCTAGGTTAAATGGTGGTGGGCTTTCTTTACTAATTAGTTTTATGTTGTGGTGTCATCAATAAGTCTTTATCACAGTTTCCTTTCCATTTCTAACCCCTTGTTTTTATTATGGGTACATGATGACAACAGAAGCATAACAGCATTGGCAAAAAATGAAATAAAAATGAAAGATTAGTTACTTGCTGACCATTTTATTGAACTCTGGATGGTCAGAAGGTATTCACTGCCCTCCAAAAGTATTCAATCAGTGAGGCCAATCCTTTTATTTTTGCTGTAGACTGAAGAAATTTGTGTTTGACATTGAAATATGAATATGAAGCAAAAGGTCATTTCAGCTTTTATTTTGAGATATTTACATATGGATCTGATACACAGTTCAGAAGATAGCACCCTTTTGTCTGAACCCACCCATTTTTTTGTGTGAGCAAACATTGGAACATGTGCCTGACAGGTGTGTTTTGTTGCCCAGGTATGTCCTATATAATGATTGTTCAAATAGTAAATAGCACTGAATGTCTGCTCTCAGTTTCAGATTTGGGTTTTGCTTGTGCAGACATTGCATTTTATAGATAGATGAGTAACCAACATGAAAAGCAGAGAGCTGTCAATAGGTGAAAAACAAGCAACTGTGAAGCTGAGAGAAGATGGGAAATCAATCAGAGCCACTGCACAAATATTGGCAATAGCCAGTACAACTGTTTGGACTACCTGAACAATAAATCTGTAACTGCTGTACTAGAAGATGTTGAGCTGGTAGACTGGGGAAACATTGCAAACATTGTAAGTGCTGTAAAGAAATACCCTAAAACAACTCCAGAGAGTAGCAGTGAAGGTATCACAATCTACTGTATAGAGTACTTTATGAACAATAGTCCAGAGGCCTCACCAGAAGATGCAAACCACTAATTAGCAAGAAGAATATTACGTCCAGGCTTAAATTTGCCAAGACGTACAGACACATGCCAAAGTTCTATGTTTCTGATGAGACAAAGATTAACCTTCACAAATGTGATGGAAAAGCTAAAGTTCTGAGAAAGAAGGGCTCTGCTCATGATCCCAAATATGGGTTCACCTGTGAAACATAGTGGATGTGGTGTTGGGGTTTGCCCCAGGTTTGATGCACTTTTTGCAGGCAAAGGGTTTGCAACTAAATGTTATTGTATTTATTATTATTATTATTATTATTATTATTATTGTTATTATTATTAAAACTAAATCTTGTTCACTTTCATCTGTTTGAAGTTAATCTGTTCTGATACTTTTGCTCACAAGAAAAATGAGTGGGTTCATACAAAAATGTGCTATGTTCTGAACTGTGTATCACATCCAGATGTAAATACCTGGAAATATTCACCTTTTAAAGGCAACACCAAATGTTTTCAGTCTACAGCAAAAATAGAGATTGGCCTTACTTTTCCAATACTTGGGGGCAGTGTTCTATTATTATATGTATTGATTGTTTTGATATCTGCATCAGCCCATATCCTTGCATCCCTAATATCTGTTGCATGTTTAAACTCTGTGATCAATAATTGACACAATTTGATTTTTCCCTCAATATCTAAGTGTCTGTGTCTGTGTCTGTGTCTGTGTGTGTGTGTGTGTGTGTGTGTGTGTGTGTGTGTGTGTGTGTGTGTGTGTGTGTGTGTGTGTGTTTGTCTGTGTGTGTTTGTCTGTGTGTGTTTGTCTGTGTGTGTTTGTCTGTGTGTGTTTGTCTGTGTGTGTGTGTTTGTGTGTGTGTGTTTGTCTGTGTGTGATAACAAAGGCCACTGATGACCAGAGATCTGTGGCCCAAAATGAAAGTAGGTCATTTGCTGAGGATGGGGTGTGATTTCAGAGCATGACTTCAGAGTTTTAAGTAATGTTTGTGGGCAAGTGTCCAACCAATGCTATAAAAAATAGAACTGAAAATTGAAGATTGATATACACTCTTCACTGAGGCTTGCACTAGGGGCTTTTCCACCAATGTGGAATGGGATCAGTTACAGTTTGTGAACCTAATTTTGAACTGTTCTATGCATTTCCACCAACAAAAATGGGTATCAGAACCTGAAAAGTTTGTTTGCAGCAGGGATCAAAGATTTTTTTTTTTAAATCTCGAACCATTATGGGCATGTCTAGTTGTGCAGGAGCAAGAACATACAATTTGACTCCGTCTTCTATGTCGTCTTATCACCAAAATTTGATCCATGTTTGCTTTTTGGAAAAGTCTATACGCTCTGTCATCTTCTCACTTCTGTTTACTGATGCTGTCCTACCCCCTCTGTTGATGTAAACTCTGTTCCACTGAAACTGGTACAAACATTGTCTGGTTCACTGAAAAGCACCAAGGTGCTTATAAGCCTGAACAGGACCAGTTCAAGAACCAAAGTTCTTTTGGTGCCACAAACGGTTTTTTGATCAGTGCTCCATAATAAAACATGGTTGCTATGGAGATGAGTGTGAAGGACCTTTTAATGGAGAAACGACATTTACGTCAAATGATGGTTCTTTAAACTGTTAAATGATTCTTCACACGCTCATCTCCATGACAAACATGGTTCTTTATCAAGTCGAAGTGGTCACTCTGCTCAAACAATCCTTTTGTATTAGGTTTATTTTAAGAGTTTAGAAAGCCTTCATTTACCACTGACGTTTTTAATAACACCCCAGCGTTTTATACAAGAAATGTGACTCAGTCATTTTTGCAAAAGCAGTGGTATGATTAGAGGTTGAGCATTTCAGACCACTCTCTTGCTCTGTTACAGGAGCTTTGGACCCCAGTTCGCCATACCCCATGGTATCCCCCAGCCAGAGGACGGGCACATGGCCAGGCTCTCCGCAGGTCTCTGGCCCATCACCTGGGGCTCGTATCCATGGCATGTCGCCTGGCAACCCATCTCTTCACTCTCCAATTCCAGATGCCTCCCACTCTCCTCGTGCTGGGACCAGTGAGTAGACCACAGTGCAGGATAACTGGTTTCTTATCTGACTCATAAATGTGTAATTAAGAATAAACTGATTCTAAATATGATTATTATTTGTTGTACAATAGTGTTTGCTATTATTAATTTTAAGAGTTTTGTCTTGATTTTAAAGTATACACGTTTGTCCATGCTTAGGTTCCCAAGTGATGCCTACCAGTATGCCTCCACCTCGTAAGCTACCTCAGCGTTCCTGGGCTGCCTCCATTCCAACCATTCTCACCCACAATGCCTTGCACGTGCTGTTGCTGCCCTCTCCCACAATGTGTTTGGTGCCAGGGTTAGCTGGCAGCTACCTCTGCTCTCCGCTGGAGCGCTTTCTAGGCTCAGTCATCATGAGAAGGCACCTGCAGAGAATCATTCAGCTGGAGCCCAATGTGAGTTCCTTTGCTTAACTCTACAGCTTTCATTTTCATGATGATAAAAGAGGAGCTGGTTCTGGTAGTCAGCGTTCTCCTCCAAATGTGTTGAGCTCATTGATGTGGCATTAGCAGCAGTTTTAGAAGATGTGTCTTGTGATGGAAGACCTAACTGGTTGTTGAGAAATGGACATGACAAAATTGGGGAAATTCAAAACACAGCTAATCTTTGAGCTTCTACGTACTGACTTTTGGTATATTTTCAAAACCATAACATTTAAATCTATTCCTGCTCTAACCCTTTAAATAGCTCACCATTGTGAACTCCAATGAGCCAGGAGTCATCATGTTCAAGACTGAAGTGTTGAAGTGTAGAGTTGCTCTCAACCCAAAGAGCTACCAGACTCTTCAGCTGAAAGTTACCCCGGAGAACGCTGGACCATGGTCACAAGAAGAGCTGCAAGTTCTGGAGAAGTTCTTCGAGACCAGGGTAAGAGTGGAACTCGTTCTAGGCCTGTTTTGTAAGCAGAGGACATGACCTGTTGATGAAACACTTTGCATCCAGACAGTATTCACAGCACTTCATTTTTTACCAGTTTTATGTTACAGACGTATTCAAAAATGGATTCAATTATTTTCCCGCTCACAATTCTACACACAATACCTCATGATGACATAGTGAGAGAACTTTGTTTGAAATCTTTGCAAAAATAAATAAAACACAAATATAACAAGCATTCAGTACCCTTTGCCATGACACTCAAAATTGAGCTCAGGTGCATCTTGTATCCACTGATCATCCGTCAGATGCTTCTACAGCTTGATTGGACATCTGTGGTAATATAAAGGTCCCATAGTAGACGGTGCATGTCAGAGCACAAACCAAGCCACAACGTCTAAAGAATGCTCTGTAGACCTCAGAGACAGGATTGTATAGAGACACAGATCTGGGGAATGGTACAGAAAAATTTCTGCTGCATTGAAGATCCCAATGAGCACAGTGGCCTCCATCATCTGTAAAGAAGTTTGAAACCACCAGGACTCTTCCTAGAGCTCGCTGTTGGGCCAAATTGAGTGATGATGGTAGGGAGAGCCTTAGTCAGGGAGCTGACCAAGAACCCAGTGGTCACTCTGACAGCACTTGCTTTGTGGAGAGAGAACCTTCCAGAAGGACAACCTTTTCTGCAGCACTTCACCAATAAGGCAAGTATGGTAGATTGGCCAGATGAATGCCACTCCTCAGTAAAAGCATGATCGACCATCTAGAGTTTGCCTAAAGGACTCTCAAACCATGAGAAACCAAAAGATTGATCCCTTTGGCCTCAATGCCAACCATCATGTCTGGAGGAAACCAGGTACTGCTCATCACCTAGTCAATACCATTGCTACAGTGAAGCACGGTGGTGGCAGCGTCATGCTATGAGAATATTTTTCTGCAGCAGGAACTGACACTTATCAACCTTCCCTCAATCCTGACTGCAGCAATGTACAGAGACATCCTTGATGATAACCTGGGATGAGACTGGGATGAATGTATATCTTCCAACAGGACAATGACCCAAAATACACAGCTAACATAACAAAGGAGTAGCTTCAGGACAACTCTGTGACTGTCCTTGAATAGCCCAGCCAGAACCCACACTTGAACCCCATTGAACATCTCTGGAGATATCTAAAGATGGCTGTGCACTGATGCTCCCCATCCGATCTGAGAGGTATTGCAAAGAAGAATAGGAAAACGTTTCAAGAACAGGTGTAGCTTGTAGCATCTTGTTCAAAAGACTTGAGGCTGTCATTTCTGCCAAAGGTGCTTCAACAAAGTGTTGTGCAAAGGCAGTGAATGCATATGTCTGTGTTATATATTTGGTTTTATTTTTTATACATTTTCAAAGATTTAAAAAAAACTTTGTCAGCATGGGTTGAGTGTGTGTAGAATTTTGAGAATATGGCTTAACGAATAAGCATAACAAAATGTGCAAAAGTGAAGAGCTGTGAATACTTTCCCGGATGGACTGTAAATTCCAAATTCATGAAAATAATTTTTGTACCATTTTTGTGTTTTTTTTTTTTTTTTTTTTTTTTTTTTTTTTTTTTTTTTTTTTTTTTCAGGTTGCAGGTCCACCTTTCAAGTACAACACTCTTAATGCCTTTACAAAGCTGCTAGGGGCTCCCACCAACATCCTGAGAGATTGTGTTCGGATTATGAAGCTGGAGTTGGTGAGTAACAATCTGGTGGAATGAGTGATTGATTTATTAGTGTGCATTATTAGTAGCTCTATTTAACCTTTCTCACTTGTTCTCTTGCAGTTCCCTGATCAGGCAGCTCAGCTAAAATGGAATGTTCAGTTCTGTCTTACCATCCCACCCAGTGCCCCTCCAATTGCCCCTCCTGGAACCATTGCGGTAGTGCTCAAGACCAAGATGCTTTTTTTTGTAAGTATGCGTGTCCACCATCAAGGTCTGGACATTCTGGTTTAACCCTCGTCTAGAGTTACTACAGTTTTCTGTGCAATTGATTTACAAAGGGTTACCAACCCTGCTCCTGTAGAGCCACCGTACTGCAGGTTTCAACTCCAATCCAAATCTATCAGCCCATTCAGCCAGTCAGGAACTTCTGAAGGCAGTAATTAGTTGGGTCAGGTGGTGTGGATTAAGGTTGGATCCAAAATCTGTGGGACGGTAACGCTCCAGGAACAGGCTTGGTGACCCCTGATTAAAAGTGTATAAAGTATGTATGAATGTATAATATATAATATTTGGAGAAGGCATTCGACCGTGTCCTTCAGGGTATTCTGTGGGGGGTGCTCCAGGAATATGGGGTCCGGGGCCCTCTGTTAAGGGCTGTCAGGTCCTTGTATGACCGGAGCAGGAGCCTGGTTCGCATTGCCGGCAGTAAATCAGGCCTGTTCCCGGTGCATGTTGGACTCCGGCAGGGCTGCCCTTTGTCACTGGTTCTGTTCACAATCTGTATGGACAGAATTTCTAGGCACAGCCAGGGACCGGAGGGGGTCCAGTTTGGGAACCAAAGGATATCATCTCTGCTTTTTGCGGATGATGTTGTCCTGTTGGCTTCTTCAGGCCAGGACCTTCAGCAGGCACTGGAGCGGTTTGTAGCTGAGTGTGAAGCGGCTGGGATGCGAATCAGCACCTCCAAATCTGAGGCCATTGTTCTCGACCGGAAAAGGGTGGCTTGCCCCCTCCAGATCGGTGGAGCTGTCCTGCCCCAAGTGGAGGAGTTAAAGTATCTCGGGGTCTTGTTCACGAGTGGGGGTGAGAGGGAGCGTGAGATTGACAGGCGGATCGGTGCTGCCGCTGCAGTCATGCGGTCGGTGTACCGGTCCGTTGTGGTGAATCTACGTTCCGACCCTCACCTATGGTCATGAACTGTGGGTAATGACCGAAAGGACAAGATCGCGGATACAAGCTGCCGAAATGAGTTTCCTCCGTAGGGTGGCCGGGCGCTCCCTTAGAGATAGGGTGAGGTCCTCGGCTACCCGGGAGGAGCTCGGAGTAGAGCCGCTGCTCCTCTACATCGAGAGGAACCAGTTGAGGTGGCTCGGGCATCTGTTTCGGATGCCCCCTGGGCGTCTCCCCGGGGAGGTGTTCCAGGCACGTCCCACCGGGAGGGGACCGCGGGGTAGACCCAGGACATGCTGGAGGGACTATGTCTCTCGGCTGGCCTGGGAACGCCTCGGGGTCCCTCCTGGGGAGCTGGCTGAGGTGTCGGGGGAGAGGGAAGTCTGGGCATCCCTGCTTAGACTGCTGCCCCCGCGACCCGGCCCTGGATAAGCGGAGGAAAATGGATG